>LPNX010099919.1:203625-296444 GCA_001517045.1 Pseudotsuga menziesii | reverse complement strand
ACACACACACACACACACACACACACACACACACACACACACACACACACACACACACACACACACATATATATATATCCCAACGATATTTACTAGCATAAACTTATAACATTGTTTACCAAGCTTTATGCAAGGATTTTCAGGTCACGAGACTATAAGAATATAATCATGTGCTAGGTCAACGTTAATATAGCGTTGCATCTCCATGCCAATGATGAGCTATCCACTATATGTTAAAACAAATATATTTATGATATGATCATCGAACATACATTATAGTTTTATGTAGTTTATTAAATCATTTGATAAATAATTGAATATGATTTGGTCGCAGGTGAACTATGGAGAGTCGACCCACTGCATGATTTTTATAATTGCGGCCATGTGGTAAACTCTTAGCCATGAAAAGGTCATATGTATAACCAACAACCTTAACCCTTGGCTTATTCTTGTTTTGAATTTTGTGTTGGCCCTTCGGGCTGCTCTACAAGCTCCCATGGCGGCCGTGAGTGAAATTCAGTTATCAGTGGCTCCAACATTTGTGTTTATCATGCCATGCTTCCTTTGAGCTCGGTCCTATTACCCACTTTCACCGTGGTTTCTTTTACTCTATCAGGGTTCACTGTCCTCCTTGCAAATGGCTTTACGGCCTGCCTGTAGCTCCCTTTACTGCCCTTCTATCATGGTCTGCCACTGTGTGAAAGGTTGAGCTTAATGTGACTGTTTGTTAAGCCCCTTCGTCGTAGGGTTTTAGAGTGTTATTTTCATGCTTTGCATGTTGGTGACTGTTCCAAATCTGTAGTTGTTTGACTCCTTCATGGCTGTTTCCCAGGCTTGCCTTTGCCATTGTTGTCAACGTGAATTGAACAAGGCCCCCGTCATCTCTATCCTCGGTGAGTATGAGGGTTTGGCTCCTCTTAACACTGGTTGCAGTGATGCTATTTCTTCATGGCTCCATCACTTTTACTTCCAGCTGAGGTAAATTTATAAATTTAAATCTAGCAATGGTTTACTATTTCCAATCAACATATAGATTTCTTTTATTTTAATTAAACTCTGGTTTTTAATTTGCAGGGTTATTTTGCCTCCACACTTGATAGTAGAACTTCTCAAATGGCCCAACATTCAGTATACGGTAAGCTTCGATTTCGAAATATGGTTCTCCCTGCTTGTTCAGAATTTTGTAGTTGGAAGAAGTCATGGCCATGTCGTTCCCAATCTTGGGTTGTTGTTCTTTGTTTAATAGTTTTTGTTTTGATTTTAACCCTTGCTTTTAGCAGGGTGACTTCGGCTCAACGCTGTAACTTGTAATGCTCTCCTCTTGTGTTAAGAAAGAACTTACAGTGTTGTAATATTAAGTTTGTTAATACTTGTTTATAAAACACTCCATATCACGATATGGGTAGTCGGCTCTTAGCTGATTTTTGTACTCTGTTAAGTTTTTGTTTACGTTCAACCTTCGGGCTCGTTGAAGTAATGAAAATGTCCTTTAAGATAGTCTATGTTTAACTTAGATTCATTTCATTTGTGTACTATTTTGTATCTCTGTGTAAATGAAATAAATTTCCCTTTTAATGCTTTTTATAAAATAAGTTGATTACTTACCCTAGTTACGACTGTAATTGTTTTGTATAGTAAATGAATATTGGATAATTGTTTGCTCAGAATGTGAGCTAGGGTTTTTACCCTATTCAACTTGTAAGATAATAATTTTCATTGTTATCAAATGTATTAGTTTACTGTCAATAGATTTCAAGACTGTTTTCAGTCATGATGCTTCTATTTAATGGCTCAAAGGTTTTCAAGTTAGGGCTTCCTGAAAGCAATCTCTGTTTTTAAATGATTCCTTCAGTTTGTTTAAATGGGTTCTTTATTTGTAAACAATTATTTTTTAATTCGATATTGTTATCTGTATATACTATAATTTCCTAAATTTGTATCTGTACATACATTTTATTTATAAAGACTGTAACCAGCCTGCATTAGTTCGGGTTATTCAGTGATATTATTTCTAATAGCTTAATTATTTTTCTTTTAAATTACAAGGAAATAAATAAGGGTTTCGACCCTGTAATCACTCTTTTACATGTATAATCTATTTGTAAAAGTTAAGGAACAATTCTTTTGTTTAAATAATCATTTATTTTAAATGTTATTTATTATCATAATTTATAGTTGTTTTTATTTAATACAATACAGATAGGGTTTGTTAAGTGCCTTGATAAAAGGTACCTAAATTCTGGACTTAGTTTTATTCTTTAGAATTTTAATTTCGACAGTAATACCATACTTGAAGTTTGAATATTTGTAAACATAGCTAGTTATTATCATTAGTATATAAACTAAGAAATTCTAGTTTTAAATCTTTACTTAGCAGTTTATAATAGAGTGGTTTTATCTGAGTTATTTTTACTGCCTTTGTTACAGGTTAATATTATAATTACCAAAATAATGTACTGTGTAAGAATAATAACTTATCTACTAGAATAACTTATTAATATAATAAACCTATTACCTGTAAAGTATTATGGTTATTTCTTTGCTAGCATTCTTACAACAACAGTCTGGTTAGACAATATACTTAACAAAATAGGTTAATGTTCTTTTCTGATAACAAACTTCATACATAATAGATTACTCTGATATTATTAAATGCATAATACATCTATTCAGTTCAGATTTCTATCATATCCTTCATCTATTTTAAATTACACTGCCTATGCTGGAGTACAGTCTGGTCCATTCCAGATGTGGAAAAACAAAGGTTAGGATTATTTTTCATCAATTTCAGATTCAGTTTTTCAATAAACTAAAAGATTACTAACTCTATTAGTTCACCACTAAAAATTTAACATTCATTAATCAGTCAGACTCACATTTAGACATTTAACATAGTAAAATAAAAAGACTGTAGAACTTGATTAAGCTGGACAACAACAGCGTTGGGAGGCTGTTCCTCCCTACCAACTCCTGGAGAGTGCTCAAATAGCATCTCCTCAGGACCCCCGAGCCTGTTCCTGGTCTCCTTGGATGAGAACTGGTGGATCAAGCAAACAATATAATAGTCCAATGACTCAGTAATCACTCTGCACTCAGCAGTAATATCCTTCAGCTGAAAAGCTGCACTAGATCACCTTTGCAGTTAACCCCTCAAACACCTTCCACAATTTCCCTTCCCATTGAAATCCTCTGAATTACATTCACCTGAATGATCACTTCCCTTGAATGAGCAGCCTCAGCTCTCTTCAATGGCCATTTTTATCAATATTGCCTAGGTCTTTTGGGTCAGTTGTCATTAATTGAGCCACCTGCTTTGATCCCACTTTCTTGGGGGATCATGACCCCAAATGTAGGGAGGTTACCACTCGCAACAGTTGGAAGTGTTTGAGGATGCTACCACCTTTCTATTTGCTCTCCACCCAGTCTCCTCCACCAACCAGTAAACACTCTTTTAACAGCTCTCCCAAGCTGTTGTCTCCACTTTTATTTATTTATAATTAAAATATTCAGAATTACATTCAATATCCTTGACTCTGCTGAGTCATCAATTACAACTTAGCATAAAATTTAACATATTGTCTTGAAATAAAATCAAATAAGATAATATTATTTTTGTAAAATTGGGGCATGTGACACACTGAGTACAACTGAAGCAGAGTATGTTGCAGCTTGTTCAGCTAGTTGTGAGGTAGTATGGCTAAAGAAGCTACTGTTTGATTTATTTTATCTCCAATTGGATGCTACTTGTATATATTGTGACAACCAGAGTTGTGGGAAATTGTCAGAGAATCCAATGTTCTATGACAAGTTGAAGCATATCGAGATCAAGTATCACTATATCAAGGATATGGTGTAGAGGGGATCAGTGAAGCTCTAGTATGTTGCGATGGAGGAACAAATGGATGATGTGTTGACGAAGCCATTGGCTAGGGTGAAGTTTGAGTACTTCAAAGAGAAGCTTGGTGTTCTCCAGATCGAGGTTTCCTCCAAGGGGAAATGATGAGACCCATAGCAATTCTGACATGGTGAGAGGATTAAGTTCCTTCCATGGTCAGACGTAAGGGCTGATCCATTCAATCATGGTGAGAGGATTGGTTCCTTCCATGTCAAATATGAGTGCTGAGCCATTCTAATATGACTGTAGGATTGGGTCCTACATGATCAGATATAAGGGCTATTGACATTCTTGGAATGGAGGTTCCTGTTCAGTTACTAAGAATACTTGGTCTAGGACCGAGGGCCTTTCTGAAATGATTGTAAGATGTGGTCTTACATGATCAAATGTGAGCGCATGGCCATTCTGATGTGATTGAGCGATTGTTTCCCAATTGATCAGATATAAGGGCTAATGCCATTCTCTGGGAGAATGGAGGCACCTGGTCAGTTGCTAGGTAGCTCAGCCTGGTACTGGGGGTCATTCTAATATGACTGTAGGATCGGTTCCTATAAGATCAGATGTGAGTGCATGCCATTCTGATGAGTAGGTCATATATAAGTGCTGGGCCATTCTGACGAGTAGGTTGGATATAAGGGATGATTCCATTCTCTAAGAGAATGGAGGCACCTGGTCAGTTACCAATTAGCTCAGTCTGGGACTAGGGCCCATTCTTATATGATTATAGGATTGGTTCCTACAATATTAGATGTGAGAGCATGCCATTCTGACGAGTAGGTTAGATATAAGTGTTGGGCCATTTTGACGAGTAGGTCAGATATAAGGGCTGATGCCATTCTCTGGGAGAATGGAGGCACCTGGTCAGTTACCAGGTAGCTCAGTCTAGGACTGGGGGCCATTTTGATGTGACTGTAGGATTGGTTCCTACAAGATCATATGTGAGTGCATGCCATTCTGACGGGTAGGTCAGATATAAGTGCTGGGCCATTCTAACGAGTAGGTTATATGTAAGGGCTGGGCCATTTTGACATGAGAGAGGATGAGGTTCCTTCCATGGTCAAATGTAAGGGCTGGGCCATTCTGACATGAGAGAGGATGAGGTTCCTTCCATGGTCAGATGTAAGGGCTGGGCCATTCTGACATGGTGAGGGGATTAGGTTCCTCTCATGGTCAGATGTGAGTGCTGGGTGTGCCTTTCTGATGAGTCAAGGTCAGATGTAAGTGTTGGATGGGCCATTCGATATAAGCACTGAGAAAGACCTACATGGAGGCTAGGCCTACACCCAGCATGAAAAAGGGATGGATCTGTAGAAATTCCTGTGATGAGAAGAATCATGAGATAGCACCCATGGTACTAATCTAGATTGGGTGAGGATCTAGATCCAGTGATGATTCAGCAGTGATGATCCAGATTGAGTGATGACCCAGATCCAGTGATGATGTCTAGTGATGATCCATATCGAGTGATGATCTAGATCTAGTGATGATGTCCAATGATGATCCAGATCCAGTGATGATGTCCAGTGATGATCCAAATCCAGTGATGATCCAGATCCAGTGATGATATCTAGTGATGATCCAGATCCGATAATGAAAGATGACTTGAAGATGAAGAGGACTTGAAGATGACAAGAGCTTGATGATGACCCAGTTGATACAAAGAAGAATACNGTCGAGAGAATACCTTCCTAGTTAAGAGGGAGTGTTGATGTAATTGTAACTTCAGAATGTATTCACTTGTATTTCTTATGTATTGTAACCCGATGTTTATCCTGGGATGTATTGTAATGTACTTGAGTCATGTCATGCCCCGATGTTCCTATCGAGAGTTTCTATAATGTAATCAATTCATGTCAATTCAAGGTGGGTAAACCTCCTATTGTCTAAGGGTTAAAGTCCCCGCATTTCCAGGGCACTAGGGTTATTAGACTCTCCTAGAGAAGTCAACCCTAGTAGGGTTTAGTCAAGTCAGGAATTAGTATAAATAGAGATCTGGCTTCTCTATTTATGACACACTCATCCACACTCAGTTGTAGTGCATAGCTAAGAAAGAGAAATACACTGGGGCAAGGAAGAAACAGGTTACTGCTGTCAGGAGATAATCTTAATGTTTTGGGGTTTTACTTTTGGTGTTTATTCTATCTCTGAGGAAGTTGCGGGGTTTTCTCCATTTATGGTTTCCCCGAGGAAAAACACTATGTTCATTGTCTCTTGTGTTTCATTGCTGTGCCTTTTTTTTCTCTCAGTTAAAGATCCTAATGTTATGCTAGCTTAATGTTAAAAATCTAACACTTTGCATCAGACTCTTGTTCAAGACTATTTCGGACTATGAGCTGAAGAATTAGGTCTATGGAGTCGACTAGATGGTGAAGGAAATGGTGTCGATCATATTGTAATTCATCGACCATGAGAATGGAATTGGGTTACTTTTCAACCCTATTCATCTAACCACAGTATTCACCTACTCTACCTGGATCATGAAGGAGCACCCCCCCATCCAATCACACCTTCATAGAACACACCGTATCAGTCGGATTCACAAGCGAGGATACCCCAGGATCATCAATTTACTTGGGTATCATTAGAAGGAGTCAACATAAATCAACTTCTAGTCGAAAGTGGACTGACTATTATAGAAAATATTTCTGACGGAAACAAAATTTCTATCGAAAATAGTTGTGAAGAAAAAGAAGTTACAGAACGTAACCCACCACCACCACCACCACCCTCTCCACCTCTTGAAGGATACATGGACGCAAAAAATATGGCATGTATGTCTTCCCACATCCCCATTTATAAGGGTGATGAAGATTCCAAATGACACTGGTTTGTATGTTAATCGATTTGGGAGGCAAATGCGGTTAATAGTGAAGAGCGACAAATGGCCTAGTTTGTTGGTGCTCTGAGTAAGAGAGTACTAACATGGTACATGCCATATATGGAGAAAACATTGAATGCCACTAAAGCACAAATAAAACAATAGTTCATGTCATGCTTCAAAACACCAGATGCAAAACATATTACAGCAAAGAAGTTGAAGACTACATCCCAGAAACCGACTAAAACAGTTCGGGAGTATGATAAGAGATTCAAAGAACTACTAAGCCAGATGGAATATAACATAGATGAACAATTACTGATCCAATGGTTTGTTGTAGGATGCTTGCAGAAAATCTGAATGCATATTCGACTGGACAACTTCAACACATATGAAGATGCATTGACCAAAGCGTTATAGATAGAGATGGACGAAAAGTACCCTGTCAACCCCGTCTATAGGTGCATTGAAGAACAATTGGAAACTATGCAGATATAAATAAGGGAGATAATCCTCAAAGGAAATGAATCCTGTTGTACTAAATGCTCGATGGTTGTGCATACAAAAGACTACTATCAACAGGATGATCGTCGACAAGATATCTGGTTCATGGAGTCAAACTGATTTTGTGACATATGCCAAGAGCATAACTTACATGCGACAAAGGACTGTCCATATAATCAAGGATAATTTTAGGGGTGAAATTTATCCCATGGGCTATTTTTAAGGGGTTTTCTCCAAAAAAAGATTCACCATTTTGCATTTTTTGAAGCCCTGTTTCTCTCAGTTTTGATGGGGTAAACTTTTTTCACCCTAAAAATCGCCAAATTATTATATAAGTGATATCAAATCCTTGGAAATTAAACTGTTTTTTGAAACATATTGCCAAACATTTTATAGTTTCCATTTTAAGAATTGGTAAGATTCGCCAACATTTATACACTTTTAAACAAGTATGGTTCCTTAAAATTATCCCTGCATATAATATGAAAAATGAGCAATCTTGCTGGTGCACCATTTGTGAAGTCAAATGTCACTCGACAACAAACTGTCACTTAAATTTGAAAAATCGACAAAATTACTAGGAAGTTTATGAAACAAATGTTGTCGCATAGAACAACAAAAATTCTAACAATAATAATAGCAACGACTAGAATGAGCAGAATATTCAGAGGTATGATGACCGAAGATATGAGCGTCGGTATGACAACAATCAACATGGAGGATTTTTAGGTTGAGGCCGATACTTTGGGAATCAGGATAACATACCACGTTGACCTATCCAGTGTTATATATGCTTAAACAAAGGACATCGACATGCTAGTGTCCATACAAATACCAGACCGATCTTAAATTTTGTACAAGTTGTGGTGTAGGTGATCTCTCTTTATAGGATTTCCCCACCATGCTTGAAAAATTTAATAATAAGAAAAATGTTAACGTCTTGTCTAGTGTCCAAAAATGTGATGTTATTTGCACTAAGAATTTTGCAAATTGTGACGCGACAAGGCACTAAAATCAGTATGGATAATCCTAAAATAAGAAATAAATATGACTATCCTAATCCAACTAGAAAAAACCAATTTTATAATGATGCATTGCATATATTTCAATAGTTAGTAGCACAATAAGAAACTGATGAGTCTCAACAAAAGATTTCTCAAGAATTATTTAGTTTGATAAACAATGATAATTTTGTTGCAAAATTAATTGATTTAATGTACAATCTCAAGAATAAATATGGTGTAGACAAACAGGCTAAAAGCATATGTAGACTCAATAAAAAATAGAAAAATGATGCGGACCCTTTAGTCGACCTAGAAATTGAAGGTTACCATGTCCGACATGTCGTCCTTGACTTTGGATCGTAGGGAAACATTATGACCAGGGACACATGGGAATAATTGGGTAAACCACGACTCAATGAATCTTGAATATAATTAAAGTTAGCAAATCAATAATTAATTGAACCCATTGGCATCTGGAAGAATGTCGACATGACTATCAAAGGCATCACCACTAAAGTCGACTTTGAAATAATCAATCCTAAGGAAGGATCCAGCTCCTTTCCAGTTTTGGTAGGCCGACCATGGGGTCGAAAGATGAAGGCATCAATTTCATTATACAAAGAAAGAATAAAAATCAAAGGAAATGGACAAAAATATATTGCTCAAATCCATCCATCTTAGGGAGAACATTGGACAGAACCTATAGATGAATATGTCGATGTTCGACAATTGTACCAAATTCAAAACAACAAATACTATACCGAACCTAACATATATGCTGAACTTCACCTAGGAAACCCAGATTATATTGGTTATAACTCAGATGCATAATTATATGATTGGGAGGTCAAAAATTATGAATTATAGGCAAGAGTATGTTGGACCATTCAAGCCATTATGAAAAGACAACATGACAATGTTTTTCTTCTTCTATAATTCCTACGATATTTGAAAGAAAAATTATAGAGTATCCATCCTTTGTACCAGCAAATAAAGAAGTGTCGAATCAACCAACACTCCGATATAAAGAACACAAGTCATCAGTACTTCATGTGGAACAATTTTCCAAAAATATAGGTGAAAAAGGCCAACTTCAGAGTTTAGTCAAAACATTTACCAGGAAAGAGACTCGATGGTGGGATACACACTAGTAGAGACTACAAACATGGACAACAAATTCAACATACTTTATCGAACTATTTGGAGGGAAGAAGCTAATAATGCAGGAAAATATACCAGTATTCACATAAGGGAAAGACCCTAAGAACCATATATCCATCTGTGAAAAAGAATGGAGAAGACTAGGGTATAAAGACGAACGAGTCTGGCATCAAATATTCCAATGGAAAACTAACCACCTGGGAACCTCAAAACTAGTTAAAACAATACTAAGAGTCCAATCGACAGAAAAAGAAGACCCTGAATGAATGACAATAGAATACTTCCCAGTAACATTCTCACAATTTAAAGAAGGAAGTCGACAAATTACCGAAAGAAAAGTGCCAAAATGGCTAGACAAGAAGGTTAAAATAAAAGAGGTCGACATTTCTAACGATGATAGACCTAAAATTGCAAAAATCACTGATTATTGGAATGAATAGAAAACAATAGAAATCGTCCACTTGCTAAAAGAATTTCAATACTTTTTCGCTCGGGATTTGTTGTAATCAATTAGATTGCAAGGTTACCAATGATAAACATAAATAATAATATAACAATAACAGGCCAAGAGACAAGAATGATAGACATAATAACAGATTATATTACTCAATTACACAGGTGGGTTCATACAACAAACCGAACCAAGTATCTATCTAGCTCAACAGCCTCTATATATGTTTACAAAATAGTTACAGAAACTACCTACTAGTTCAACCAACCGACATGAACTATGAGGTCAACCTAATCTAAAATTAGTCGACTAGTGAGTCTAGTCGACTTAGCCGACTAGATCCTCCAACATCTCCCCCAGCAAAAAAAATTATTTGTCCCCAAGGTGACAAAATTTCTGTCATGAGTAGTTCTATAATGTTTTTTCATGGGTTGTGCTGTCTGATAGATGGTTGCTTCTAAATGCATATTTCCACAATAGCTTCTGCATTAATTGTCAATTGATGTTGGAATTCCTCCCAAGTGGAAGTGCCTTTTGGATGTCTATGGTTAGATTAGTGAGACTCAACAAATTCTCTACCTTTCGATGCATGTCTATGTCAAATATATTGCTCATGTCGGTCCCCAGAAGTTGGGATTTTTCTTCGACAACCTCAAGTAATATTTTCATGTGAGGGAGGATCTTGTCAAGACTAACTAGGATTGGTCTGTCTTGGCTAATCCATTGACGTTCTTGTTTCTCGATTTTTTCTAACTTTTCCATTTCTTGGTTTGGTGCTATTGGTTCAACTTGGTCAAGGTCGACAAACTCTTCAAAAATGGCTCGTTTGGCTTCTTCATCAGTCAGGTTAGGGAATGGGGGGTTTTCAATGGATTGTGGAATAAATGAGGAGATTTGTTCTGCTACAATATTGATGATTTTATCTGGGTTTGTTTGGAAAGTGGATTTGATATGTCCCATGATTTGTGGTTTTGGTGCAGAACTTTGTGGTTGGTCAGGGTTTTGGGGAATGGCTAGAATTTGTGGTGGGTTATTTGCGGTGATAATTGGTTTTGTTATCATTATTTTTTGAATGTTGGAAAAAATAGATGGAAGTTGGTTAATGAAATATTGAATGTCAATGTCTTTATCTACTCTTGTACGGAGGTTTTCTGGTAATGCTTGAAAATATGGGTTGATGGAAGTTGTCGGGTGTAATGGAAGTCAAATTCGGTAAATATTCTTCGACTATTTGAGTTGGGGATGGAGGTGGTCAGGTGGAAGTGATGTCAACTGGATCAAAATCAGGTGGTGTAACCATTTTTTCTTTCTTTTCTTTTGATTGAGGTTGTTTTTATTCTTCTACAATGAACTTTTTGAACTATTCATCGAATGGTACTTTCAATTTTTCATAGCATCCTCTAGAATTTGTGCAATGCTAGAATATAGGTCATCATCATCACCCGACTATTCTGGAAGTATAAGCCTATGCTTCCCCTTTCCTCTTACTAGATTCTTCCTTTTCTGTCAATATTTAGACAGTTTGACAGCTAGCCGATGGATATTTTCTTTTGTCATTGCGTATTCAGGAAGAGGGTTCTTGGATTGGGTCTCTTCATCTGTCTGTATTGCTTCTTCCTCTCGCTGTTTTGTTGGTGGTATTGTGGAGACCACTAGAGGGTTGAATTATTCTATGCTAGTATCATTCAGAGTAAAATTTATGATATGAATTCAGACTTCATAATCTTCTTCTTTCTCCTGGTCAATCAGAGGTTCGATTATAGGTTGTTCAACCTTCTTTGAAATTAGTGGTATGTATAACTTAGTGTTAAACTATTGACTTAGCTTGAAAAATATTTCTTCGACTGATGGGTAAAATTAAAGGGGTTCATCCTTTCCTCTAGCCCCCTGTAGGTACCATATTGAAGTGTGTTCTAATTCTAACTGAATGTGTGTAGTCAGTGACAGACATCGTCAAATATTCTATGCTACACTCCATCTGGTCATTTTAATATTTAAATTTTGGAACCAAGTATCCAACCAAATCTTGACTTGATCTGATTCCCACTGACAACTAGCCATTGAAATTTTTTTGAAGTTCCCATGTTGATTATGTTCAGTTCATTGAAGTCTGGATCTTCAACTATTTGAAGATTGTACATTACAATCCATATGATTAATGAAGGAAATTTAATTTGTGTTCCCTCCTCCTGAAATTTTGCACAAGTGTGCTTGATAGTTTCTGTTAGGTGTTCTTCCCACCAGTATATTTTCCCTCTTTTTTCTACATTCACAATGACTTCCAACATGTCTAGTTTTAAGTTGGAACCTCACCTTGTGCTTGTCAAACCTGTAGAAACAATCTTTGACGCTATCTTGGGTGTGGTAAATTGAATTTGGATGATTATTAGTCCCCTTGAATTATTTCATGCTAGTGTTCATGTTAGCTTTTTGACTAGGCCTGGGTTTCATCTCACAAGTACCGGTTCTCCTTTGTTCGACAACCCAGTAAGCCTGTAGATTATGTCGCCAGATATTTCGAAAGGTCTACCGAAATAGAATTTGCCATTGTGATATCTGCTAATAATGAACTGCGATATGATGTCCTTTGTTCCCGTAAAACTTTGCATGAGAGGTGCATTCATGTAATTGAGGATTGTTCTTGCACTTAGCTTTTGAGCTTCCTCCGTCATTTTTTCATCTTTGTATGACCACTTATTGATTTCCTTCCATAATATTACCCATTATGTTTCTATAACTTTCACTTTGCGAACATTATGAAATTGTTGTACCAATGGAGTTGTATTTTTTCTTACCTCTTTCATCTTGCTCATTGCAGATCTTGTAGTTGTTTTTTTAGGTGTCATTATGTCAATTGAATTCTCTAGTTCACACATAGGTATCTTGGTCTCAGGTGTTTGGTAGCTCATATTTTCTAGATCTTCATTGAATGATGTTTGGTCTTCATCTAGTGTGGTATTTATCATGGAAATAGTTGGAGCAAGAGAAGATATGGTAGATGGAGGTATTAATGGCAGATTTGACTATGAAGGACGATCTATCGAGGGTTCTTTTAATGCACACTAGTTTTGGTGATCCCTATGTCGATAATCATTATGACTTGATTGGATCATTGAGCCTTCTTTATTTCGATGTGCGTCGTGGTTGTGGAAATGTCCGTAGAATGGGTGGTATTCGTCATGTCGATGATTATGATGTAGGTGGTTATATATTTCAAATAGTAATTTTCTACTTCCTTCCTGAGAATTCATCCAAGGTCCTGTCATAGTTCTTTTTCTGTATTGTTTTATTTTTGTGTTTGATCTTAGTTTTTTATATTTTTTGTTTTTTTTTCAATTTTTGTTATCAATTATACAACCGTTTTTTTTTTAATTTTCCTAGCATTTTAGTCGGGCACCATTAACAAGTTTCTGAAATACACTGCCTTGTAACGTTTTCAGTTGGACAGATCCATTAGCATTGATTTCTTCTACAATGTATGGTCCCATCAAATTTGTATGTAGTTTATTTAGTTTTCCTTTTACTCAACTATTATACAACAACGCAACGTCCCCAACAAACAAGTTTTTATTCTTAATATTTCGATCATGCCAAGATTTTTGTTGTTGCTTTTGGATCTCTTGGTGTTGTATTGCGATCAACCAATGTTCTTCTAGTTTAAACAATTGTATTACTCGTTCTTTCCTAGATTCTTCAACATCAATGCATAATACGTCGTCAATTATAGGTGTTTGCTAATATTTTTATTCTTTTTATTACTCATTCCTTAGGGTGGTTGTCCATTTTCTAGGAATAGAGATATTTCTACTAGTTCAGAAGGTACTTCTTCAATTCTGAATAGATGTGCATCTGGTATATCATCTTCTATACCATTTGGTTCATCCCTTGTGTTGATTCTCGATAAGTGGTCAGGTCCGGCATTTTCTTTCCCTGGTCGAACTATGACTTTGAACTCAAATTGTTGAAATAATAGTAACCAACGACAAAGTCTACCATGATGTAAAGGTTTATTGACTAAGTATTTTAATTCTTGGCGGTTAGTGTAAAACACAAAGGGATTAGCTAGCAAGTAGTGTTGATATTTTTGAAGCACAAAGACCATTCCTAGTGCTTCCCCTTTTATTGTTGAGTAATTATGTTCTACCTTATTCAGTTTTCTGCTACTATATACAATCAGATAATCCATTCTGTCATCTCCTAGTTGTGTCAATATCCCACCGATTTCTATACTGGATGCATCGATATTTACATGAAATTTTATCGACCAATTCAGAAATAGTAGAATAGGTGCTTCGACTAGATTTTTATTTAAAATGTCAAATGATGCATCACATTATTCGTTCCATTCATATACTTAATTTTCTTTTAATAATTCCTCTAATGGATATTTCATATCTGAGTAACCTTGAATGAATTTTCTATAATACCTTGTATTCCCAATTAAGACTTTTACTTGATTCGAATTGACTGATGGTTTTAAGTAGAGAATAATTTTAATCTTTTCAAATTCGACCTTAATCTCTTCTTTACACACAATGTGTCCTAATAGAATTCCGATACGAGTTACGAAAATACATTTTTTATATTAAGGGATTGTTGAATTTTTTGGCATATCTCTAACATCAGTCTCAACCATTTGCAGTGGTCTTTTAACATAGAGTAAATTGTCCAATCATCAAAATACACAACCATTGTTTTGTAGATATATTCTTGGAATTCTTTAACCAATATTTGTGAAAACACAGCTGGTGCATTTTTCAGACCAAATAGCGTGACTTTGTAGGCGAATGAACCAAATTCACATACAAACGTTGTTTTCTTTTGGTCTTCCTTGTTGAGCGGTACTTGATTACAACTTGAGAAACTATCTGTAAATGAGTAACACTCATGTCCTACGACTTCAATAAGAATTTCGTCTGCAAAAAGGAGTAAAAAATGGGTCTATAAGAGTGACTTTGTTGAGTTCACAGAAATATACACAAATTCTTAGTTGTGTTGGGTCATGCTTCTTTGGTTTCACAACCATTGAGATTTCCCATTCTGATTGGTCAATAGGATAGATAATTTTGGCCGCTAACATATTGTCAATTTCTTTCTTCACTATTTATTTATATTTATGAGCAAGTTTATATGGCCTCTTCTTTATGGGTCTTGAATTGGATTTTATGTCTATATTCATTTCTTTCTTTTTCTTGAACTAATCCTTTGAGATCCTTATAATCCCAGGCAAAAATGTCTTGAAATTATTTTAGTAAGTTGACGATTTATGTTGTTTGTTCTTCATTCCAGTAATCTCCAATTTTTGCAAGTTTAGGTCTATCATCGTTAGAAATGTCGACTTCTTTCGTTTTAATTTTTTAATCCATCCAATCTGTCGCCTTGCTTTCATTAATTTGTCGACTTCCTTCTTTAAATTGTGAAAAAGTTGTTGGGAAGTATTATGTTGTCATTCGTTCAAGTTCTTTTTCTGTTGATTCAACTTTTAGTATTGTTTTGATTGGTCTTATCGTTTCAGGATGATAATATTTCTATTAAAATATTTTTCCACTTGTATGTTTTGTTTATAGTCGAAGTCTTGTTGACTGTGGTACTTTAGTTAACTGAATACTATGACATGAGGCCTTCAATCAGTTGTGATTTCCTGTTGAACTACTACCAACAATCGGTTTTATAAATGTTTCTATTTTCTTTGTTGCTTCGACTAGTTGGTCATATTCAAGTATAAATTTGAAGTCCTTGGTGAAGTTTTTTTTTAGTTCATTCCATAAGAATGTTTCACCTCATGCTTCTTCCATTTTTTACCATTTGTTTGTTAAATCGTCTACTGTCGATGGGAATAGGTGCATCCCTATTCGTTCATCTTTATATCCCAGTCTTTTCCATTCCTTTTCACATGTAATGATGTGTTTTTCAGGATCCTGGCCTTGTGTAAGGACTGATATTTGTGCTTTATTTGTTAGTTTCTTTCCTCCAAATCTTTCGACAAAGTATGTTGAATTCTTTGACCATGTTTGTATTCTCGATTTATGGGTATCCCACCACCGAGCAGCTTGTCTCGTGAATGTTTAGACTAGACTTTGAAGTAGGCCTTGTTCACCTATATTTTTAGATACTTGTTCAATGTGAAGGACTGGTGATTCGTGTTCTTTATACCTAAGTTACAGTCGGCTTGATTTTTCTTTTTTCAGTGGTTCTAGGGTGGATATTCCCTAACTTTTCATTCAAAATTTTTTGGTATTATAGACACAGAGAAACATTGTTGTGTTTTCTTTTTCGAAATGGATTGGATGGTCCAACATTCCCTTGATTGTTGTTCATAATTTTCCATTTCCCAATTATATAATTTTCCATTTGATTTATAACCGATAGAATCTGGGTTACCTAAGTGAAGCTCCCCATATATGCTTGGTTCGACATAATCTTCATTATTTTGTATCTGGTATAGTTTTCGGACATCGACTTCTTCATCTATAGCTTTTGTCCAAGGTTCACCTTGTGATGGATGAATTGGAACAATCACCTTCTTCCGATTTCCTTAAAGTTTTATTCTTTCTTTGTTTAGTGAAATTGATGCTTTCATCTTTCGACCCCATGGTCGACCTACTAAGGTAGGAAAAGAACTTGATCCTTCCTTAGGATTAATAATTTCAAAGTCGACTTTTGTAGTGATACCTTTTATAGTTGTGTCGAAAATATTCTAGAAACCAATGGGTTCAATTAGTCCTTGATCTGCTAACTTAAAATATATGCCAAATTCATTAAGTCGAGGTTTACCTAACTATTCCCATGTGTCCCTGGTCATGATGTTTACATGTGATCCAAAGTTGAGAATGACTTGTCTGACATCGTAGCCTTCAATTTCTAGGTCGGCTAAAGGGTCATCATTATTTTTATCTTTTTGATTCAACCTACATATTCTTTTGGATTGCTTATCTATGCTAGATTTACTCTTAAGATTGTACAATAAGTCGATTAATTTTGCAACATAATTATCTGTATTTATTAAATTAATTAATTCTTGAGACATCTTCTTTCGAGCATCATTAGTTACTTCTTGTGCAACTAATTCTTGAAATATGTCTATCGCATCATTATATACACTAGAAGGAATTTCAACTCAAAATGGGACTTTTAACCATAATTCAAATTCCATGTCATCATGTGTTAGCCAATGAAATTTCTTTAAATTTGAAATACCGTATATCTCTTAAAAAAAAAATAATATGAATTTGGGGATAGGTATCATAAAAAAACTACTTTTTTTGTTCCTATTTTCGACATATCTCCCTCTGTTTTTACTCAAATTTTGATCGAGAGAGCTCATGAAATTTATTTTTGTTCATATTTTTGACATATCTCCCTCTTTTTTTATTCACATTTCAATCGGGAGAGATCGTTAGATGCGAAATTAAATTCCGCATCCAACGAGTACCACTCGGCATACTTTTGACAGACCCCTCTACCCCAAAAACAATAAATACCTGAAAAAACATGATGATGATGCATCATCACGTTTTTCAGGTATTTATTGTTTTTGGGGTAGTGGGGTCCTTCAAAAGTATGCCGAGTGGGTACTCGTTGGATGTGGAATTTGATTTTGCATCCAACAAGCTCTCCCGATCAAAATTTGAGTAAACTCATAGGGAGATATGTCGAAAGCACGAACAAAAAAGTAGTTTTTTTCTTTTCTTCCTCCAAAATTAATAAATATTATTTTATTATTTTAACTATTATTTTATTATTTTTCTTAGGAGGCCCAAATCGCTCATTTCAAAAGCATCATGAAGAGTAGTTTTTATAAAGGAAATCAAAGCAAGTGTGCTTCTTGTTATCAAAATATCATCCACATAAAATAATATGATCATAAAATTACCTTAATACTGCTGAAAATATACATTTGGATCATATTTTCATCTCTAGAAGTTCTGTGAGAGCATAAAGGCATCCATTTTGGCATACCAAGATCTTGGTGCATGTTTCAACCCATTTAAAGATTTCTTCAACTTACAAACAAAGGAAGGATTTGATGTATAGCCTTTAGGATTATTCATGTATATTTATTCTTGTAGGTCTCCACAAATAAAATCACTCTTTACATCCATGTTATGCACCTCCCAGTGCTTGGATGCGGCAATGGCCAAAACTAGCTTTATGGAATCCATCTTTGCCACCGGTGCAAAGGTCTCATGATAGTCCACTCCTTGGAATTGGGAGAACCATTTTTCAACCAGCCATGATTTTTACATGCAGGTTGAGCCATTTGCATCAACCTTTGTCCGATATACCTAATTACATTGAACAAGTTTCCTTCTAGGTGGAAGGGAAACTAGCTCCCAAGTTGCATTTTTCCGAAGAGAGTTGAACTCTTCATCCATTGCAGCTTGCCATATTGGATATTTCTGAGCATGGTAGTAGGACCTGGGATTAGACCCAATCATCATATAACATTTATCATACATAAATTAATCATGAAAAAAAAAACCATACCTGGTCTTTGAAAATCTGACCGGGTACTTCTTGGATCAGCAGGATTTCCAATGTTTGTCTTGACGAAAGAGAGTGTCTTTTTGGCCCATTTTGGGAGATGAGTGGGAAAATTTGAATCATATTCAGAACCTGATATATTAGTTTCACTAATATCAGATATCATATCTGAAATATCACAGCCTTCACTCCCATTTTCATCATCAGAATGATCAGTAAAATAGGAGGGAATTCCAGTAGTTTCTTCCTCGACTAGTTCTACCTCCTAGAGAGGTTCTTCAAAGAGGACACTTCTTTCAAGGAATATATGTTTGGTTATGATATTCAGAATTTTTTATACCTTTGATTCCTATGGTTTCCAAATGAACACACACTCAATACTCTTGGTTACAAATCCTTCCACTTGTCAAGTGGAATTCGAGCCCAAGCAGTGGACCCGAAAACTCTGAAATTGGACACATATGGTTTGTGCCCAAAGTATGATTCGAAAGGATTTTTTCCTTTCACAGAAGAGTGAGGTATCATTTTTGGAATGTAAGAATAAACATGCATTGCCTCAGCCCAAATATTTTCAGCCAAGCCTTTGGCTTCCAGCATGCACATAGTCATCTCTTTGAGGGCTCGGTTTTTCCTTTCTGCTACACCACTCTGCTGGGGTGTGTAGGGAATGTAGAGCTAGTTTTGGATCCCATATTTAGCACATATTTGTAGAATATTAGACTTGATATAATCTCCTCCATTATCATATTTGAGATACTTTATCTTCCTCCCAGAGGCATTCTCCACAAATGCCTTGAATTCAATGAATCTTTTAAGAACCTCAGATTTTTTCTTTAGGAAGAAAACCCAAGTGAATCTGGAGAAGTCATCAATAAAGGTGAGAACATACCTTGAACCACTATGGAGGTTGTAGGAATGGGTCCACTGATGTTAGAGTGGATCATCCCCAAAATACTTGTTGTACAGCTTGCCTTTCCCCAATCAAATTTGTGCTCAGGGTGTTTGCCGACAATGTAACCTTAAAAAATTCCACTTGAAGTTTTGATGGCTGGGAGGCCTTCGACCATGGAATGTTTTTGAAGTTTCTGCAAATATTTGAAGTTCAAATGTCCAAATCTCTCATGCCAAATCCTACTGACCTCATTCCCATGAGTCATAAGAGCAGTGGGATTTGCATCTGGAAAAAACTTGGAAAACTCATAGGTCTTACCATGATGATTTGATAGACTTCTTGCTATGAGTTTCCCAGATGCAATCTCTAAGATATCAACACAATTTGGGTTGAAAGTGACTCCCTTGGGAACTTCGGTGTGTGTCATTTGATATACACTCAACAGATTGGAGGCCAAGGAGGGTACATATAGAACATCAAAAAAGATGCCATGTTCAAGTTTTACAATACCTTTGCCTTTCGAAATGATTTGAGAATCATCTACCATGTGGATGGGAATGATGCTATCAAAGTCCAAGAATGAAAAGGATTATTTTTCCACCATATGGTTCAAAGCACCAGATTCTATGAGGATAGCTCTAGGCTTCAGAATAGTTTCCATGAGGGCATGTCCTCTTTCTGGCTGGATGTCCTGATCATGATTTTCTCTCTTCCTAACACTGTCAAGAAGATTGATATTGTTCCTCTCAAGGAGAAGAGTCATTTCATCAATATTTTTCTTCATGAAGGAATGTTCATGGTGAAACCCTTCCTACAATAGGAAGACTTTACCTTTTCTTTTCCTTGGTTCCCTTTGTTCTTGTTCTTCTTTGAGCAGAAAGGCTCATATTTCTGTTGGTTCTTCTCCTTTGGCTTGGGAGCATCAAACTTAGTCTTTTGATTCTTTTTATTCACCTTACCCTTCGTGTCTTTTGGCCCCAAAGCAAATAGTGCTTGATCTTTGGAGGATCTGATGATTCCCATCTGCACAATCTTGTCATCCTCGTTTGTGAGGGACTCAATGAAGGAATTGAGAGTAGGAATTTTCCAATTCAGGGTTGTTAGCTTCTTAGTATGGAATGTGGAAACAAATACTGAGTAATCTGGTCCAAGTTTGGAAAGAATGGAGAGAATGAGCTAATCATCATCTTTCTCCACTTCACACTGCTTCAACTGGAGTACTAGGTGCTTGAATTTGATGAAGAAATCATTTAGAGTTTCGAAGTTTCCAGGTTGAAGAGAAATCATCTCATTCTCTAGCTGATAAATCCTCATGTCATCTTGCTTATCAAAGAGATAAACAAGTTTATCCCAAATTTACTTCATATTCTTCAATCCCATGACATGGAAATGAATATCTTTGGAAATCGAAAGACACAGAAACCCAAAAGATTCATCCATATTATTCCAGTATCTTAATTTGTATACAACATGGCTTGGCTCTATCTCGGTGTCCATTGTGGCTTTGTAGAGTCCTTTGGCACACAATTGAATCTCCATGTCCCCATTCCAGTGGTGGTAATTGAAAGGAGTAAGAGGATCCACAGAAGAGGTCATTTTTCTGTTGTAGCAAATGAAGTAGAAGTCTTCCAAAAAAAACTGCAAAAATACAAAAAAGGCACTGTAAGGTCGGATAGTCTGCACTTTTAAGGTTTACATCACACCCAGCTTAGTCAATCAAGCTAGCTTGATCAACAATTCCTTTTCTTAGGATTTATGTGGTAAACCATCAGCTTCTACTGCAGTGCTGGAATTTTTGAGCTTTTTGCTCAAAATGCATCATAGATCCATCAAGGAATCTGTTCAAGAAGAAGATCCTTGTCCCTCCGTGGCTCTGATACCATGTGAAAATTTCATCACAGTAATATGGCATCAAGGAACAACTCACAGAATATTCACAATCAATTATACAAGAAATTTTACATTAAACACACTGCAATTAGGAGTTGCAGTTGTAAGAATGTATTCAATAATAAAAAGTAGAGATACAATGTGATGCACTTGCATGAATAGCAAGACAATTCAAATCCCAAAGAGGTCATTCAAACTTCAAACATGAGAGTGGCTTAGCTATTAGTTAGCCACACTAAACACATTAGTTAACCACTAATCACAACCATAATTGACTCTAAATGAGTCCTAACTGAATCAGAGGCAGTAATGACTCAGTCTAACTGAATAGAACTAAACTACATGTTAATCAATATGAGGGGGTGCATATCTAACTCAAGTCAGCTCTGATGAAGTGAACTGAACTCAACTGAGTCACCAGAAGTTGTTGGAGGCGCCTTAAATCACTCTAGTTAACTCAAATCAGCCTAAAATAGACAAATATATGAGGAAGGCACCTTTCCAACTCATTTTAACTGATTGTTAGGTGAAACAACATTCAGTTAACTAATTGGTGCACTTATGACAAGCATATCAACCCATATTTTCTCCCTGATTGAAGGAGGAAAACTAGTTAGCCTCCTTGATTGAAGGAGAAGGCTTAGTTGGCCTCCCTGATTGGAGTGTGTTGGTACTGATGTTGATGGCAAGGAGTGTGTTGGTGTGCTGATGTTGATGTCAGTAATTCGAGTCAATAACTTAAGATAAGTGGATAATTTGGCCAAATTGACCAAATAAAGATGTGTGGGTTGGATAATGACTCCAACAACCTTCAGTCATCATATCTTTGATTGTTTTGCTTGTTCCGATCGTTATCATTCCTTGTATTATTTTCATTATTATTTTGTGTAACAACGTTTGTCTAGTAAACCATGTGATATTTTTGTCAGTTCTTTAAGTTTACCTGACATTCAACTATTGCGTGGCTTTTGACTTCACATACTACACACCAACAAGCTTTTTTTTTCATATTATATGGACAATATTTTTTCGCATGTAGATCATGCTCCTGGAAAATGTCACAAAATAATTTCAACTGAATGAACCAGACGTCTCGTCGATGTTCTTCTTGTCGGCAATAGTCTGTTGTATTCCTGATCGTCGAGAATTTTGTACACCAGAATTCGTGTCCCTTGAGTCTTATTTCCTATATTGACTTCTGCATAATATCCAATCATTCTTCAATACGACTATCAATAGGGTTTACTGGATAATCCTCATCCATCTCTACTTGTAACACCTTCGTTAATGCATACTCATAAGTATTAAAATTGTCCAGTCTGATATGCATTTGGATTTTTTGTAAAAGTACTACAACATACCATTGGATTAGCAATTGTTCATCTATATTATACTCCAACTGGCTTAGTAGGTCTTTGAATCTTTTATCATACTCTCGAACTATCTCAGTCAATTTCTAGACTGTGGTTTTTAATTTATTTGCTACCAGATGTTTTGCATCTGGAGTCTTAAAGAATGACATGAGTTGTTGTTTTATTTGTTCCTTAGTGGCATTCGACATTTTTCTATGTACATCATGTACCATGTTAGTGCTCATTTCCACATAGCACCAGCAAAATGAGCCATCTATCGATCTTCATTAGTAACAATGTTTTCTTCCCAAGTTGAATCAATGATGAACCAATGTTGTATGGGATCTTCATCACCCCCATAGAGTGTAATGTGTGCAGAAACGCTTGCCATATATTCGGAATCAATGTATTCTCTAGGCGGTGGAGGGGGTGGTGGGTTAATTCAATGTATTCTCGATAGAACTTTTGTTTCCATCAAAATTTGTATATGTAGCAGTCGATGTGCTTTCGACTAGAAGTCGATTTATATCGAATCCTTCTGATCATACCCACATAAATTGTTGAGGCTGGGGTGTCCTCTCTTGTGAATCTGGCTAGTCTAGTGTGTTATCTGAAGCTCTGATTAGTTGGGGAGGTGCTCCTTCATGTTCTGAGTAGAGTAGGTTAATATTGAGGTTAGATGAAAAGGGTTGAAAGGTAACCTAATTTCCTTCCTTTGGTCGATGAATTACAATATGGTCAACATTGTTTCCTTCTTCGTCTAGTCGACTCCATACACCTAAATCGCCAACTCCTAGTCCCAAATATTCTTAAACAATATCCTGCACTCGAGCAGTCTGTCTAGAATGTAAAAGGGAATGAGGTGTGATATTCTGGGGTATATCAACTTGGAGAGCTCTACCATGCTCTATCCACAAGTCTTCCTCCATTGGTGACACTTCTTCATCCATGCCTTCTTCCCGTCGGTCATGACCTGACTCTCGCGGATTCTCTTCTTGTTCTGTCACTCTATTCATCATTCTCCCTTGTTGGAGCACATCATCCTTCTCTCTAATCTTTGCCCTTCTCTTTCATCTCTTCTCCCGTTCTACTTTTGTATACTTGGAGCGATTTTGTGAGTATTTGTTCTGATTTTCTCCTTTTTGTCCCAAGTTTTCATCATCGATGGTGATTTTTTCATAAGTCGACTAGAATTCCTCTACTCTACTCCAGAACATGACTAACTACCCCCCCATAGCTGACCCGAAAGCTTTTAGTAAGCCCAGGTGGGGTTGTCTATTTGTTTATAAAAGGCTCCCACACTCTTTCTTGAAATTTTTTTCCCACTCCTTCTGTTTGGTCACCTAGTTTGTGTTAAATGGAAGATTTATTAGTAACGGAAAATGTTCGACAATATGACCCGTACCCTTGTCGATCAAAAATTTGAACAAAAGTGTCACCAACAAAAATATGAATTTTTTGGTTAGGTTGTTGTAGAATCTCTCTTTGATACTATCAATAGAGACTCTTTCATAGACTAATCTTTCCTCACAGAACTCGTCAACAATTCTTTTGAACCACTCCGAAAAATTTGTATGGCCTCCCCTTGTTAACTTCTATAGTAACTATTGGCATTTATTTTCTGCCAGTTGTTTCATCTAGTAGCTTCTTCAAAGAGTGTCTACGGGCTCGAAAAACTTTTCATGTGTTTCAGAGAAAAACTTCTCATTTGCTTGTGCAATAGTCAGTCTATTTCTTTTGGCGTAATTCTGCAAATAATTTGCAATATTACATTCCCACTGGTTCTTAATCTCTTTCTCTGAAATCATCTAGTCATAGTCATTTCATTCGTATATGTACCACCGACAACGAAACCAATGTTGTAATCAATCTGATTGCAAGGTTACCAATGATACACATAAAGAATCATATAACAATAACAGAAAAAGAAACAAGAATGGTAGACACAATAACATATTATATTACTCAATTACACATGTGACTTCATACAACAAATTGAACCAAGCATCTACTAATTAGAGGAAATTTGGGGTCTAAAATGGGCCTCCTATGGAAAATAATAAGAAAAGCCACATCACACTACAAATATGCCATGTCACATTAAATATAATGAAAGTCAACCTAAATTGTCTCATTAATGGTAGTTGACAAGTATGTTGAGTTAATGTAGAGTAAAGAGATATTGGTTAAAAATATTAATGAAATATTTAGATTCTCATGCACACATAATAAATGATATAGTGGAATTTTTTAAATTTTATATTAAGTAAATTATTGAATGACATTAGAATTTACATCAATAACACATGACTAATTGCTTTGGTGTTTCACGATGTTAGGAGTGGAGGAAAATAAATAAAAGAAAAGGTGTTATGGCGACTGTGGGATCCGGAAAAAAAAAACTATGGAAACTAAACATGATACCACATCTTATTTCGACAAGATTTGAAAATGTTCAATGACATGAATTCAAATGTGGATTCAAAATACAAGGTGTCCAAACATCTTTTGGAAGACTTCATTAAATGAAACTTCACATGATGCATATGGAAATACACGTGTTTTTAAATACCTCTATTGAATATTTGTCAGTGGTTACAGAAAAACTCGATCGAGCTAGCAACTTAATCGAGCTTTTCAAAACTTTAACTAAAAATATATTCGAGTACCCATATTCATGTGTGCACACGAATATGGACACCCAAAAATTTCTTTAATCGAAGTTTTTAAAATCTCGTATCGTTCATGGGAGCAAGGTCTTCAAATACAATTAAAATCAAACATAGAATTATATGATAATAAAATTTAATAAAAATAATTTCGACTAGAAGAATGATACTTATGGGTAATAGTACATACCTTGAAGAAAAAACAAGTAAAAGCATTACTACTGCCACTTCCTCAGATTTTATGTGTAGATATTAGTCGTGGAGTAATTGGAGTTATAGATTTGATTGATTGGAGCCATAATCACACCTATGACTCAATTACTCTGTGACCCATATCTATGAATGAATATAAATGACCCTTTTCTATCCAACAAACAAAGTGAAATAAATGATGGGTTTGTTGCCTATTTATAGAAGGTTCGATCGAGGTCTTCTTTAACCCTTGATCGAGCCTGTTTTAAACACTCAATCGAGGTTTTAAATCCTCGATTGAGGGTTTAAGATAACCTTGATTGAGCATTCTATAAACCCTCAATCGAGGTGTAATACCTCAATCAAGGGTTTAATAAAAGCTCGATCGAGGTATGTTTTTTTTTTTTGCCGAAATCACCTTGCCAAAAATTGTAACCCACCTCCATGGATGCACTCATTTTATTTTTTTTAAATAAATGCACCACTACTTTTTATATATTTAATAAAATGAAAAACTCAAATATATTCATATATAAATTATAATGGAAAATATAATTACAATAGTATTAAAAAATAAAAATCACTATTATTTTTTAATATAAATTTTATATTAATTCATATAAAAAATATTACATTACATAAAATAAAAAACAATAAACAATATCTGTTGTTATAATTTATATAATCTAATAAACCATATATATTCTTATATAATTTTTTTCCTATGTTGATTTTTAAAATTTTATATATAATGTTTATAATAAAATTATAAAATATTTAAAATGTAAAAGATTTTTTTTTGTAAGCTGCATAGATCTATTATATTACTGAGGCAAAAAAAAGTACATAATTTAACTTGGCTACCTGAGGTTTAAGGAGGTGAAGCCCCCTCCAAAGCCTCTCAAAAAATAATATCCCTCTAACAGTATTCACGTCTAAGATGTCCATGGATGTGAGACATAATTACAGTAATCCATAATAAAAACGACATGCTCATATACTTGAGCAAAGATGAATATTTCCATATCAAACATAAAAATAGACAGTGACATGATATATAATTAAAGACCGACCAAAAACCACTAAAGTCTTGACCAAAAAACCCGGGTGACACGTCCATTAAACTGGAGGAGTTTCTTCAGTGATGGGGCAGGGCCATCTTTCTTCCTGCGACAAAGTATGCGAGTTGGTGGCAGCATTCGGGGCTAGAGAAAGCGAATGTTGCTGCTACTCAGATTGCTGGGCCGACATTTCCTTCAAACATTTGAAGAGAGGCTCAACTGTAGAGGGGGAATGGAAATGGCTTGACGCAAGGAGCTATGGTTGAGTAACCGGTTGCACTACTACTACCACCGAGACTAGTAAGAGCCTGACCTCCAGATTCACTACCACTAGCACCACCACCTTGTCCACAGCCCCCAGTCTTCATCCCGCTCAGACTAGAGATGACAGTCGTGCCTTTCCAAGCAAAGGAATTGTCCATAGCCATAAGATGGGCTTCAATCTCTGAAATTTTAGATTTCATAGTATGAACAACAACCCAAGCCTCAGACCAATTGCTGAGCATATCCTTTGCCAGGTTGCAAAGCATGTTCTTCATCATCCAATAATGATTAATTTGGCTACCATCCTCACTAGTCAAGAGCTTTTGGTTGAGGACCCGAGTTTCCCAGGCTTCCACTAAAACACGGACGTGCGGAGAGATGTGAGGTTTGTAATCTGCCAGGGTTTGAGCACTACAGCTCCATTGGGATTTGCCTTGCCCAAAGCTATCACGTCTAGAATTTCCTCTCTGTCGGGACATGGCTGCCAACTTGAGATTGAAACCAATTCACAAGGGAACGTTCTTTCCTACAATGAACCTATAGCGCATTGAAATAGATACATAGCGAACCTCTTGATACACAACAATCCCAGTAGTGCTTCTAGCCAAGCCATAAATGTCGACATCGTTCTGAACAAGATTCCTGTCATTCGAAGTACCTGCAACCATTAACGTTTGAAGCGGAGCCATGAAAGCACCTAGGAGGATGGACCTTCACCAGCCCGAGTCGCATGAGCCGAAGTGATAGAGGGAGCTTCTCCCATGCGCCCAGAGCCGTCAATGTTCTAGAGAGGTGAGCTATCACGATGGGTGTCAAGGAGGGCGACATGTGCTCTTTGCGATGGCTGGAAAGAGGGACGACAGTCGCCTGAAATATCACCCACATCCGGGATAAAAATATAATATTTTTATTATAATGTTAATTTAAAAAAAAATTAAATAGAATTTATAATAAAAATCTAAAATATTTAAAATATATAAAAAAATATTGAAAGAAACAAGCAAACAGATTTCTCTGTTATTTTTCGAATTGCAAACCAGCTCGGGACTAGATTCAAAGTTGGTCAAATGGTTATTCTATCATCCGGCTCAAATTAAAAGATTAAAAGATTTCGTTCAATGGTTTAATCGTTAGTTGATCAATGGCTTAATGATTAATACCATTTTTTGTCGTTTTTAATATGAATTTACTCAATAGGTGGGAGGGCAAAGGTAAAATCAAATTGGGTGGTAAAGGTAAATTCAAATTGGGTGGACAATGGGTCAGTGGACAAAGGTAAAATCAAATTGAGTTGGAAAAGGTAAATTCAAACTAGGTGGAAGGGAAAACGCAAAATCAAAATTCATTATAAGAGTATTTTTGTTTAAATTAATCATTTTTTATTATAATGTTTTGTTTTTAATTTTATGTTTATATAAAGCTTATAAGAAATAGTTTTTTATTTAAATTAACTATTTTTTAATATTTTTTTAATTAAACATTTTGATTTATATAAAATAAACAAATTTAATAAAACATATTAATTTTTACACTAATACCAGTAATAATATAATTTGAACTTTTTTATATTACTAATATTTTGTTTTAATATAAACTTATTAGATTCTATTTAGTAATATTAAAAATATTTTTTGTTTGTGTTAGTATATAAAATTTTTAATTATAAATATATGTAGATATTTTTAAAAGGATGTATACTTAAATAATATAAATTTTATTTTCTATTACTATTTTTCTAATTATTGGAGTATTTGGAAATGTAGTAATTAAATATATTTTGTAATATTAAAAATACTAAATATTTTTTAGTATTTCAAGATAAGTCCTTTTAAAATTAAATACTATTTAGTTTTGTTTTTTAAATATTGATTAGTAAATGTTTTTAGTATTTCAAAATGTCTCCACTATAATTTTAATTAATGCGAGAATTATTTTTTAAATGAGTTGGAAGTAGTGATCAAATAAAATATTATATATTTATTATTTTAAGTATATATATCATATTTAGAGATGATCGTTTTACAATATTAACCAAGGTGAGGTTGATACGGAGTTAGCTATCGTCAAATAAAATTATGACACATAAGCATTATATGTCCAACTCAACCATAATGGTTGACCAAAGATATTGAAATTCTATTGGCTTCAAAAATCAAACTCTATCCAACTCATCCATGTCACATTTTTTTATAAGGCCCATTTTAGACCCCAAATTTCCTCTAATAGGCTCTAGCTCAACAGCCTATATATATGTTTACAAAACAGTTACGGAAACTACTTGTCAGCTCAACCAACCGACAGGACCTATGAGGTCGACCTAATCTACAATTAGTCGACGAGTGAGTCTAATCGGCTTAGCCGACTAGCTCCTCAAACAGGATTATAAGGATATTAAAAGATTACTTCAAGAAATGGGAGAAATGAATATCGATATAAAACTTGATGCAAAACCTATAAAGAAAATGCCATATAAAATCACACATAAATATAAGGAAATAGTGAAGAAATAAATTGACAATATGTTAGCGGTCGGAATCATCTATCCTATTGACAAGTCGGAATGGGAAATACCAATGGTTGTGCAACTAAAGAAACACGACCTAACATGACTAATAATTTGTGTATATTTCCGCGAACTTAACAAAGTAACCCTCATTGACCCATTTCTGACTCCTTTCGCATACGAAATTCTAAATGAAGTTGCAGGACATGAGTGTTACTCATTTACAGATGGTTTCTCAGGTTATAATAAGGTACCTATCGCCAAGGAATACCAAAAGAAAGCAATGTTTGTACATGAATTTGGTTCATTTTCTTACAAAGTTATGCCATTCGGTCTGCAAAATGTGCCAGTTGTTTTCTCATGAATAGTTGTCAAAGCGTTTCAAGAATATATATATAAACAATGGTTGTGTATTTCAATGATTGGACAAATTACTCCGTTAAAAAACCACTGCAAATGGTTGAGATTGATGTTAGAAAGATGCCAAAAATTTTAGTTTTCCCTCAGTATTAAAAAGTGTATCTTTGTAAATCCTATTGGAATTTTACTAGGAACGATTAGAGGAAATTTGGGGTCTAAAATGGGCCTCCTAAGGAAAATAATAATAAAAAGCCACATCACACTACAAATATTCCATGTCAGATTAAATCTAATGAAAATCTAATGAAAGTCAACCTAAATCGTCTCATTAATGCTAGTTGACAACTATATTGAGTTAATGTAGAGTTAAGAGATATTGATTAAAAATATTAATGAAATATTTAGATTCTTGTGCACACATAATAAATGATAGGAAACTTTTGAATTTTATATTATCATTTTTTTAAATGAATAGACCACTACTTTTTATATATTTAATAAATGTAAAACTCAAATATATTCATTTATAATGAAAAATATAATTATAATAGTATTAAAAAAATTTAAAAAATCACTATTATTTTTTAATATAACTTTTATATTAATTCATATAAAAAATATTACATCACATAAAATAAAAAACAATAAACCATGTATATTCATATTATTTTTTATATTAATATAAAAAAAATTGTGGTTTAAATGTTTTATTTATTTTTGGATGTAATAATTAAATATATTTATTTTTTAAATATTATTTAGTAATATTAAAAATACTAAATATCTTTTATTTAGTATTTCAAGATAAGTATATTTAAAATTAAATATTATTTAGTTTTCTTTTTAAAAAATTGATTAATAAATGCTTTTAGTATTTCAAAATGCTTCCACTACAATTTTAATTAATGAAAAGGTTATGTTTTAGAGGAGTTGGAAGTAGTGATCAAATAAAATATTCTATATTTATTAGTTAAAGTTTATTTATCATATTTTGAGGTGATCTTTTCAAGAACTTAACTAATGTGAGGTTGATATGGAGTTAGCTATTGTCAAATAAAAATATGACACATAAGCATTATGTGTCCAACTCAACCATAATGGTTGACCAAAGATATTGAAATTCTATTGGTTTAAAAATTCAACTCAATCCAGCTCATCCATGGCACAGTTTTTTATAAGGCCCATTTTAGACCCCAAATTTCCTCTAATGTGACATGTCGTATGTAAAGAAGGTATTAAAGTTGACTTTGCAAAAATTAAAATTATTCTCGACTTGAAACCACCAGTCAATCTGAAGCAAGTAAGGATATTATTGGGACAAATAGGGTATTATAAAAAACTTATAGGACACTAATATGATATGACATATCCTTTAAAGAATTACTAAAAGAGAATCAAGAATATGAATGGGTTGACGAATGCGCCACATCTTTTGACATCCTAAAGAAGAAACTAGTCGAAGCACCTATACTACGTTTTCTAAACTGGTCGGTAAAATTTCATGTACATATTGATGCATCGAGAATAGCAATCAGAGCGATATTAACAAAACTTGGTGACGATGGAATGGACCATCCAAATGCATATAGCAACAAAAAAATAAATAAAGTTGAATGAAATTATTCAACAACAGAAAGAGAAGTACTTGGAATGGTATTTGCACTACAAAAATATCGACATTATCTACTTGCCAATCCATTTGTGTTTTATACCGACCATCAAGCATTAAAATAACTAGTCAATAAACCATTGTATCATGGAAGAATATGTCGTCGGCTACTATTATTTCAAGAATTTGAATTCGAATTCATAGCTCGACTAGGTAAATAAAATGTCAAACCCGACCACTTGCCGAGAATCGACACAGGAGAATAACCGACTGGAATCGAGGATGATTTACTAGATGCCCATCTATTTCGAGTCAAAGTTGTATCTTTCAATATAGAAGAAATTGCTCAATTTATATAGGAAAGTTGAGCTCCATAAGGTATGAGTGATAAAAAGAAAAAGATAATAGAAATGAAAGCTCCACCTTACACCACAGTAAACAAATTCCTCTATAAAATAGGTTTAGACGAGGTACTCTGTCGATCCATTCTGGATCATGAAAGGGAGAGTATAATGAATGAAACACACTTTGGTCCAACTGGAGGACATTTTTAGGTAGACACAACAGCCAGAAAAATCCAACAGTTACGATTGTTGTGGTCGAGATTATACCGAGACTGTTGAAAATTTGTAAGTAAAAGTGACAGATGCCAATGACTAGGTCGGCCTTTTACAAGTATGAAAATGATTCTAATATCAGTTTACCCAAGTTTAACATTTGATATTTTTGTGATTGACTTTATAGGACCATTTCCAATACCGACTAGATGAACAGGGGAATGATATATTATTACGACAGTAAAATATGTCACTAAGTGGGATGAAGCATAACCTATCAAAACCTATTCAAGTGAGAAAACTACAAAATTCATATACGAAAATATTGTCACCATATTTTGTTTTCCATTGACCCTAATCAGTAATCATGGGTCACATTTTATAAACAAAACAACTTTCAATAGAACACCGAAAGAGTACAACTTATCATCCACAATCCAATGGTGCAACCGAAACATTTAACAAAACATTGACTAGAGGCCTAACAAAAATATGTAATACCAACAAGGACCATTGGGACGAAAAAATTATCTTTGTCTTATGGGCATACAAAATAACGTACAAATGATCGATAAAACATACAGCATTCTAATTGTTTATGGATAGGAAGCAATCACTCCCTTACACTTTCGACAACAAGCACCTATAATTGCATATCAAAGTTGAAATTGATAGAAAAGAACGATTAATACAATTATCTAAGCTAGAAGAACATCGTCTGATTGCAATGCAGCATCAAGATATCCAAAAAACAATAGCATAAATCTTGGCACGATCCAAATATTAAAGATAAAAACTTGTCGGTTGGAGACCTTGTGTTGTTGTATAATGGTCGAGTAAAAGGAAAAACCTAAGAAACTACACACATAATGGATGGGACCATGCATTGTCGAATAAAGAAATGAACGAATAAGTCTGAATGAAAAAATTATAAGGAAGTGTATTTTGGAAACTTGTTAATGATTTTCAACCAAAACTCTACGAGGCATGAAAAAAAAACATTGTATAACTGAAAACAAAAATTGAAAAAAAAAACATATACTATAAAAAACTAAGCAAAAACACTACAGAAAATTTCTATGGAAGGACCTTGGATGGATTGTTAGGAAGGAAGCAGCATATTACCATTTGAAAGATATAAACATCGACATAATAGACATGATGACTATCAACCATTCTGCCAACACCATCACGATCTCGACACACACCGATATAAAGTAGGGCCAACGGTCCAATCAAGTAATAATGATCATCGACATATGGAGTGAAAAAGATGACATGAGCTGAAAGAACCTTCAACAGATTGTACTTTACAGTCAAATGCATCATTAACATAGAAATTGATATATCCATCTACTACACTCAAACCCGCGCCAAATATTTTCACTATAAATAACACACCAGACTAGACTCAAACATCATTCTGTGAAGAGCTAGAAAACCAGAGCAACCAAATCCCTAAGACCAACTACCTGTTTGTGAACTAGAGAATCCAAGTGACATAATGGCACCCAAGAATACAACTACAAGATCTACAACAAATAAAATCAAAAGCTAGAGAAATCTAACACTCCTTTGGTACAATTCCTACAAAACATTCACAACACAAAAGTATTGGAAACATCATGGACAAGAATATGGAAGGAAATCAAGGACTGGGCATAAAAAAATGGAAAATTGACGGAGGAAGCTCAAAAGTTAAGCGCAAGCACAATCCTTAGTTATAGGAATGCACCTCTGATGGAGAACTTTGTGGGAACAAAAGACATAATCGCATAGTTCATTGTTAGAAAATATCACAACAATGTGTTTTATTTCAATGGACCCTTTGAAATATCTGGTGACTTGATCTACAGGCTTACTGGATTGTTGAACAAAGGAGAACTGGTACCTTTTCGGTTAAACCCAGGCCTAGTGGAAAAACTGATAGGAACAATGACATGAAATAATTCTCAGGGATTAGTAATCAGCCAAATCCAATATAGCACACCAAAGAGAGCTGCGAATATTATCTCTATAGGTCTAACAAGCACAGGAAGAGGTTCAGACTTAAAACTCAGCATGTTATAAGTAGTATAGAATGTGTTGAAATGAGGAAAAATCTATCGGTGGGTTGAACACCTAGCTGAAATAATTAAGCGCACCTGTGTAAATTTCCAGAAGGAGGGCACTCCAATCAGATATCCTTCATTAATAATTTTTATTGCTATGTACCATCTTCGATCAGTCGGAGATCAGGAGTTCAATGAACCAAAGATAAGTTCCATGTAGAATTTCAAGTATTTTGCAACAACTAGTTGTCGACTGGGAGAAAATACGGCCAAAATTTGGTTGGATACTTGGTTCCAGACTTTAAAATTTTAAAAGTCCAGATAGAGGGTACCAAAAAATATCTGATGATGTCTGCCACCAACTTTACACATTCAGTTGGAATTAGACCATACATCAATATGGTATCTACAAGGGGATGGAGGAAATGCAGAAACACTCAATTTTTACCCTTCATTCGGGGACATATTCACAGAGCTCAGTCGACAGTCTAACACTAAGTTAGACATACCACCGATAGCGAATAAAGTTGACCAAACCATTTTCAAACCTCTGACTGATCAAGAAAAAAAAGAGGATTATGAAGTTCAACTTCATATCAACATTTTTACTCTTGATAATAATAGTACTGGTGACATCGACCCTTTAGGGATCGCCATAATAACAACAAAACAACAGTCGAAGGAGTAATAACTACCAACAAATGAAGGTACCCAATCTATTACCCTCTTCCCGAGTATGCAATGACAAAGGAAAATATCCATCATCTTTTTGATGATTTATTTAAGGCTCGACAGAAAAGGAAGAGTGCGGTGAAAGGAGAGGGGAAGCATAAGATTATACTTCAAGAACCAACAAAACATGAGAGCACTGGGATATATGATAGCACAATGCAGATTCTGGAGGATGCTACCGAAAACAAGATACCATTCGATGAACATTTCCAGAATTTCATCGCAGAAGAGGAGAAGAAAGCACAATTAAAACCAAAGAAAGAAAAATGGTTACCCCACCTATTATTGATCCAGTCAACCTTACTCACACCCCACCACCTCCATCCCCTACTCAAATTGTATAATATTTTTTATCGAATTCGAAATCTATTACACCAATCTCCATTGTGAACACATACTTACAATCATTACCTACACCCCTCCATGCCTGACTGGACAAAGACAATGACCTTCGGGACATTATAAATTGACTTTCATCCATTTTCCCCAACATTTAGCTAATAATTATAATGAGACCATTTATCACCTCAAACCCCCCACAACATATTTTAGTCGTTCCACCAAATCCCAACCAACCGCAACCTTCTATACCAGAAACACAAGTCATGGGACATATTAAATCCACTTTCCATAGAAACCCAGATAGAACCGATGAAATTGGTGCAGGGCAAAGTTCTTCATTCATTCCACACCCCATTTAAAGTCCACCACTTCTTAACCCTACCGATGAAGTAGACAAACCTACCATTTTTGAGGATTTTATCGAAGTTTTCAACCCAGTCGAACCAGCAGAGATTGGTGAAGAAATGGTCAAAATTTTTGACTCTGTCGAAGACAACGAAATATTCAAAAAAACTGAAACTGTCAAAAACCATTTACCGATAGATACCATCATGAATTTTCTACCATCAACTTCCTAGCAACCACCACCCCTCCCTTCACCCACACCACCTCCATAAGCAACACCTATAAATCCTCCACCAGAAACCCATCCACAAAACCCTATTGTATTTATTACCACTGTAAAGAAAATACATGCTACTCCTCTACTGACATAAGAGATTGAAATACAAAATGGAAACCAAGAGTGGAGGAGAAGAAAACCAAGAAAAGAAAATAAGAAGCAAGATAAAGAACACCAGAAACAACTACAACAGGATCCACAGAAGATACCTTTAGTAATCCACCTAACTCAATTAGGTTCGATAAAAACAATAAACACATGAAAGGAAAGATAATAAGAGCTAGACCTATTGGTAGATGTAATTAATAAAGAGTCCATAATTAGAAGAGAGAAAAATAAGGAACAACTAAAGAAAATGAAGACAGAGCCGATCGAATTCTCTAACAAATGTGAAAATCTAGTGAAGCAATTCATCACAATCCCAGAAGGGGTCGACACAGACAAATCGTTGGATAATTCATACCAACTATTTGAAAGTGTCATGTCAAAAATTCAAGCGCAATTGCAAGAAAGGGGATAGGAGCATATAGAAGAGACTGTCGTGCCACTGAGAAAACTGTATACAGCATTTTCAGCAGCCAACAACATATTGTATAATCCACAATAACAACAAAGGTCTTGATAAATTGGTACACACCCCTATGGCCAAGTGTTTCAACAGGTATGGAATACTTGTGAACTCGTTATTTCACTTCAGACCCACCAAGAAAGCACCGAAGCAATGGCGCAAACAATTCATGACCAACTCATGTTAGAAATGACAAAACTGGAAAAAATAGAAAAGTAAGAGAATGAATGGATGAGCCAAGACAAACCGAGCCTCATCAGTCTCGACAAGATCAGACCACATATGCAAAGACTACGTGCAGCTGTTGAAGAAAAGACACATATTTTGGGGACTGACATGATCAATATCCTTAGCATAGACATGCATAAAAAAATAGAAAACTTGTCGACTCTCACTACTTTGACCATAGACATTCAGAAGGCACTTCTCACTTGGGAAGAATTCCAGCACCAATTATCAATCACCATAGAAGCTATTGTGGAAGTCTACATACAACAACAATCGTCTATCAAGAAACATAGTCCATAAAAGAACATTCCAGAATTATTCAAGATAGAAACTGTCACCTCCTTGTTTCTTCAAGAGGAAGAAATATTTTTTGTTGGGGGAGCTGTTGGAGGATCTAGTCGGCTAAGCCAACTATACTTGCTAGTCAACTAATTCTAGATTAGGTCAACCTCATAGGTCGTTTCGGTTGGTTAAAACGATAGGTAGTTTTTGCAACTGTTTTGTAAACATATATATAGGTTGTTGATCTAGATAGATATTTGATTCAATTTATTGTATGAACCCACATGTGTACTTGATTAATATAATATGTTATTCTGTCTACCATTTTTTTCTCTTGTTCTATTATTGTTATATGGTTTCATATGTGTATCATTGGTAACCTCACAATCTGAGTGATTACAACACTTTCCAATGCCTATAGATTTTGCATCTCTTCTCTGCCTCACTTCAGCACTTGTTGTATCCTTTCCTCACACTCTTGGAACATATGCCTTACCTAGGAGACCATCTATCCTGCATCTCTTGCTGCAGCTTCAACCTTGGTTTTCCATAGTGCATATTCATCATGCACATCCCGCCGCAACTCTTATTGAGTGTGCATGTGCATAGAAGTGCGACAATACTAGCTAAAACTCACCACTGTCACTTGTTGAAGCCTTGTCGAATCTTGGGCATGTCTTCTATGTGTTCCTGCTAGAACACTTCTTGTCGAAGTGTCATACAAATACACACTTCTCCTAGGAACTTTGTCTGTTCTAATGCAACCTTTTTTCAAGTGAAGCAACTTCCAATTGGTGCCAGGTGCTTGGAGAACTCCCTCACCAAGTCTTCTTTCAGTTCGGCACACCTTCACTTGTGCCCCAGCTACACTTCATGTTAACTTTTTTAATGGTTATACAAGATCTAATAACATTTATCATCATAACATCATAACCGTATGCAAAAGGATCACTGAAATATAGATAAGAACAACCACACAAAAGAACACAAAGATTTATCCTAGGAAACCAGCATGGGGAAGAAAACCCAACAAAAACTTCCTATGTATAAGATGTATCAAAAGTTGTATGTATGTATGTATGTATGTATGTATGTATGTATGTATGTATGTATGTATGTATATGTATATATATATATATATATCCCATGTGTTTTACACAAGTGAGTGTGTGTTTGTTGACGGGCCGAATTGGCACAATAGTCAACAAAGAGACAACCCGATCCAAAAGTTTTCAAAGATTCTCTTAGTCGTTAGGTAGTTGTCTCTGACGGGATTAAGGCCCCGTTACCTTCCCTAGATTACTCCCAGCTACAGGAAAAGACTTAAAAGAAAAAATGAAGCTATTGTTTTTTAACTAAACCTATAGTACACCTATGAATATGCAAAGCAAACTGTTACTGAGTTAGTTGATATATTACATGACTGATAACTGGAAATTAATCTAGTTAACCAATTAATTTATAAATACAAGAATAAATAGTTAATTAAATATTAACAAACTCAGTCAATTACGTAAATACATTATAAACACATGTACATTCATAACAAGATTTAAAGATAACCTAGCAAAGTATACATGTAAAATATGATTCAATATGTTTTCTGTAAATTAAATAAAAACTACCATTAATATATCCTAAATATCCTATCCTAATCAGGAGCATGGAAATATTAACCCTGGAATCAACTTGCAAATAATGCTACTGTGTAGACAATCCTGGACACATCAGAATAAATTCTGAGATTTAAACAAGACAACACAGTGAACAAGTATATCACATATACTATGATGATAACATCAGATTTATTACATGACCTAAATTTGAAAATTAAACCAGCATAAATCGACAGTTAAACATAATTCTTCGGAAAATTTCTTTAAAGAAATATAACAAAACATAAAGACTATAAAAGGAAATAACAAGATCAAATGATATCATAAATACATTTCCATAGTATAAATACTGCAAATATATTTATAAATATCACCAGTCAAAAAGTACTGCAACTGCTAACAAGAAATTGTCTTTAGCCACAGGAAATGATTAAAGTGATTTTATCTGGCCCCTTTTCCCAACTATCCACCTTTTAATAGTAAACCATGTCTCCTTTAAATACATTCAATCTCACATGGAGATAGTTCTATAAAACTGAAAACTACATAATCGAAATCTTAACCAATTTCATTCAACAATAGAAAAAATGACAAATGAAATTGTCATTTTCTATATACGTCACGATATCCCAAAATTTGCAAAAGGTTCAACTTATGATGCCAAATGATAAAATCATAAAGACACTAGTAATTTAGTGACACCTGAGAGATGGCATATTCATCGTTGAAAACGATTTCAACCGATTTGTTCGTGATTCTCTGGGGGTCATCCTGAAAACGAGCGATCACCAAAATCTAGGAAAAATGCATCAACCAAATCATCTGCAGCACTACACAGTAAAAAAAAACAAATTAACACAAATGCGAGAGTAAATAAATTAAATTACCTAATCCATGAATCAATTCAAAACAATACCTGGAAAACAAAAATAACTTCATTATCACTTGCTGCTTTTAATTTCAAACTTCAAACCTGAAATACTTTCTAAACATATGTACAATAGTGAGTGAGCCCGAAATACTATGATTTAACAGGAGCATTAAACACCTGTATATTCACACCAGTTGTCGGATTCTGTGAATGACCTTTAAACTGCATCAAAGTAACCTGAGCATTCAGCTCACGAACTTTTTCCTCATTTGTATGATTATCATGTTGCAGTTTCATTACTCTTCTAATTAACTTGTTCTTATGTTTCTTCAGACGCAGCATACATTTATCATCTGAATCAAATTTCTCCTTCAGCCTAATATTCTCAACTTTCAAAGCATCACCATGTGTCACCATCTCTATTATTTCTATCTCCATTCTATGTATTTTATCCAGCAAACAATTAACAAACAGTGGATGAACTGATTCACCAATTCAATAAGAACCAGGTAAATTTACTTCAACAGACTTGCCTTTAATTGGAAGATCGACCACAGGGTCAATTTGAGGATTCTTATCAGAGTCATAAGGACTGTTATCTGCATGATGAATGATAGGCTCAGTATCCATATCAGGGCCATCATGCGAGATAGGTTTATCTTCCTCGTCTTCTAATACAAACGTTTCAACATCTTTGATATCCTTCACATGAGTTTTAATCACATTGACCTTGGACGCCATACTCCTAGTAAATCTACCGAAAACCTTAACATTCGACTTCTTATCCATCTATTTGCAGGGTGAGTCATTACGGTTCGGCGTAACCGGGGATAGGTTCAGGGATTTCCTCCTTCGCTTGGAGCGCATAGGAGTACCAGGACTTTGAACAGGAGTGGAATCAAGACCATCGCGGACGTTGTTGTTTACACAGTCATTAGAGTTCAGCAAAGGTGTCGGTGTAGGTGAAGTCGAAACTTGACAAGGTTGCTGATGTCTTATACACTCTTCAGCACAATCGAATTGACAATGGCAGAATGCCATGAAGCCATTCTGTTCAAGAAAATCATCCCATGAACGATTTCGTTTAGACAACTCTCTTTCCACCAACATCCTAACAAGGCCATGATGAAAAAGACTCCGACCGATATTCTTCAGCCCCTTCTTAATGGCCGAAGACATCTTGGTCATGCTCTGAACTAAATAATAGGGTAAATTAACAGGCAAGCCAAGGAAAACAGTCATCAATCTGAGGTGATAGACATATGCAAAGGATAGATGACCCTCGCAGGTCACATACCTGTGAATAACATCTAAAATCGGTTGCCATTCTTTCTTGAAATATTTCCGCGATACACCGGCTCTAAAGGACACATCCTGGCAAGGGTTCTTCAACATCTGTCTCCATTCAGTAGCTTTCATCTGCTTGGATTTAAACCAACATTCTCTTGTTAACGGTAAACCCGTAGCTAAAGCAACTGAACACTAATCGACTCTAAACTGGAGGTCGGCCACCTCAACCCTAGCATCAACCAACGACAGAGCAAATAACCTAGTCACCTCAGGGTTTGAGTCTGCAAACTTGTGGATAAATGGAAGCCATCCAACTACTTGTAGCTTGGCAAGGAGCTCAGGATTTTCATCAAGAAGCTTCATGTCATTGGGCTCGACCCTGACAACCGGAGCCATGGCTACGAGCACGAATGCACGCAGTAGCACACAGAGGAAATACCATGGATAACAACAAGACAGAAAGCTAGAGAGCGAGAATTCGGGATGCAAACCAAGGAGAAAACACAAACGCTGAAACCCGACTCTTTCATAAACAAAATGCGACATGAGTAAACGCAGACAAGAACCCTGTAAACTCGGCATGAGCGAAGGAATGATCACAGCGAGAGGTAATCAGATAATAGAAAGTGATGGCGAAGACTCCAGACTAAACTCATTTTGCCATAATTTATCTGACGCAATTTACATACAACCACACCTTAAATGAATCATAGGTGTTCGACAAGCAGGAGGACATGACACTGAGTTCATACTGCAATTAAATGTCGTTACAGAGTCATGTACAAGTGCAATGATACCGTATCAATCTGCAATCAAGTGGATTAGATGGTGACACGAATCGAAACAACCATCGAGAATGGACCTTGGGCATTAACATGTCAACCTTACTGTATAATGATCTCAACCTTCGAAAATGGCGAGCATACGACAAGACATAAATCATCAAATCAAACCCAAACCTTACATGCAAGGATATAAGTCATGATATGGAGCATATTACAAAGGTTGAAACTAAACACTTATGGTAAGATCAAGTAAAATTCGAAGTTTAGAGAATGCACTTAGGATAAAGCACCCCTGCATAAAATATTTAGCCTTTGATGTTCTAGGACCTTGTCCAAGTTGCAATTAATAAATAAACCATACTGATTGTTGAATATTCAAATAAGGCTTATAGTGAGAGGCATAAAAACCAAAGCTTTACCCCTTAATTTGAAAGGTAAACCCACTCAAAATAATGATTTCAATGTAGTGATTTTTGTCAACTAACCATAGTTCACAAAGGTTATAAAAAACATGGAATTTCATCATTTCAGTAGCTTATGGAATGTGATCATTTCAGTAGCTACTGATTTTGTAGATTTGAAATAGGAAATTGAAATATTTCATCAAACAAAATTTTATTTTGCTTGATGAAATTTGTTTTTTTAAGGCTGTTGAGTAAGAGCACAACAGATGGCGACTGACTGGGCGGAACAGTTATCTCTATTTTCTTAACCTGAAATCATGCAATTGAAGAATTAGATCCCTCATGTATACCACTATACAGAAATCAATATTTTAACATCTTAAATAGATTTAGGAATTTCAGATTTCTAAAAATTACCAGAAATTTACACTTTTAATTATTTATTTGATGAAGATCAGGTCTCCCACAAAAATAAGTCCAAACGAAGTAAAGAAATAAGTGGCTTGATTCTGAAAAAATAAAATCTCAATACCACAAGCATGGCCCTACTACCAATAGGCATCCATAGCCTCGACAAGGTTGCTTCAGATCCTGAAGAATGCCAGTATCCCATCTGCCAGTTATAGATATACAATCATGGCTAGGTTGAACTATTACCATCATTCCCCCCCCTTTTTTTTAATAGTTCTGAAGGCCACGGTTCTGGCTTGGTAACCAGGTAATAACCATGTCAGTCACCAATATACACCACAGTAAATAAACCGGATCGTGATGAGACCTTTTATCCCTCAGTGTTTTGTCTGAGGGCCATTGTCCAGGCTTGGTGACCAAAAGTGACAATGTTACCGAATGCAGATCTATGATCCTAAACAAACTGGCTCGTTATGAGACCCTCTGTCCTTCAGATTATTTAAAGAAATATTCCAATCCAACCATGGCCAGATCGTAATTATATTTAATCTCCAATGAGATTATCTTAGCAAATGGGGAGGCAAATCTAATTCTTTTCAGGAGAGGGAGTGGTGTAAAAGACTTAAATAGATAACCCAACAAATACTACCCTAATCCTTTTGGAAAAATCTTTGCAGAGACTCATCTTATTAATTTATATTTACATGACTTGAAAAATTTCTGGTAACATCTAGAAAGACGAAAAAAAAACCGTTCACTGTTCAAGACGTTAAACAGCACGGCAATATTCAGGATAGTAAGACCATAGTGCATGATTTGTAGATCAATCACAATATTTGGTGAAAAGTTATCAGCTTGAAGTTAAATGAATTGATCATTCTCAAAAATTACGTGAATAAAACAGCAAATAGATATGAGAAAATAATCAAAGCAAACAAGTAAAATAAACACACTAAAAAGTTCCACAAACCGAGAAAACCACACAAGGTATATACAGGATAACCCCTTAATGGGGATCAACAGAAATATTTCTTAATCAGATGACCATTCACCGGAAGGTTCTCAATGTCTCCCTCTAGTGTCTGCAACCTAAATGTGCTAGGACCAAGCTTTTCTATAATGATAAACGGTCCCAGCCACAGGCATTGGAACTCGGTATGTTTTCCTATGTCTTCGTGCTCTTTGTCCCATTTGAGAACTAGGTCACCTACTTCCAACTCCCTACTAGCTGATTTTCTGTGATCAAACCAGCGTTTCACTGTCTTCTGGTGTTGGTCAAATTTTTTTTCTGGCCAATTCTCTTTCTTCCTCTAGTTTAAGAAAGGTATTAATCCAATGTTCCATGGAAGAACATGTTGTTTCCTGCACTGACTGGGAGAGCTGTAGAGAGGGTAAAAAGAGATGAGGAGGCAAGATAGCTTCTTTACCGTATACCAAGAAGAAAGGAGAATTGCCTATGGCAGCCTTAGGAGTCACTCTATCAGCCCACATGGCATTTGATAAGGCGTTGTGCCAATTTCTATGATGATTAGCCACTGTGCATTTCAGAATTTTAATTAAATTTTTATTGGAGGATTCAGCTAATCCGTTACCCTGAGGATAATAATTGGCTAAATACTTTAACTTTATGCCCTTTTCCAATGTGTATTCAGTTAATTTTACAGAAGAAAAATAGGTTGCATTGTCAAAAATCAAAGATTCTGGAACACCAAACCTGGTGACAATAAAAGAGTCAAGGAATGATATCACCTGTTCTAAGTTAACCACTTGCAAGGGGATGGCTTCAACCCATCTAGTGAAATAATCGATGGCTGTCAGAATGTATTTGTGTTGCTGTGAGGAAGCTGGTGTAATTGGACCAACAATGTCCAAACCCCATTGTTGAAATGGAATTTCAATAATAATAGGCTGGAGAGGTAATGCTTCTTTCTTAAGTCTGCTGCCTGCTCTCTGACACTCCTGACATTTCCTCGCAAAGGCATATGCATCTTTGAAAAACGTAGGCTAGTAATACCTAGCTTTGAGCACTTTATGCATAGTGGTTTCACCCCCAAAGTGTCCCCCAGCTGGCCCTGCGTGTAATTGAGACAACACACTATCAGCTTCATTTATTTCTAAACAGCGAAGGAGGACTCCTTCAAAATTCTTTTTGAACAGAATGTTATCGATCAGCTGATAAGGGGCAGATTTTAATCTCAAATCCCTTTTGCTACGTGAATCTAAATGTTCAGGAGCATTTCCATGCAATAGAAAAATCTTAATGTCATGATACCAGGATTCAGAGGGGGCTGAGACTGGAAAAAATTCCCTTTCAAATAGAGACTGTTCATCGACAAAGTGCAGATCAGGTTCAGAGAGGTCTGAAGACCCAGCTGCCAACTTACAAAGCCCCTGTCCTTTGACAATCTTCAAAGGCTTGATTTCTAGGTCATACTCCTGAAGTGTCGTGACCTAATGGGCTCGCTTTTCACCCAAGTCCTTTTGCACCAAAATATTTCTAACTGCAGAATATGGCACAATAACCTTAGTATGAGACTTCAGCAGATATGGCCGAAAATGTTTTACTGACTTAAAAATAGCAAATGCTTGTTTGTCTACTTCTGGATAATTTAGCTCTGCGTCGTTTAAACCGGAACTTGTGAAAGCAATGGGAGCTTCATTGTTTTCCTAATTTTTCTACATTAAAACAACGGCATATGAAGAGTCAGACTCAAAAGTATACAAAATAAATGGTTTAGAGAAATTAGGACTCGTTAAAGTGGGTGCTTCCGAAATAGCCTTTAATATATCGTGAAAGGATTGCTTTTCTTCAGCAGACCATTTAAACTCAGCATCTTTCTTAATCATTTTCTAAAGTGGTCTGACAATCTCAGTGAAACCAGGAATGAACCTGGAGACAAAATTTATCTTCCCTAGAAATGACTGCATAGTTTTCTTGGAGTGAGGCATGGAAATCTATGCTATAGCCTGGGTACGTTCAAGATTAATATTGATTCCTTGTTTTGAAACTACAAACCCCAATAATTTACCTTCTATAACAGTGAAGATAGATTTCTTGGGATTCAGGGAGATCCCATATTTCCTGCAATGCTCGAAAACCCTCCTAAGATGTGTTCGGTGATCAGCTCTGTTTTTTTGAAAAGACAGTTATATCATCAAGGTAAATGACGACAAATTCGTCGATCAGACCTCTGAACGCAATATCCATTGCCCTTTGAAACGTTGTCCCGGCATTAATTAAACCAAACGGCATTTTCCTATAGGCATAATTTCCCCAAGGGGTTCTGAAGGTTGTTTTCAACTGATCTATTTTGGATAATAACACTTGGTTGTATCCTGAAAATCCATCTAAAAGTGAGAACATTTCGGATCCAGAAACTTGTTGTAAGATCTTTTCCATAGGGGGAACGGGATAATTATCTTTTTTTGAAACCTTGTTTAGATTTCAGAAATCGATGCATAATCTAATTTTTTCCATTTTTCTTTCTAACCGGAACGAGATTTTCCACCCATTGCATATGCCGCACTGGAAAAATTATTCTAGCAGCGAGGATTTTGTTAAGCTCCTTCTTAACAGCCGGCTCTAGGATAGGGTGCATTTTCCTCAACTTCTGTTGGAAAGGTTTAGCCTGTTGTTTCATGGGGATGACATGTTGCATTATGTTTGGATCAAATGTCTTGAGATCATCATACGTCCAAGCAAAAATGTATTTAAACTCATATAAGAGTCGCATAAAGGCTGTTTTTTCTTGGGGAGTATACGTACTGCCCAGATTGACACATTGAGGATTGTGTTCGGTGCCTAAATTTATGATTTGAGATTGCATAGTAGAACTGTTGGTTTTATAGTTCCTTACACCTTTAAACTTGTCTTTCAAATCATAGAATTTCTCAAGTTTAATTACATATCTAGGGAGAGTACTGACCTGATCAAGAGATTCTTCAATTGAACAAGGTTTATGAATTACCGCAAAGTTGTACAGATCTTCATCATGAGTCATTTCGTCGATGACTGCGTCTTTGAAGGTGTCTTTCATGGTTACAAACTCAATTAACTGCTCGTGATGGTAAAAAACCCTCCAATTGACAACATTATCAGGTATGGAAGGCCTGAAAAGCAGTTCAACAGAGAAAGAATCAGCAAACATCCCTTCAGATGGAATCAACCTTGAAGCAACGTTAGCTAATAGATCTTCTTCCTGATTCAAATAACGAGGAATAGAATTTATGTTAAAAGCTTCAAATGATAATAACAAATTCCACACCTCTGTCTGGTAATTTCTTAGATGTCCAGCAATGCAATGTATAGTGTTGCGTACCTGTCTAACGATAATTTTAGAGTCCCCTAACACTACCAAAGCTTTAGCTCCTAAATCAATTGCCTTTTTCAGCCCTTGATAAGGGCTTCATATTCAGCAATATTATTGGTGCACTCAAATTCCAACCTGTAAGCAACAAAATACCTTTTTCCCTGGGGATCTATTAATAAGCAACCAGCTCCAGCCCCTTTCTTTGACTTAGATCCGTCGAAGTATAGAGACCAGAGACCATCATTCAGGTCTAAATGTGTCATGTGTCGATCTGAAATTTCGTCCGAAACTTGTGTGAAATGAAAAACTTCGGACTGCTATTCTGGATTGTGGACTGATGATGTTTCAGCCTCAAGGTTTCCAAAAAAGGAATCGACCATGTAATTTCCCACTATAGTATTAGTGAATAGCACTGGTTTGTTTGAGTCATCCAGTTTAGTGACCGTGTGCTTCATATAATGTTCTCGATCAATTCTGATTTTGTTTGGGTGGCCATTTTGAGAAAGCCATAAGTGTGACCAGTCCGTTGCAAAATATCCCTTCAATTTTTCAGGCCAATCTCTGCTGAGGAATAAGCCATATGCCTCAGGGATATCTGCAACAATTATGTCAATAATGAAATGAACCTGAGGGTTTGAAGCCAATCTTATCAGTACTTCATTCAAATTTCCTATTACCTTTACATTAGATTGGTCAAGTTGCACAATACTTGTATCACATGGCACAGGGACTGCATTAAGTTTTTTGCATACCGAATATGGCATGACATTTTTCGAGGCCCCTGAATCTATCATACAATTATGTACTTTACAATTGCAGATCTCAAACGTAAGCAGAAAAGGAGGAGTTGAGGAATCTGATTTCTTACCTATGGACGAGGCGTTGACTGAAGATTTTGTTGGGTTGTATTTGGTACTAGCAGAACTGTTTTGAGTGGAGGGAGTTTTGCCATTTTTACTTAGAGACACCCCTTGCATCATCTTGTTGTGAATCACAGGCAATTTAAGGAGTTCATAGATAGAAATGTTAGCCCTGATTTTCTTCAAATCCTCAACTAGATCATATTCTAACTCGAGAGAGGATGTAGACTTAGTGTTTGAAGGTTGGTTTTTTGTTTTGACAGTTAAACTGTCATCGGTAGATGTTGTGGAAGGTTCCCCTGAGGACTGATTTTTCTTGCTTCTCATGTTATATTGATGCTGATTGACATTGACAATAGCAACATCTTCATCTTCGGTCAATTCTGTGGTATCCCAGAAGTGACTGATAACTTGAGGAGGTTTTTCTTCAGTGTTATTATCTGTGCCTTGGGTATCTTCAGAATTCTGTCCTGAAGATTGAGTTTCACTTTCAGCAGATGTCTCTAGGCCCGAAACCAATAATTTTAGGAAGCTATTAATTTCATCAACATTATTAGCCTCAGAGGGTGGAGTCTGTTTAGTAGCTGTATTTTGGAATGGTCTTCTAAAAAGCTGTCAAGGTGGTTCTTTATTCGGGGTACTTTTGGGAGTACCTTTCTTCAAATCAATGATTTCATTAGATAGTTTCTTTCTGACTCTCTGGAGGATATCTAAATCTAGCGCATCTTGACCTTTTTTCTCAGGATTGGTGATCTTGGAAGGACTCTCAGTCTTTTTGCGAGAAGAAGATGCAAAATCAGTGTCCACCCATGGTTTGTCTTAATAGCAAACATGTCCTTCTCGACCTTAATGGCTTCATCAAAGGTTTTAGTGAGAGTGGGTTTAGCCGCTCTATTGACAAACATGGCCATAGACATGGGCAGGGCTGAAGTATAGAATTCAATAGTAACATCTTCAGCAGGCCTTGAGGTAGCAGGGATTCTGTTTCTAAAAGTCAAGAACCATTGGTTAAAATCTTTGACTTTCTCCTTGGTTTCCATACGGATCCTAGACAATTCTAACACCAACACAGCTAGAGTCTTATCATCTCCAAACTTGTTCATGAAAGCCAACTCGAATTCATTCCAACTAGTAATAGAACCAGTAGTGAGTGAAAAATACCAAGTCGAGGCTTTGCCCTCAAATGTGTAAGGGAAAAGCCGGCAGACTACATCCTCGTGCTCAACATTCAAAAGCCGAACTGCTAGCATAAATTTCTTAACATGATCTTCTGCAGGCTCCTTCTGTTTAGGATTGAACTTGGGCAACAATTTCTCGGGATGCTTTGGAAAAGGATGTTGATTACCTTGAACAACGACCGCATCCTGAGCTAACCATGGCATATTGGCATTAGGGTTCGGGTTTAAATTTGCCATGTTCCTTGGTGATGGAGGTGGTGAAGGTGGTGTTTGAAAAATGTGTGGAGGTGAATGTGGCAGTTATGGTGGTTGACCAGACCCTCCTGAAGCAGGTGGTCCTGAAGAAGATGAAGGTTGGTTGGTGCCTGCTCGAAACTGTTGCAATTGATGGTCAAGGAAGGCACCTAAAGGTTGATTCTGTTCTTCAGAAGTAGACTCAATATGGTGAGTTCGTGGACACCTGATCTGTGGAAGAGGAAACTTTGTGGGTTGGATCCTAGTGAGATTTGAATAAGATCTGGTTAAAATCCTGTAGGATTCATTGATGGCCTGTTCGAACTGGTCAAGTTCTTCAGGTGGAGGGGCATCGCTAGAGTTAAACTAATGAATGATATTTCGAACAGTATCATTCAACGGTGTCTCACCTAATTGCGATGACTAGAATGTTTGCGGTTGAGATGATGACTGCAATTGACCTGATCTAGAAAGTGGTGCAAATTGAGGAGTAGAGGATTAATCAATTTTGTGAACAGGATTGTTTTCATCAGCCATTTGCTTAAGTTGGTCCTCCTTCTAGAGCCATTTTTGACGGGCCGAATTGGCACAATAGTCAACAAAGAGACAAACTGATCCAAAAGTTTTCAAAGATGCTCTCAGTCGTTAGGTAGCTATCTCTGATGGGATTAAGGCCCCGTTACCTTCCCTAGATTACTCCCAGCGACAGGAAAAGACTTAAAAGAAAAAATGAAGCTATTGTTTATTAACTAAACCTATAGTACACCTATGAATATGCAAAGCAAACTGTTACTGAGTTAGTTGATATATTACACGACTGATAACTGGAAATTAATCTAGTTAATCAATCAATTTATAAATACAAGAATAAATAGTTAATTAAAGATTAACAAACTCAGTCAATTACGTAAATACATTATAAACACATGTACATTCATAACAAGATTTAAAGATAACCTAGCAAAGTATACATGTAAAATCTGATTCAATATGTTTTCTGTAAATTAAATAAAAACTACCATTAATATATCCTAAATATCCTATCCTGATCAGGAGCATGGAAATATTTACCCTAGAATCAACTTGCAAATAATGCTACTGTGAAGACAATCCTGGACACATCAGAATAAATTCTGAGATTTAAACAAGACAACACAGTGAACAAGTATATCACATATACTATGATGATAACATCAGATTTATTACATGACCTAAATTTGCAAATTAAACCAGCATAAATCGATAGTTAAACATAATGCTTTGGTAAATTTCTTTAAAGAAATATAACAAAACATAAAGACTGTAAAAGGAAATAACAAGATCAAACGATATCATAAATACATTTCCATAGTATAAATACTGCAAATATATTTATAAATATCACCAGTCAAAAAGTACTGCAACTGCTAACAAGAAATTGTCTTTAGCCACAGGAAATGATTAAAGTGATCTTGTCTGGCCCCTTTTCCCAACTATCCACCTTTTTACAGTAAACCATGTCTCCTTTAAATACATTCAATCTCACATGGAGATAATTCTATAAAACTGGAAACTACATAATCGAAATCTTAACCAATTTCATTCAACAATAGAAAAAATGACAAATGAAATTGTCATTTTCTATATACGTCACGATATCCCAAAATTTGCAAAAGGTTCAACTTATGAAGCCAAATGATAAAATGATAAAGACATTAGTAATTTAGTGACACCTGAGAGATGGCATATTCATCGTTGAAAATGATTTCAACCGATTTGTTCGTGATTCTCCGGGGTTCATCCTGAAAACGAGCGATCACCAAAATCCAGGAAAAATGCATCAACCAAATCATCTGCAGCACTACACAGTAAAAAAAAAAAACTAACACAAACGCGAGAGTAAATAAATTAAATTACCTAATCCATGAATCAATTCAAAACAATACCTGGAAAACAAAAATAACTTCATTATCACTTGCTCCTTTTACTTTCAAACTTCAAACCTGAAATACTTTCTAAACATATGTACAATAGTGAGTGAGCCCGAAATACTATGATTTAACAGGAGCATTAAACACCTGTATATTCACACCAGTTGCTGGATTCTGTGAATGACCTTTAAACTGCATCAAAGTAACCTGAGCATTCAGCTCATGAACTTTTCCCTCATTTGTATGATTATCATGTTGCAGTTTCATTACTCTTCTAATTAACTTGTTCTTATGTTTCTTCAGACGTAGCATACATTTATCATCTAAATCGGATTTCTCCTTCAGCCTAATATTCTCAGCTTTCAAAGCATCACCATGTGTCACCATCTCTGTTATTTCTATCTCCATTCTATGTATTTTATCCAGCAAACAATTAACAAACAGTGGGTGAACTGATTCACCAATTCGATAAGAACCAGGTAAATTTACTTCAACAAACTTGCCTTTAATTGGAAGATCGACCATAGGGTCAATTTGAGGATTCTTATCAGATACATGAGGACTGTTATCTGCATGATGAATGATAGGCTCAGTATCCATATCAGGGCCATCATGCGAGACAGTTTTATCTTCCTCGTCATCTAATACGACTGTTTCAACACCTTTGATATCCTTCACAGGAGTTTTAACCACATTGACCTTGGATGCCATACTCCTAGTAAGTCTGCCGAAAACCTTAACATTCGACTTCTTATCCATCTGTTTGCAGGGTGAGTCATTACGGTTCTGTGTAACCGGGGATAGGTTCAGGGATTTCCTCCTTCGCTTGGAGCGCATAGGAGTACCAGAACTTTGAACAGGAGTGGAAGCAAGACCATCGTGGACGCTGGGGTTTACACAGTCATTAGGGTTCAGCAAAGGCATCGGTGCAGGTGAATTCAAAACTTGACAAGGTTGCTGATGTCTTATACACTCTTCAGCACAATCGAATTGGCAATGGCAGAATGCCATGAAGCCATTTTGTTCAAGAAAATCATCCCATGACCGATTTCGTTTAGACAACTCTCTTTCCACCAACATCTTAACAAGGCCATGATGAAAAAGACTCTGACCGATATTCTTCGGCCCCTTATTAATGGCCGAAGACATCTTGGTCATGATCTGAACTAAATAATAGGGTAAATTAACAGGCAAGCCAAGGAAAACAGTCATCAATCTGAGGTGATAGACATATGTAGAGGACAGACGACCCTCGCAGGTCACATACCTGTGAATAACGTCTAAAACCGGTTACCATTCTTTCTTGAAATATTTTTCGTGATACACTGGCTCTAAAGGACACATCCTGGCAAGGGTTCTTCAACATCTATCTCCATTAAGTAGCTTTCATTTGCTTGGATTTAAACCAACATTCTCCTGTTAATGGTAAACCCGTAGCTAAAGCAACTAAATGCTCATCGACTCTGTACCGGAGGTCGGCCACCTCAACCCTATCATCAACCAACAACAGAGCAAATAACCTAGTCACCTCAGGGTTTGAGTCTGCAAACTTGCGGATAAATTGAAGCCACCCAACTGCTTGTACCTTGGCAAGGAGCTCAGGATTTTCATCAAGAAGCTTTGTGTCATTGGGCTTGACCCTGACAACCGGAGCCATGGTTATGAGCGCAAATGCACGCAGTAGCACACAGAGGAAATACCACGGATAACAACAAGACAGAAAGCTAGAGAGCGAGCATTCGGGATGCAAACCAAGGAGAAAACACAAACAATGAAACCCGACTCTTTCATAAATGAAATGCAACATGAGTGAACACAGACAAGAACCCTGTAAACTCGGCATGAGCGAAGGAATGATCACACCAAGAGGTAATCATATAATAGAAAGTGATGGCTAAGACTCCAGACTAAACTTGTTATTCCATAATTTATCCGACGCAATCGACATACAACCACACCTTAAATGAATCACACGTGTTCGACAAGCAGGAGGACACGACACTGAGTTCATACTACAATTAAATGTCGTTACAGAGTCATGTATGAGTGCAATGATACCATATCAATCTGCAATCATGTGGATCAGATGGTGACACGAATCGAAACAACCATCGAGAATGGACCTTGGGCATTAACATGTTGACCTTACTGTATAATGATCTCAACCTTCAAAAATGGAGAGCATACGACACGACATAAATCATCAAATCAACCCCAGACCTTACATGCAAGGATATAAGTCATGATATGAAGCATATTACAAAGGTCGAAACTAAACACTTATGGTAAGATCAAGTAAAATTCGAAGTTTAGAGAATGCACTTAGGATAAAGCACCCCTGCATAAAATATTTAGCCTTTGATGTTCTAGCACCTTGTCCAAGTTGCAATTAACAAATAAACCATACCGATTGCTGAATATTCAAATAAGGCTTATAGTGAGAGGCATAAAAACCAAAGCTTTACCCCTTAATTTGAAAGGTAAAACCACTCAAAATAATGATTTCAATGTAGTGATTTTTTTCAACTAACCATAGTTCACAAAGGTTATTAAAAACATGGAATTTCATTGTTTCAGTAGCTTATCGAATGTGATCGTTTCAGTAGCTCCCGATTCTGTAGATTTGAAATAAGAAATTCAAATATTTCATCAAACAAAATTTTATTTTGCTTAATGAAATTTGTTTTTTTAAGGTTGTTGAGTAAGAGCACAACAGTGTTTAAATGAGGAACACAACTCCTCTATTTATACTCTTTCTATCACTTAATTTTAACCTAACAAGTCAGCCCCACTTAACTGACTAGGTTGACTTCACCTAGGAAGACTCAAAAAAATATCATATTATATGCATTAGGGTACTATTGACCCGACTTACAATGGATGCTTTATCTGATGACTTTATGATGATCAAATACAATAGTAATATCCCGATGGAGGAATAATACATCTCCCTTGGGGTACATTAGTAAATACATTTAGAATATCCTTTGAAGTTACAATATTTCAACACTCCCCATTAATGAGAAGGGTATTCTACTAAAAAAATCGTCATCAACTATAGTAGTAACGAGAGAGGGAGAATCTACAACATTATCAGGGTGATACATCTAGATGTCATAGGAATTTTTCAACAATCATCAGTAACTCGAATAGTTACTTGACCATATTCAGTACTAGAACATGATCATCTTCTACAACATCGAGTCTTTATCTTTGATCTTCTACAACACTTGATCACTTGATAATTTGCAACAACAATTCAATCTTCTCTATCCTTTGCAGCAGCACTTCAATCTTCTCGATCCTTTGCAGCAACACTTTTATCTTCTCTATCCTTTGCAGCATCAATTCAATCTTCTCGATCCTTTGCAGCATCACTTTGATCTTCTTGATCCTTTGTAGCAACACTTTGATCTTCTTGATTCTTTGCATCAACACTTCGATCTTCTCGACCCTTTGCAGAAGCACTTTGATCTTCTTCATCATTTGCAGCATCGCTTTGATCTTCTTGATCCTTTGCAGCAACGCTTCAATATTCTTGATCCTTTGCAACAACAATTTGATATTCTTGATCCTTTCTAGACACACTTCAATCTTCAGGATCCTTTTCTACAATACTACCTGCAATACACATGATCTCTTTGCGGGATGATCAATCCCTATCACTTAGGACATATATCCAAGGATGATGCAATCCTCACCATCCTACTCCCCCTTAACGAGGAGGGTCCATAGTATCGACCAGCTGGATCATCCGCAAATGAATGCGGGACCATATTTTCTACAAATCAATGTAGATCTCATCTACAAATGAATGTAGGACCACCATCTGTAAAGACTCATCGTAGACCATCCTCAATTTGTTAAAGCTAAGACCACTCCCAAGCGAATGTTATAATACAACATCTACATATGAATGCAGGAACACTTTGCATGAAAGAGTAATGTATGCTAGTTCAGATCTCATATGTGCGTGAATAAAGGAACTTTCATCTATAAGGACTCATCATAGGGAATCCTTAGCTTCAAATCTAGGACCACTCACAAGCGAGTGTTATACTATGACATCCACATATAAATGTAGGTACATTTTCCATGCAAGAGTGATGTCTCCTAATGTAGATCTCGTCCACATGTGAATGTAGGACCTAGCGTCTATAAGGACTCATCGTAGGGCACCCTTGGATTCAAATATAGGACCACTCGCAAGAAAGAGTTATACTACGACATCCACATATAAATGTAGGTACACTCTCCATGCAAGAGTAACATCTGCTAATGCAGATCTCGTTCGCACATGAATGCATGGCCTCGATTTCATAAGGACTCATTGTAGGGTATCGTCAGCTTCAAAACTAGGACCAATCGTAAGCGAGTGTTATAATACGGCATCCACATATAAATGTTGGTACACTCTCCATGAGAAAGTAATGTTTGCTATTGCAGATCTCATTTGCACGTGAATGCAGGACCTGACGTCCATAAGGACTCATCATAGGGAATCCTCAGCTTCAAATATAGGACAACTCGCAAGCGAGTGTTATACTATGACATCCACATATAAATATAGGTACACTCTCCATGCAATAGTAATGTATGCTACTACATATCTTTTCCACACATGAATGCAGGACTTGGCGTTCGTAAGAACTCATCATAGGGAATCCTCAACTTCAAAGCTAGGACCAATTGCAAGCGAGTGTTATACTATGACACCCACATATAAATGTAGGTACACTCTCCATGCGAGAGTAATGTATGCTATAGCATATCTCATCTGCACATGAATGCAAGACCTGGCGTCTATAAGGACTCATCGTAGGGCATCCTCAACTTCAAATGTAGGACCACTCTCAAGAAAGTGTTATACTATGACATCCACATATAAATGTAGGTACACTCTGGATGTGAGAGTAACTTCTGTAGGGCCATCCTCAGCTAGTAAGGACCACTCTCAGAAGCATAGTTTTATTTTCCCACAAGACCATCCTCAATAGAGGATACTATTGTCCACAAGTGAATGCCAGACCTTGCCAGCATCTACAGGAACACTTAGCCTCTTTCATACTGGAGCATCACTACCATCCCATCATCAATGAAACCCTCATTATTACTCCCCCTTTCCAGGGAGGATCCATATCATCAACCTGCTCCCCCTTTGTCTGAGGAGGGTTCATAGCTTCGACCTGTTCTTCCTTTTCGAGGAGAGTCCATATCTTCGACATGTTCCTCCTTTCTGAAGAGAGTCCATATCTTTGACATGTTTCTCCTTTTTGAGAAGGGTCCATATCTTCATCGTTCATCCTTTTGAGGAAAGTATGTATCGTCATCATTGTTCCTTCTTGTGAGGAAGGATCTATACCATGAACATCATTGTTCCTCTTTATGAGGAAAGTCTTCAACATCAACATCATTGTTCCTCCTTACGAGGAAAGTCTTCAGCATCAACATCATTGTTCCTCCTTGGGAGGAAAGTCTTTTCAAACTACACCAATATTTTCATGAAATATTGGCCAACGTATTGGCAACTTTCTCATCAGTACTCACATACTAGAGTTTTATAGCTCCCTTTAGTACAATATCCCTTATGTAAGAATATCAGATTTCTCATGTGTGCTTTGATTTATCATGGAACACAGGATTCTTTATCATATTTATATAACTCTGGTTGTCACATAGAATCATTGTGGTGTCCAACTCCATGTCAAATAGGTCTGACATTAGCTTCTGAAGCCATATGGATTCTCAAATAGCGAAGTGAGCTTCTATGTACTTTGCTTTAGTTGTGCTGAGAGAAACACTATATTGTTTCTTGCTAAACCATGAGATCATGTCGGATCCCAGACAATAACATGCACCCAAGGTTCTCTTATCTATCTACACCACTTCTTTCCCAATCTAAATCCATATGTCCATACAATATATAGTCATTATCTCTATCATTGTATAGTCCAAAGTCTATCGTACCTATCAGGTACCTTATCACATGCTTTGCAACTATTAGGTGAGCACATCTAGGATTAAGTAGAAATTAACTCAAGGTGTTCACAACAAAGCATATATCCAACTTGGTATTCATCAAATACATCAACGACCCAATAATCTGTCTGTACTGAGTCACATCCACTAACTCTGATGATTCATCAGATAACATCTTCAGGTTGGTATCCATGGGTGTGGCCATGGATTTACAATCCAATATATCAAATCTTCTTAATATTTCCACAACATACTTTGTGAAGCTACATTGCTTCACTATAGGTTGGACATGCTGTAATGTACTCAGCCTCTTCATGAGATCATACATGATCCCAAACATTCTGAGGGGCTCTTTCTATCCTCAACATTTACTCTGTGCATCTACAATGAGTTCATATTTTTCAGTTCATCGACATATCTAGTCTTCTACATTCAACCTTGAAAGTTGAAACCCACTTTACTCTCAGAAAATACTTAGTACATCAATAAGTTGTCCATCATGTCGTACCATGTCGAACTCGGAGACCTTCTGTAGTCACTCCCCCTGAAGCAGAGATTCCTATTCCCTTTGCATTTTGTAATTTATGTATCGAAACATTTTGTACTGGAGTGACAGGTAGCATCCCATGCTACTAATATTCTATGTATCCATCTCAGGTTACTAGATACCAAGATCCTTTTTCTTGAACTTTGTTGAAAATTTCCTCTTGCATCCATCTGTGAGCTTGTTGTCTTCTACGGGTTTCCATCTTCAACCTTGTAGCAAAGGTTAAGATATTCATCACTCTAGGTGATATTAAGGATCCTTATGTAACTAGATCTGCTTATCTATGGGTTCCTTCTGATATTGTACAAATTTTGTTACACACATGTGGTTCTTTGCTTGATATATACTTATGCTTCATTGGAGAAGTCTGCCTGGTCAATGGATTATATTGTGCCATAATCTACTCCCTCTTTCTGAGACAAACCCCAAACCTTGCTTTGTATACTTGATATTGTAGATCCACATGGAAGACACTATGGACTTCCCTTCAGGTCTCAAAACCATATCCTAGACATCATTCCCCATGATCATCTGGTACTGTTTGATCATAGCTTCTTCCATAGTTGGAAGGGTCTGCATCAATTATGTCACTCAAATGTTCCACATAACTAGAGTGTATCTGGGACCTCTTGATTTAGTTGGAAGTCTCATCATATGTTTCTTAATATTGAATTATCTCTCATTCCCAAGGTGTTCTTCATATCTTGAGGTGGATCTATTGCTCTCTTATATTCTTCTGAAGCTCTTTCTTCTGTCAAGGTGTCTTTGACCCTATGAGCTTCAAGTTCATCTTCATGTATGTTTATTAGAGTGAATATTGAACTGTCATAACTTGTTCTTTGGAACAAGTCACATCCTTCTTTTCTTGTAGGCTATTGCATGTCATCTTTCCTACAAGTGACATACACCAATTGCATGGTTAGAAACATTTCATATGCATAATGAAAAATTATTATGAATAATGATATAATCATGCAACTATTTGAGGCAATACAACATTCATCCATACATGGAAGTTTTCCAGATTCCTTCCATATCTACCATAACATTATTTAGATTGTTCCTTAATCCCAATATGTCAGCAAAGAGGTTTCATTCTATATAAGTAGCAATGGAGTGTTGTATAGCACCATGGGCTGCATACCCATAACATGCATAATAGTGGTATACTGTCATTAATGCAACCATTATATCATGCATAATACATTTCCTCGAACATAACTAAATAATGACAATTCAAATAGTTATCTTTTGTTTGTTTGGTAGACTCCTCCTCGATCCTTATGTCCCAGATCCTTCTACTGCTTCTAGGAACCTGTGTATTGTTTATGAGTGTCACTAATTTCATTCTTTCTTACCCAATACTAAGATGGATAAGAGTATGATATGTGTCTTCACCAGTAGAATTCACATTCATCATCACTTTAGGAATATTTAGTGGTGTGAGAATGATGTCTTTATTTGAATTCTTCAAGTTGTCCTTTGATTTTAGAAACCCTTTTGAGTGGAACTGCATGGTCTCTGAGTTTTGTATCTTCACATTCTTTAGTTGCTTCCTCAATGTCATCTTTGATATTCTTTCCTTCATACACAATGGTCATTGTACTAAACATATCCTTGGGAGTCTATAAGGAGGATACATGTGATATCCAATGGAGGCAGAAATAATCCTCTTGGCTTTGACTAAATCCTTCTTTTGCTTTGTCTTCATCTCCCTCTAAATCTGCAACTTCTTCTTTGACATAGTTCTCCAGGTCATGATTCTTCAAGTATGAGAAGAACTTTATAATTCCATGCTCAAATGTTCTTGGACTATTCAATAATTTTTCTCAAGATTGGTACTGTTTGTTATCATGATAAAAATGAGAACCTCAAATGGAAATAGAGAGGATAAAACTCACCACTAAGGTTGCTTCAACTTGATGCTAGCTTGAAAGATTTTCTGGAATAATGATTCTAGTGTACCTAGGGTTTGATAGAGAAACCCTAGTTTTTAAAATTAGGTATATTTCATATCTTATTGGATATAAATATGCACCTCCTCAAGGAGAGCTAAGCAGCATACTCATTTTCCCAAAACTGTGAACAGAACTGCAATCTAATGCTCTAGTTTTTCTCAATTTCTTCTACAAAATTTCCTGATATTGTTTCTATTGTATCTCAAATATTCCTACTCCTCTTGGTCTGAAAATTTGTACTGGGGTATCCTGGTGTTTATTATTTCCAAAGCCAAAGGTTAGAGAAGAATTGGTTTCACCAATTGGGACTTATGAGAATTTTCCCAAGGTGACTTATTCCAGTACTTTTCAAGACAGAGAACTTGTACGAACTGTCACGTGTCCTTGTTTCACCTTTGGGGTCTAAAAACATTACCATGGAAACTAAATTCCATGCCCTATCTGAAACATAATCATAAATTTCATTTGGACCTTCCTAGCTTGAGATATAACAATTCTCCCTAGGTCACCTGTTTCAGGATGAATTCTGGGAGAGGTTGGAACCCTAATTTGGAGGAATCATATCTCATATATTATAGCAAATATAAGGGTGAAAAATTTACATAGGGTACATAACAAGTTCATCGAAGTCCTGTCAAAGTTTCAGCTCTTGAGCATTCTCCAATATCGCGTTATAATGAAAGTCCCAACATGAGTAGGTTTTTGTCTTCGAGGATTTTCAAGCATGAAACCCTAACCTTCAGTAGTTGTAGTTGTATTAGTGTTTCAGGTGCACAAAGACTTATTTTAGGGTAGCTATGATACCATGTTAAGTTTTTAATGGTTATACAAGATATAATAACATTTAGCATCATAACATCATAACTGTATGCAAAAGGATCACCGAAATATAGACAAGCACAACCACACAAAAGAGCACACATATTTATCATAGGAAACCCTCATGGGGAAGAAAACCCAACAAAAATTCCTCTATATAATATGTATCAAAAGTACAATAAAATAACTTAGACAGGTTCTCCTTCTACCAGCATATATATATATATATATATATATATATTATATTCATTAGGGTACTATTGACCCAACTTACAATGGAGGCTTTACCTCATGACTCTATGAAGACCAAATACAATAGTAACATCTCGACAGAGGAATAATGCATCTTCCCTTGGGTACATCAGTAAAATACATTTATAATATCCTTTGAATTTATAATATTTTAACACTTCACTCGACTTATGTCGACTATCAACCTAGGGTCACCTTGTTAGGTGGCTTAGCAACCCACTGATGGGTGTGCTTTAATTTAGCTCTAACTTCTTCTAGTTAACAATAGTAAAATATCCTAAACGTTCCCTGACTAAGAAACACTCAAGAGCCTCCAACCGAACTATTGTTGCACTACCCCAACCAAGCAGAGATAAGAGCTTTCAGAGTTCTCATGGTTGTCACTGTAGCCAAATCCTGACTCTTTCGATAAGCTTCTTTGGGAACCCAAGATCCCAACAAACCGAACTTTAATGAGCTTCAATAATATTCAACCGAGCTCTAATACCACCTCTCATGGGCTTGTCCAGTACCCACTTTTATCATGGTCGACCAAGCCATGTGGCACTACCCGAAAGCCTCCCAAGGATGAGACCAGCTTGGGACTCTCCAGAAGACTACGTCTCTTTCACCTGTGGAAACCTTACTTAGAAACTTTCATCTTATAAGTTTACTTTTATGTTATGTTATCTTAGCATCCCACGCTTAGATAATTCTTAATCTCATCAACATAAACACAACAAATAAACAAACACAATAGGTAGTGCAAGTGTGGTGGCAACGACCCAAACAAATCATGCCACAACTTTTATATAAGATGGAAGAGAAACATTACAGAGTTACAACAAGGGAGTTCCCCAACTGGAAAAGCTCCTAGTGAGGGCACAAACAAACCACATATAGAAACCCCAAAATTATGTCCTTACAACCATAAGTCCAAAAACAGATTTATATCTCCCAGTTATGCAAGGTCTACCCCTATGGCCTACCAACTGCCTACAGACACCCAGAAATTTGTCTTATGCCTCAAATATTCCTTGGATTTTCTTTCTTCCTCTTGAATGTTGCTTTGTGTTACCTTCATCATGCTAGTGAGGTTTCCCTAATGTGCTCACTCACCACAACTCCTTTCCTTGGATTACCCACTAATTCTCTTCCTAGATTCCTTGCCACAAAAGCATATGATGTCTCCCATCTAGCAGACTTATCACTTGTTGATGTTTTCAATACTTTTCCACATGCTCCATTAATTGAATTGTGTTCTCTAACAAAATTCCCTAGATTTCTCCTCATCGCGCTACCTATCGAGCATCCATCCCATGTTTTTGTCGCGAGCTCTTAGTCGCAACATCCCAATGTTGGGATTCCTACCCATTGTGCTCCACATGATTCCACCTAAAGTGTTGTCAACGTGCATCTTGTAGGCTCCCAATCCAAACTCCTGTCAAGTTGTCAAATGATCCTCCTCACCATGCCGATGAGATTTTGGTGGGTAATGTTTCTAGGATTTCCAAGCTTTGAGTGACTTCACTTGTGAGATCATGCTCCCCCTTGCATTGATTGCACACCCCTTTGCTTTCTTCACCTATTGATGGGATTCTGCATGGTAGACCAACACTTAGAATATTTTTGGCTAAGTGCCCTACCATCTTGAGGATACAATTGGTTCCCAATTCATGCTACTTGGGTGAGTGGGTGTGTGGCACTAAAGTCATTACAATATGAACCACAAATGAACCCTCCACCCTCATGTTCCTCTCGGGGCCTCTTGCGAACAATGGATAATTTCAATTTTGACAATAAAATTTTACAATTTTGTAAGTTTTAACACTATAGGGGGTCTTTGAATCCATCTGTAGTGTTAAAATGTATGAAATTGTAATAAAATCATTACAATATCATAAATTTTAGCAATGTACATATTATATAATTATTAAATTAAAATGTTTAGTCATATTTTTATCCCATGATTAAATTAGTCATAATTTTTATCCCATGATTAAATTAGTCATTTTTAGTTGTGATCACTTAAAATTGCACAAATTTGGTCATATTTCACTTAAAAACAATGTGGTGACTAACGTTTTTGGTGGTTTAGTCATTTATTTCACTTTGTGACCAATTTTTTTGGTTGCCTAGTCATTTATCACCCATTTTTCTATTAGTGGTCATAATTGGTGGTGACCTAGCTCTAGATCAACATGGGATTTGTTTAGTTCAAACACACACTAGTGTGTGTACTAAGAAAAATAATTTTTTTTAGGGTTCCTTTATGGGAAACTTAGAGATGCATACATATTTGAACATCACATTCTTGCGTCTTCCCATCGCTAAATGGGATAAAATAATGTCATGGTGTGGCTACTTTAAAGGACTTATTATTAGGTTACATTATGCAGTAATAGTTACAAGTACACATGTAGATGTGACTAACTCCCTTTTGCATGAACAATTGTGAAGATATTTTTAGAATTGATAATTTGTTTTTTTCTAGTAGAAATGGGGTTTATTCCTATTATTCATAATGTGTATCCTATGAGTTTGAATAAAATTTTGGGTATTATAATATGACTGCTTTATGTATTTTCAACCAATATTACATGTAAAACCATGTATGGATTTTCATATCTTGGAACCGAAAGACTCAATACTATCTATGGCCCCAAAAATCATTTGATGAATGAAAAAAAACAATGTTATATAATTTTGTTAGTGTCCCTTCAATTGCATATTTTCTTGATAGATGTTACAAATCATATTTGGAACATCCACTCTGAGTGTTTCTTCATATTCAAGGAATTTGTTCAAATTTTAGAGGAAATTTGATTTTAAAAGTTAACCTTATACCTTAAAACCAATTTCCATATAATGAGATAATCAAAATCCTTAAGAATTCAAAAGAATTTCATCTATTATGAAGCACCACAATCCTACATAGCAATTTTTAATTATATAATTTTGATTTAGATGAAAATGGAATTAATTATATAGTATAACAACTAACTCTTTATATATTATATACTAACTAAATAAATGAAATATATTATGTTATATATTATATACTAACTAACTAATATATATTATATAGTATATATCATATACTAGATTATATTATATATTAATATTGATAGGTGTTTTCCTCTAAGTTTTGGTTTCTCACCATTATTCACATATTCATCATATTCTCTAACATATGGTTTCCAAGGTGTATACATTTTTCCATCAAATTATTTGTTGACATGTTCCTTACTTTGTCAATGTTTTCAAGCACATTGTTGACTTTCCCAATGCCATCGAGCATGTTGTAGCAAATATAAATAGTATAAATAGTATTCTACAACTCCAGTTCGACAATCAGGAAACAGAGTTATGTCATCGTCAACAGCAAAAAGAAAAACTCCAGCAGCAATATGACGACAATAAGAAGACACATAATTTGGAACTAACAAAATTCAATTATGTGTTATCAGGCAATATCGAAGAGATTTTTCGATTATGAAATCATAAAAAAACATTGATTACAAAGATTAAAAAACTGAAACAAAGTAGTAAGAGGGAACACTCCGATGAAGACCTCGAAGGAAGAATACTGGAAAAGCAAGAAGAAAACCACTGTCTAAATAATTGTAATCAGGAACTAGAGAATCAAATCAATAAATTAGAAATTGAAAAAAAGTCACAGGATGAAAGAATCGAAAATATTCAGAATCATAACAATCTACTGGAGAACCAACAAGCACAAATCTAGGAAAATGCATCCAACAATCAAATCGAGGAAGTGAAGAAAGTCCTTGCCATAGTCCAAAAGAAATAAAAACAAACAACACATACACCTTACAAACATCTTAATTATAATCTTCATTTTGACCAACAATAGGATCAAAACAAGCACTCACAGAAGAATTATTTTGACAAGAGAAAAGACCAACATGCTAAGCAAGAATTGAAACGAACCATTCCATAAAATGATCTCAGAGCTCCGATAAAAGTAGATATGGGATGTACCACAGCAGATATGATGCAACAATTTTCCTTGGGAATCCGTAACTCGTATCATCTCATTTCATCAAGTGTCACAATTACAAAAAGGAAAGGATCCCGAGACGATAGTTCAAGGGAGTTCAAACATTTTTGTCGATACAAGATTTGAGGACAAAGCTTCCCTTAGGGGGAAGGCATGTAACAAATAAAAATGTTATAAATATTAACATTTAATACTAAGTAGGTTAATTAGGGTAATTAATTAATTACTCAAGAGGTGACTTGAAAAGTTACCCCCCTTACCACTTAGGGTATAAAATACCCGATAATGATTCTTGTAAAACTTCTTTTTATCTATCCAATTATCAATATATATTTGTCTTATTAATGGCTTATCGAATATTCTAGGTGTTCTGGTAATATTGATTGTGTTAAGTGAATAAATATTCGCTTCACATGCTTTCTCAATCAAACATTGTCAAGCATTCTTACTCTATGCTTGTTGTGTTTTTGAAGTATCCCATTCTACAAGTCATTAGTCATCTATATTTCTTGATTAATTAGATAATTTAAAAGTCATGTCCCTAGGCAAGGATTCGATGCATTCTCTAGAAATCTCCATGTTAAGCCCTAAATGTTGGGAACATTTCCCACTATACAGTGGTACATTATATTAGTCTTAATGTTGGATTTGGTCTATTAGTGGTGATTGTCATCATTATTATTATATTAGTTATTTCAGCTTGGTCCATTAGTTTTAATTTTACCTCTTTGTCTCTCTATATAGGAAGGAGACGTTTTCATTTGAATCATTTCATTTTCTCTTGTCTTGTATACTTAGTACAGCGTATAACTAGGTTTCCCCCTTGAAGAGGTTCAATATTCATATCGTTTCTTCATTAATAAGGCATGGAATTACTCTTTTTGGTCTATTTGTACTCTTTTGGGGAATTTGTTTCATAACATCACATCTCTTCAAGGTGTAGATAGGAACTTCATGAAAAACTGGTGTAGTTGATGCAAAGAATCAAGTTGTAGGTGTTGTGGGAAAGTAACATGGAAAGTGCTTACACTAAGAACTATTCTACAAACCCTCTAGTTAACTCTTTAAAAAACCCTCAAAGTTATATTCCCATAAGTGGTTTTGGCTCATAATCCCAATGATATACACATTTCTATTAAACAATTACATCCATACATTGATGGAACAAGGCCAAATTTTGAAGCTTAGAAGCAACACATGTAGTTTATTTTCAAGTCGCGGGTGCTTGTATCTCACGATCTATAATTGGGTGGTTTTCCTAGATTAGTGAGAACCTTTTTTCTACTATTCTTAACTACTGAATTTACCATTTTTATATGAAATCCATCCTCCTCGTTTTTTATGGTTTATAAATATTGACTACTTAATTTGATTTTTGCTAGTAGAAATATGTCATTGCAATGATGTTAAGATGTAAAAACTTGATTATGCGGGGAATTGTGGTTATGAGTCCTTTAAACAATCCACTCATGTATTATGTTTATTTAGTAAGAGTAATTGCAATATTAGGCTCCTAATGACAAAAATTCCAAAGTATTCATTAAAAAAATAGCATCTTCCATGTGTTTTGTTTTATGGCCATGTGGACCGCTTAGAGAATATTAATGACATCAAAACATAACTTTTCTTTTCTTTTTATTCCAATGAATAAGTTATGGTTATCAACATACATTACATATTTCTTTATAAATTTATAAAGTATTTCCATGTATATTTATTAATGCCTACTCATTTTTCTTTCTTGTTTTTCCTTGATTGAAAAACTAGGTTGATCAAAGATACATACATTACTACCATTATATTCATTTGGTAGTTTTGTCATTTGAAGTTTCAATAGGGTATGGTTCCTCCAAGGAATACACTTCTCTTTCTCTTCAAACAATATCGAGGCACTTTTGATGTTTGAGACATGTCATCAATGGACAAATTTTTCTTACAAGCAAAATTTTAGGTGAGGAAGGTACTATAGTGCGTGGAAAATATGAAACATATCATATGCATTTTGTAGACTAATAATTACCACAACAACAGGGTATCCAAGTAATGGGAATGATTCAGCATCGTGCTTGGAAGGCCATAGAGAGGACTTCATGAGCGATTTGTCTCTATCTTTTGGGATTGGTTAGTTGAACATTTCCTTCAGATCTATGAGTAGTCAACTCAGAGTATGGATTGTACCTCTCACGTATATTCTATTCAATATATGGGTTACTTAATTTTATCTGTTATGATCATATTATTTAGTTCTTAATGTTCATTGGAGTCATAATTACAGATATAGTTCTCAATGCATTGTTGGCTTATAATGGTTTTGGTAAGTACCCATCGGGGATTTGAACTCATGACCTTTTACTTACAACTTCACATCTCAATTGCCCACTACCAATTTCTCTAATCGCATGGGACATTGTTGGTTTATAACTAACTTAATATTGTGTTAATGCCACTTTAGGTATCCAAAAGACTCAAACAAACATATGTTGGCTAGACAAGTTAAGCTTACAATAATTAAGGTATTGTTGTCCCTAGGAAAAGACAACCAGAATAATGATTGAAAAGATGAATATTTCGGTCGCAAGACGAGGAAAATACATGACAGAAATGGAATAAAGCAAGTTGAAAGGAAAAGTTCGACTTATTTTGGGAAAAGATATAGTTACAATAAATCTTGCTTTTAGTAATAAAGCATGATTGTATTTTGGGTCGATAGTGCCTATTTTTAGATGCATCTAAATGTATTGAAATAGAAATACAACCTGTCAAATGACAGCTAAGATTTAGTTGACGGTTGGTTTAAGAATTGTATAAGCATAAAAGCCTATAAAAGTGGACACCCAAGCTGTGTGCGGGTTGATCGATCATAGAGAGAGTTGCTTAGTCAAAGAACCAATCGAGGCTACATATGGATCGACCATTCATAGAAAGAGAGAAGGAGACCAAAACTATAGAGCATGAGATGAGAGAAGTATGTATGAATTGTAAATAATATGAAATGAAGAGTCTGCAAGCTGAGCGCATAGACCAAAGGTACCAAACCAATTCTCATGCCATATGAAGAGAACCTTTGTGGTTTTTCCTGGATAGGTTTCCACATTATATCTTTTCTTTATGTGTCTTTGATGTTTATGATTATGTCAAATGCATATTTGGTGTACATGAACCTATCTAAATGTGTCACACAGGATTTATGGTGAATGAATTTATGTATGTGTCCCACATTGAATAAGTTAAACATGTGTTAATGCTTTATGTTATATACTATTATATATGTCGACGGATCAATAGAAGGTTATATTAAATGAATGAAGAGAAACAAAAGTATAAATCTCAATTTCAGTTGAGTACCCTAATAGTATTATAAGAGTGAAATCCCTAACATAACTGCACAAAGCTGGTTCTAGAAGCCCCCATAAGATAACTAGGGTGAGAGTTCATCTACGTCGCAGGTGTTGCTGACATAGTTCACCTCTGTTAATATGATATCTTGGGTATTGTTGATGAATAAAGGGTCTGAACCCGCGTCGATAGAAAGTAATCCAACAAATTGTTGTGTTGTCGGGACCGTGAATCATTCTGATGGGGATATGTTTTGGTACCCGAAGAAGATGGAAATTCAAGATTGAGTTGATTTCAAAGCACTAGAGTTTGCATCGGAAGAAAGTGAAGGATAATGATTTATCCCAACTTAATGGTTGGAACGATACCTTTACAACAGACATTCATGAATTTTTCCTTAGCGAATTTCCCATCAGATTGCATGAGTGGTTATTGAAGCTAGCGACCCAGAGGAAAATTTTCCAAGGAGGAGAATCGAATAAGTGGAGTCCTCAACTGATCCAATGGATGAAAAGAGTAAGAAATTCTATATCTGGATGTTGAATTCTTTGTAGATAGTATTTTGGGAGGATATATCATAGAAATTGCAATAGACACGATTAAGATATACAATGAAGCAGAAATAATATTTTTCCAAGGACTACTGGCAAAGTGCACCAACAAAGCTTCGTCGATAGGGGTTCCCACTCTATCAACTCCCTGTAGTGCAATCTCCTTGAGCACTAGCCCAGACAGGTTTTACCCTTCCCAGCAACGTCTAGGGAGTAGACGAGGTCTCACCCGAGGCATTTAAAGGAGAGCTGTCAGAACTGAGTTTTCGACAGTGGGAGAGGAGGATATGGGGATCCAACGGAGGGAGACCATAACTTATGTGATCATCATATAGTAACAAAATATTGCAGCATTATTCATGGAACATCATTACTCATAGCACATTAGACAGTTACAGAAACATGGATTACATCAACATAAAAGCAACAGATCGCATCGATATAGTAGAAAAAGACTGAATTGCATCTATATTATGCCATTGTAACAAAACAGAGTCGCAGGATCATAACAGATATATAACAATAGACAAGAATTGAGCCATACTCATCGCATCATATATTAATCTTGTGCAAATGTATCGCATTACACAATTCTTCTCCAAAATTGGAGACTACATACATCAAGAAGAAGCCTAGATAAAATCACAGTTAAGACAGAAAATTCTCCATAAAACAGATTGCACCAGATCTTATCCCATACAATCGCTCACAACTACTTTGCTTACATGACTCTTTGCATATGACTATTCTCAATTGACCAAAATATATCTATAAATATCCTTATTCCTTTACATCAAAGGTCCACTACTAACTGACTTCTAACCGCTACTGACATGTTGCAACAAAACTTGGTCAAAATATACATAAAATATTCAAAAAGTAATTATTTTTGTGCTTATCGTGCCAAAGTGCCCTTGTGTGGTACTGTGTGAGCTTGTGCAGCTACTGCGCAATGTTGTGCAACTGACTCGCCCCAAACCCCTTTCCAAAAGGCCCCCAACATAGTTTTATGGCTCTCCCTCGAGCCACGTCAAGTCGACAGGGTGTGTGCTGAAGTCTTGTCCTTAAAATATTCAAATTGTTGCACAATTTCATGAACTTACAGCTGGAATATACTGGCAATAATCTGAAAATTAGTCAAAGTTTGTTGGATGGGGTGCTCCTCACTAGCCTTGCTATCAACCAGTTGTTGATTTTCTTGATCGGCCTGAAGCGTGGTGACGGCCTTAACAGCCAACTGGCCATCAATTTCTTGGAATTCGTCAAGCTGCTCATGGTACTTTTGTTGGCATTCTTGTGCCCAGGAAGCTCACCTCCATAATAGTTTTAGCCTCTTACTCCATGATGCCGAATTGAGTGGCAATTTATTTAACGGAGGTATTGCGCTCCGCAACCTGTTTAATCGGTGTTGTGGGTTGTACCTGGGCCTAGAGCAACAAGTTATTATCCTGAAGCTGAACCATAGTTTTCCCCAATCGCTGGGCCTTTTCGACTGGGATGAGCCCTGCGGTGTTGTCAAAAATGTTCTAGTAGGCATCAGAAATAGCCTGCTCAACTTCGCTGCATCGGGCACACAGCTGCGCCTACTCAATAATTAGGCAGTCTTGCGCCTTCTTGAGGTCAGTAATCTCTACAGAAGCCTTTCATTCCAACTTGGCTTGTGTCGCCTTCAGCTAGTTGATTTCTTGTAACTTCTCTTCTGCCAACTGCACATGAACCTAGGGCATCTCTTCTGCTTCCTTCTTCAACTTCTCAACGGTATTCTGGGATGCAACATAGCCCTCAACCAAATATTTTTACCGTGCCGCCAACTTTAGTGCAGCCCCATGCTGCAACTCAACCAATGTTATAGCTAACAGTTTGTTCAGATCCAAAGTCACGCTCTAGATTAGGTGTAGCTGTTGATGAACTTCTTCATTTTCGGCGTCGATCACAGTAAGGGAACTCGCATGTTCCTAGCCTGGGGCTCAGTGATGATTGACGGGATATCTTGCAACAGAGGTCTTACTGATGATTATTTGGAAATAATATAAAAAATGGACTCTAGCCTATCTCTTACCACACCAAATTATTCATGGTTGGTTTCAAGGATCGTCATAGTCGCAGTCGTAGATGAATCAGTGACATCTTTGATAAACTGTTGCAACTGGTCTTCCATCCCTGATTTGGTACCACTGCCTGCCTCATACTCCTGACACCACTTGGTGCAAGTCACCTCCCGCATATGCTGTGTGGCATCTTCAGGATCCATCGATGACTCATTGTCAAAGTCATGGGTGCTAAATTCCTATGGGGCAGGGTCTTCAAGGACCTCTGGGGGTAGCTCCTTATCTAACTCCTCTTGACTCACCAGGACATGTGAATCCCCTAGCCAATCTTGCACAATAGAATCCAAATCTTCTGTGGTGACTTTATAAGACTATGGTAGCCACTGCCGATCAGGGTCCCGCCTCGCCTGAATATGAATGGAGTGGGGTCCAATATCAAATTGAAGGATCTGCTGATACTTAGCTACGACATAGGGAGAAACTATCGGAACAGCAATGGCGCCAGCCTGTAGCGCTTCCCAATAGATCCAGAAATGAATAGCATAATCTGTTTGGCGACTGGGCTCTTCGACCCACCATAGGTTCTGATAGCAGGCACCGCGGCAAACCTTGACTACCTCAACCGCCATTGGTTAGTAGTCCTTAGGTTCCATCCAAGCAACAAGAGCGATAAGAATCAAAAGTTGACTATAATAAAATAGTTTCCTGGTCTGAGTAGGAAGCACATCTTCGAGAAATTGATTCAACAAAAATAAAGACCAATTCATTTGTACCCCCTCAACACATTTTTGGGCATAGGAGACAACATCCGAATTGCATTAGACTGGGCGATTTCCATGAACAACCTTGCTGGCCAGAACTCTTGCACCAATGCACACCATCCACGAGTTAATATTGTCAATGCGATAAGTGCAACCATCCCGTTGTAAACCAAAGCGCTCCTTCAGCTACTTCGCAAGTTTCTTATCGGTATCTCTTCCATGAATATATTGCGTCGGATCCTCCCCAGCCTTAGGCAAACCAATAATGCTTGCAATCAAGTCAATGGTGACAGGGATTGGCGTATTCAGCCAAAGCATCCCTCCATGGAAACATGACAACATTTTCTTTACACAAGCAGGTGCTTCCATTAGAGGAAATTTCAACTCAAAATGGGCCTTTTAAATTTTATTCAAATTCCATGTCATCATGTGTTAGCCAATGAAATTTCTTTAAATTTGAAATACCGTATAGGTCTTAAACACTTTTTTAATATAAATTTGGGGATAGATATCATAAAAAAAACTACTTTTTTTGTTTGTATTTTTGACATATCTCCGTGTGTTTTTACTCAAATTTCGATCGGGAGAGCTCGTTGGATGCGGAATTAAATTCCGCATCCAACGAGTACCCACTCGGCATACTTTTGATGGACCACGCTAGCCCAAAAACAAGAAATACCTGAAAAAACGTAATGATGATGTCATCATTACATTTTTTCAGGTATTTCTTGTTTTTGGGGTAGAGGGGTCCGTCAAAAGTATGCCGAGTGGGTACTCATTGGATGTGGAATTTAATTTCGCATCCAATGAGCTCTCCCGATCGAAATTTGAGTAAAAACACAGGGAGATATGTCAAAAATACAAACAAAAAAGTACTTTTTTTCTTTTCTTCCTCCAAAATTAATAAATATTATTTTATTATTTCAACTATTATTTTATTAGTTCATTTTAGGAGGCCCATTTGAGTTGAAATTTTCTCTAATGACTCAAGCGGCCAAAATGGGGTATATTGATGAGCCCCAATAACCCAGACTTGTCTAACCCACTGACCCATGGTTTCAAAATTCACTGAATGGGGCCACCAGGCGCCATATGGATAGAATCATATGGCTCGTCCCAGACATCTTTAAGCAAAATCAGGTCATGATCATCAAACTTGAGCCTAATTAACGCAGGGATGATATCGACTAAGCACATCATCCCTGCTGGCAATGCTAGCAACTTGGGCGGGTACTTCTGATTCTTCGACATCTGTCTTGGCTTGGATCCTGGATGCGTAGGAGCGACGTATCCCAAAATATCATTCACCGAGACACCTCAGGGTGGCATGGACTCAATAGCTCCTCAACTCGACGTCCTAGTCTATGCAGTGATTTCTCTACGCATATTCACAGATGTGCAAGTTTTCCTCTTCTTTGGTGGCGTAGGAATTCATCTCTGAGTTTTCCTCTTTCGATTCAGAATGGATAAGGAACCCACAGGCATACTCATGATTTCTTCTTCCATAGCTGTGGGCCAAACAGGGAACTCATACTCACTCAAAATTTCAATAGCGTCAAGGCCGCTCAGCATCCCTTACCCATCAGAACCTGAAAATACACTCAACAACTAGAACTACACTTCACTCAACACTCTGCACAAAATTCACAACTAAAAATACACTCAGCACTCTCACAACTGAAGAATTCCATCCTCTGCATCCCACGCGGTGTTTTATAGCCACTTCTATCCAAATCCATCATTACCAAATCTAACTTCACCATTATTGCCAAATCGGGTATTAATGACGCCAAATTCGTTGACAATCTTATGCTTCTAATAGTCGGATCACCCATTAATGTGGGTCACTTCAACAAGTGCCGCCAGTCAACTGGTTTAACTACCTGGATTTATTACTTGATTTGACCACCCCACAGCCCAACAACTATCGCAAAGGGTCAACCGACTACCGCTAACAATTTTAACCTTACACAACCTCTCCCTCAGGGATCGCCTTGCACTATTGAACTAAAATCCTCATGTTTTTTTAATTCCTCAATGCTTCATGTGGTGCACATCGTCGACCCCGTTCTATAGGGATTCAAGCGACTCCCGTTGATGAGCTTCAACAACATTGCGCCATCTAATTGTTGTAACTGAACTGCACTGCCAGATGTAACAGAATGGACAAGATATGGACCTAACCAGTGCATTTGTAACTTACCTGGATGCTTGATGAACTTACTGTCATATAACATCACCAAATCTCATGTCATAAACTATTTATGCTTAATATGGCGATCATGCCATGCCTTCTGTTGATCCTTCGCAACCTGTTGGTGGAAGCCTGCGATGAAACAATCTTCTTCAAGCTAAATCAACTATGCAACACATTCTTCTAATGCCGATGCATCATCCATACCCATCGTTGTGGCAATGCACAAGCTAGGAATGATATACTCCATAGGCATGACTGCCTCTTTCCGATAAACCAACTTACTATGGTTTCTAACCTGTTAGCCTTTTGCAAGTAGTGTGATAAGACCATAGAACTGTAGGAATTTTTAAATCCCAGTCATCGCGGTCATCGTTACATACCTTGGTTAGCATTGTCTCCAAAATTTTGTTGAAGGCCTCAACAGTACCATTTTCCTATGGATGGTATGGTGTACACCTCTTATTTTGTATCTGGAGCTCTTCAGTTAGTGATTTTACTGTTTGGTTGATGAAGTGACTGCCCTGGTCACTCATCAGGATTCTAGGACACCCAAAACGTGTGACAATGTTCTCAAAAATAAACCATGCTACTGTCATAGTGGTACAATCAACAACTGGTGCAGCTTCCACCCACTGAGTCAGGTAGTCAGTTGTAGTGATAATATAGCGGGCACCAGTGTGCTTACCTAGTGGATTGATAGGATCCACAAAGTCGACAGCCCATTTATCAAACGGTTGCAAAACCACCTGCAGCACTAGCAGCATCTGATCCCTCCGCAATGGTTTACCAACCTGTTGGCAGACATCACAGCTCCTTGCGTATTCTGCGGCATCATTACGCAACGTGGGCCACCATATCCTAGCACACAACACTTTTCACACAGTAGCACGACCTCCATAGTGACCTCCCGCGATCCATGCATGTGCTTCTTCCATAATGGGACCCTGGTCATGCGGTAAGACGCATCGTCGCAATATTTCATCCGGTCCAATTTTATATAGTTGTCCAGCAATTAGTTGAAAATTGGAGGCTTTTACGACCAATTGCTTCTTTTAGCTAATCGACATGTCTCCTGGGGCAACGCTAGTAGACAAAAACTGAATAATTGGTGCATAGTGATCATCTGCGACTTCAACCCAGAATAATTGCGCATCTGGAAAGCCATCATCAATATTGGTTGGTTCTTCATCATCAATATAGAGCAATTTTTGAACAATTTTAAAGAGTTCCATCAGAAGAAAAAAAAAACATCAAATACTCAAAGGGACAAAACAAATCCAAAATATCTATGCAATAGCATATTCAGTCTCTAAGCCAGTTTGTCCCACCTTTTATCATCAAATGAAATGCCCATTTTCGATAGGGAAACAACTATCGAATTTATTTCCCTATACACATGGGCGAAAGATAAATCCTAAATAATCCTATCATCTAAGAATATATTCAAAGAGAGGATTGGGGATTATTTTTTGGGGAGGCTTCTTAAGTATAAACCAATCAATCACAAGTTGAGAATCTCCAAAAACCTGTAGCTGTCAAAGTCCTTTAGATAAATCCAAAGTGAGGATTAGATTGAATGCTTTCATCTCTGCCAAATTATTAGTTTCCCTACCGATACCAGCTACAAATTTGTACCATTTTTCTTCATTTCCTCTAGCACCACCATCTCCATTTTGCAAAGCATCATAAAATTAGCACCAATTGATCTCTTTATCTATAATCTCCTCTCTAACAATTCTATGTTTAGGCCATCCAAAATTCTGAGGGAATGTATCAAGAATAGACATACTCTTGCAAGCATAACTGAAAGGAGGAATAATTGTATCTTGGAAGATGGCATGATTGCAGGCCAACCATACCCCGCAAGCCAAAAGGATTAGTAATGCTCTGAAATCTGAATCAGAATTATTATTATACCAGTTTTGAAATGCTTCATTCAGGTTGTTACCTAGCAATATAAATTGTATTCCATAGTGGTGATCAACAAGAAACCACATTTCTTTCATATATTTGCAATGGATGGAAATATGTGGGATGGATTCAGCTACTTCACATCAAAGAGAGCATTGACTCGGTCTTATACCAAGGAAAGTGATCAGTCTATCCCCCACTAGAATTTTCCCATGCAAAGCCAACCAAAAACATAATTTGGTCTTCAATGAAAAGTTCAATTTCCAAATCGATAGATGCCACAAATGTGGCTCCGTACTATCTTCTTCTTCTCTATCATCTAAATATCCAAGTTTAGGTAAGTAATTGCTACTAGCCACTTTTTTAGTCCAAATCAATTGATCCTCAGAATCCGTGAGGAAAATATGACTGTGAGTAAGCTTTGAAATATATGTATTCCAAAAAAATAAAATATTCACCTGCAAGTAAAAAATATTTAACTTCTTAAACTCAATATCTCTCTCTCTCTCTCACACACACACACACAAAAAACTGGAACATCAAATCAAAAAATTTATCTTTTTAAAAGGAGTACTTTTTTTTATCGTGTTGCTTAGAATTGCTTAGATATAATATCAATTCTTAATAGTTAGTGATGATATGAGGGTAGTTTTTTTTTAACTAATTATGAGTGTGTGTACACCTTTAGGATTGTAGGTGTGATTATTGAGCTACAAGTAGTACAAATGAGAAAAAATCCAAAGCTAGTTTCTTGGTGATTGAAACTTTAATATACCTTTTGATCACTAGAAATTTGACCTTAAGTAACTACGTGTACTTTTTTTTATCGTGTTGCTTAGAATTGCTTAGATATAATATCAATTCTTAATAGTTAGTGATGATATGAGGGTAGTTTTTTTTTAACTAATTATGAGTGTGTGTACACCTTTAGGATTGTAGGTGTGATTATTGAGCTACAAGTAGTACAAATGAGAAAAAAGCCAAAGCTAGTTTCTTGGTGATTGAAACTTTAATATACCTTTTGATCACTAGAAATTTGACCTTAAGTAACTACGTGTACTTTAATTTGTTTCCCATGCTAAATTTGACCTTCCCATGCTATTTATCTTATGCAATTTTAGGAAGTCTCTCGTCTCTCATGTCATGCTTATTTATCTTATTTATCTTATGCTAGTAAAAAAATGCACAATTATATAAAAGATCATGTATAAAAAAATGCATATCTAAGTTTATACGGCCTTCCCATAAACAAATTAAAGTACATGTAGTTACTTAAGGTCAAATTTCTAGTGATCAAACGGTATATTAAATTTTCAATCACCAAGAAACTAGCTTTGGCTTTTTTCTCATTTGTACTACTTGTAGCTCAATGATCACACCTACAATCCTAAAGGTGTACAAGCACTCGTAATTAGTTTTAAAAAAAAAACTACCCTCATATCATCACCAACTATTAAGAATTGATATTATATCTAAGCAATTCTAATTATTTTTATGACTTTTTTTTTCAAGCAACACTTGACCGTGAAACTTGCCAATACTTCCCCATGTTTCATGGATGGTAAGGTGATAAGCCGTCGGCTCCCTAGCAAAATCCTAACAACAAAGGACTTAAGGCTCAAACTTGTGACCTCCCCCGGAACCGAGAGAGTGTGCGCACGTTTTACCAATTGATCTAACCCTAGGGACTAAATATTTTTATGACTTTATACGAATAAAAGTAACATCAGATACAAATATATAACAATGAAAAGGTATATTCAAGTCTTAATCGCCTAAAAATGACAAAAGGATTTTTACCCATTTATAATCCATCCTATCATTAAACATATATGAACCTAAACAAAAATAATAATAAAGTATTCTCCATATACTTTTTCAAACTTGATTATAGAGACTATCATCACTCCCACCCTTTTATATAGCCTAAAAGTTACGCAAGCCCTCACTAAGTGGAACTTTTGGCTTTGAACATGGTTCTGTTAGTGGTCCTTTCTCAAGGGATCCAAAGAATTCAATTTTTTGGGACTCTTTAGTTGTCATTAATTGGATGAAATTGAAACGAATATCAAAAAAACATTTTCTTAAGAACGATTTATGATGAAGTTTCTTAGATCTCTGCTCTCTTTCTGAATATTAGCTTATGCCATGTGTCTAGAGAAAGAAACCGCATAGCCCATAATCTTTCTAAGGAAGGGATGTTATTGGATGAAGGTATGTGGAAAAGACGAGTGAAAAAGAATGATCACCTAATGGAGGACGATCCAGGCCCTTTTAATGTACGATTATCTAAAGTCCCGGACTAGTATATCTAAAAATTTATCTCTGGGCATTTTTTAGGTTTTTATGATTATCTTCTTTGAATATCTGATATTGCATGAAGATTGTTTTACAATCTATTTTCTGAGGAGGTCAACAATTGTTTGAGCTTGATGAAGATGTTATGATATGAAAGTTTTTGCAGATTTTTATCTAGCAGTATGTATGAAAGGTTGTATCACAATGTAAACAGTGGTTTTTTTAATAGAAAACCGTGATTTTTTTCTTTGAAAAAAATAATTCAAAAGAAAGTCACCCCTCATACATAGGTGCAAAATATTCAAAAGACTTGTGAGTGTAGACATAGATACATATCCCCTCTATGCTTCTAGGTATCAACAAAACTTTGCATCAATAGTTTGTCATACAAAATAATAGTAAATAATGAATTAAGTCGCATATCTAGCATTTAGAAATAATCTAAGAATGTCTTGATCACCAAACTAATTCTATGGGCCTGCCCTTGCACCTCCTAGGGCAATTTCTAGTGTATACTAACTAAATAATAGACGTTATATTTATTTATTAACTTTAAAAGTCACATATAGGTATGTTTTCACTTTTAATTTTTTTTAATGTAATTAACATTTTTTCCTTTGCGGAATAATTTTTTAGGAGTCTTCTTAGTACTTCTCATTTTAAAGATGATACCCACTATAAAAGCAATAATATCTAAGTTCCAAACACCTTACCATGAAGGCATCGAACTTAATATAACTAACTTATATAGATAATTTAAGTAATTAACTATTAATATAATAATAATAAATTTGTATTATGATAATATAATATAATAATTCATTATTATTATTATGCTGTTGATACAATATACTATTGGGTTGTTCCTTTCAAAATATATTAATACTACAAATTTGACCACTTATATATTATATTATGTAATATATTTATAAGAATGACATGCTATTATTGCAATTTATTATTATACTTTTATTAGTAATACATTATTAGTTGTTGGCTTGTTGAGTCTGAGTGTGATTCATTTTAACTACGATTAATCTCTTGAAATGGCATGTTGATTTCTTAATGAGTATAATTTGTATTGTCTTTAGGTTTTGAAGTCATTTTTTACACTAAACTCTTTTTTAATGGGTTTTGGCCTACCAAAACGAGCTTCTCAAATTTGGAAACTTCTTCTTTAAGAATAAGACCACATGTACTTGTATACTTACTGTTTCTTTTTTCTCTAAACTCTTTTTAATGACTTTTGGCCTACCATAATGAGCTTCTCCATTTTGGAAACTTCTTCTTTAATAATAAAATCAAATTTACTTATACACTCACGGTTTCTTTATTATAAAAATTAATTCTATTAAAACTAGAATGTGGATCCTCCATGTTTCTATTTCAATGTAGGAAATCTTAATATCATATCTTCAATTATTCTTTTACACTCCTTATCTTCCATTTATATTCTAAATCTTCTAAATAAATAGATCAGGCTTCTCAATCTATCTATATAACTTTGTGACCATAAAACCCTTTCTTCCATTATAAATGTTCCAAGTAAAAATATTTATGCTGTCATAAAATTTTGAATTGACATATCACAATATAAAAAGACCTTGCAAACAACCTGACAAGTTCAGTTAAAAATGACAAGTGTAACCTGAAAACAAAATTTAGACTATGAAGAGATGACTTTTCAGATAGAGATATGTTTTACATATAGACACTTTTGCAACCACACGTTACAAATGTTGACTCAAGGACATAAGAGATATGGAAAAAAATAGACCAAATTAAATGATCTTAGGCCATGAAAATGAAAGGTTTAACTCCCTCTTTTGATATTGTACTGAAGATCATATTTGATTTACCATAGGTAGGCCAACAAAAATGATGACTGCGGGGTGTGGCCGACACAACTTTGTTTTTTAAATTTTAATAAAACATCCTTTTTTTTTACCAAAAAAATTATTACAACATTATAAAAATATATTTATATAATGTATGTGGATAAAAGATAACAAAGTGAGATTAAATTCCCTTCACATGGTATTAATGAAGATCTTTCAAGGCATTCTGGAATATATATTTTGTAATTGAATATAAAAAGTTTCATTTTTTTTTTAACTTTAATTTGGGTTTCACGCAAGTTAAAACTATCTCACATTAAAGAAATTAAGTTGAGGATATTTAAAAAATTGTTTGTGCTTATAAATGTTATTTTATTATTTATTGAGACTGATTTAAGTGGGTGTATGGAATTGTTAATTGGGTCTAATTTAGTAGGTGGGTGTGTGGAATGATTTTTGTCTTTTTTATTTAAATTTAATTCTCATAAGTGATATGTTGAATTCTTAATGGATATATTGTTTTAATGGTTTTGATCTTTATGCTGTCAAAGTTTCGAGCTTTTATGGAATTTGACTTATATTGGGTACCATCCTTGCAATGAGTAGAAGTACTTGATTACTGTCTATGTATTTACTCTAGCATTGAATATGCATCTCCATAGTATAATTGTAAACATAGTAGCTTTTCAGAGGTGACTTGAAGAGTGACTAAGCTTCTTGATCTACTTCTCCACATGAAATACTTGCCTCCTCTATTCTACCAATGCTTGACATATGGCTAGCTTTACAATGTGATACAACTTCTCATCCATTTTTTTTTCACTAAAAAAAAACATGTAACTTCCCATCCATTTTATTAGCTCCAACATGTTCTTTTTCCTCATGTGTAGAAAACCATCTAAATTTTTAGCATTGACTAGTCCATCAAAAGTATTTATTTACGTATCTTTGTTTTCATCCAAATAGATTGTTGCACACCAAATGGTGTTTGTATTGAGTGTCAGTTCTTGTTAAACTCAAGATGCCCAAATTAGAAGTGGAATTTAGCAATTTTGATCACTATTAATGTTGTAATATATTTCCAAACTTTTAGAAGATCAATCAACATTTGGTGAAAGTGAAAATAACATATTTACTAAATTATGTATTGCCATCAAGCTCATAGTGTTATTCAACTATGTAGGAAAAGTCAATTGTTGATACATATCATGTTAGGAAGACAAGATCTGTAACACTCTAGATTTGAACCCCTGATGTATTTATGTAAATATGAATGATGATATGCCTGAAAGGCTAAACAAATTGTATTAGGCTAATTATTAGTATAAAATACAATTGGCCCGTGGCTGAGGCAAATGCTAAAGAGAATAGGGGACTATGAATTCACCAATGAGAAGGAAAGGGGGTTGTAGATTGCCTAGGGATCTTATAACATGACCCTAGCCTAATCTTGATTGCAAAAGTGCCTTCACCTTATTTTAATCCTTAATACCTTTTTTATTAACCTTAATTCTTAGTTATGTGCTAATGAGGAATTGGGGAAAATATATTAATTGTAATGGATGTGAATCTCTGGGAAGAAACCACGTGTAAGAGGTTAGACATGCAACTAAAGTATGCATGCAAAAAGAACCAGAGGCTCTCTCACACGAACTTACACATTCGAACTCTCAGACACACGAACTCTTGGACACTCTCTGATTTTCCCACTCGCATAATTGTGGGAAAAGAAAGTTCATTGTTTTTTAATTTTCGCGGGAGCCATTTTTCCTATGGGAAGTCATTTTTCTTGTGTTTGAACCATTCTTCGTGTTGGTCGTCGTTTCCCTATAGGTGACATTTTTCCTACCAAGGATGTGAGTTTTGCATAAATATCTTGACCTTGATGATTAAAAACAGAATTTTGATGGTGGATGCCTTTCTACTGTTTTGCGCAACCCGACTATAGTGCGCTTCCCAAATCATCTTGGCATGCTCGCTTGAAGGAACAAAAATGTGTCCCATGTGACATATTAGTGCATCCTGGAGGTGTAAATTTGGAACTTGGTTTCCCTCCAAGAGCGTCATGTATGTGTGGCTGAATTCTAGATCACTCTGGTAGAGAAACGGCCAATCAGAAGTCTCATGCCTACAAGAGTTGAGCACGGTGGTTATCGCCACGATCGGTGGTCGGTTGAGGCAGTCTGCAACATTGTTGGTGCTTCCCTTCTTGTACTTAATGTTCAAATGAAACTGTTGTAGATATGTGGACCACTTCTGATGGCGATCGTTCTGTAACTTCCCTTGTGTCTATATGAACTGCAGGGGTCGATGATCTGTGTGGATGATCGTTTCCTTCCCCAAAATGTAATGCTTCCATTGTCCGTAAGCCTATACAATGGCATACATCTCTTTATCATAAGTGGGATATTTACATACTGTGTTGGACAATGTCTCACTGTGATATGCCACTGGATTCCCTTGTTGAGTAAGGATTTCCCTAAAAGCATAGTCAAAGGCATCTGTTTCGATCTCAAATGGTTGTTGCAAGTTTGGTAATGTGAGCATTGGGGCACAGCAAAGGCGATGTTTCAACTCTGCAAACACCTTCTGTTGAGTTTCCAACCAGAATAATTTTGCTTTCGCTCCTCCCTTGGTGACTTGACTCAAGGGCCAAGTGATATGAGAGAATCCCAACACGAACGTGTGGCAGAAATTAGCAAGACCCAGAAAGCTGCAAAGCTCTATTAGAGTAGTTGGGGCTAGCCAATCCCGAATGACTTAGATCTTGGTTGGATCCACATGTACCCCACACTCATCAATAATGTATCCCAGATACTAAACCTGGGTCATGCCAAAAGTGCACTTGTCCGAATTGGCACACAACTTGTGCTTCTGCAGTGTTTGGAGGACCTATCGGATGTGGTGGAGGTGCTCTTCCCAAGTCTGGCTGAATAGTAGGATGTCACCCAAGTACACTACTACAAATGAGTTGGTGAATGGCCACAAGATGTCATCCATCAGTCTCATGAAGGTTGTGGGATCATTCGTTAGCCCGAAAGGCATGACCAACCATTCAAAAAGGCCCTCCTTGGCTTTGAAGCCAGTCTTCCACACATTGGTCGGTTTGATTGGTACCTGGTGATACTTGGAATTTAAGTCAATCTTGCTAAAAAAATTCTCCCCTTTAAGCTGTTCTGGGAGGTCATCAATCCATGGGATCGGGTACCTATTCCAAACAGTGATCTTGTTCAACACCCGATAGTCAATACAGAGTCTCCAAGTCCCATCCTTCTTTTGCACCAACATGATCGGGCTCCCATAACATGATGAACTTGGCTGGATGTGACCCTTCTACAACAACTCCTGAATTTGTCTCATGATTTCATCATTCTCCAGAATAGAGCGTCGATAGATTGGTCCATTGGGCAGCGGTGCACCTGGGGTCAGATTGATGGGGTGCTTGACCTGATAGTGCAAAGGCACCCCTATGGGTGAGGTGAATATGTCCTGGTACTCCTCCATGACCTTGTCCATTTGTTGTTGTCGTGCAGAGGGGCCCTGTCTAGAGGTCATGGCCATGATCTTCTTCTTTCCCTGAGGTCGAATCATTAAGAAAACAAATTTCTGGGTTTTGGAAATGAGCTTACTGCATTATTTTGCAATAACCAAAGGGATAGCGGTAGGAGGTGGCACCTCTAGTATCCTGTACAAATTATTTCCCAATGTAACAATAATAGCACGAGGTCGAGACTCATATAAAACATGTTGCTTCCATAAGTATGGTTGACCTAATAATACATCACAAACATCAAGATGAGCAATATCACATAATATCTCATCAGTGAAGGGCTTGATGCTGTAGGGAAGGCGGCACTGATGGCTGACGCGGAGATCCCGTCCCTAGTGAAGCCACTCGATGGTGTATGGCTGCGAGTGTGCTATGGTCGGCAAGCCCAATCACTTCATGACCTCTGCTGAAATGAGGTTCTTTTGGCTCCCACTTTCGACAATGAACTGTAGTGGGGAACCCTTTATCCAGATCTAGGAGTGGAAAATACGCTTCTCCTCCTCTGAATCTTCTGGTTCTTCCTTTTGTATCTTTTTGGTGGCAACGATGGCGTTGGGCTCTGCATCAATAATCTTCTTCCCTCTTTCATTCCCCTTCTCGGGTTCTGAATCAGTGTCAGATTATGCATCTGATTCGGAAGCCTTTATCTCGGGCACGAGTGACTGCTTGGCTCGACACTCACTTGTGTTGTGAGTGGGGCTCTTATGGAAGGCACACCAATTTCCCACTTCCTTCTTCAGCTTCGTAGTGTTTCTCTTTGCTTGTGGCTTTGGCAAGTTGTATTGAGTCACCATGCCTTAGATGTGTCCTTGGTTCTACGCTTTGGGGGCACCTTTTGCTTGCTTCTGATTCACAGATCCAAAGTCTCACTTTTTCTGTTTGAATTTTTGCTCAATTTTGGTAGCATACTGGTATGCTGTACCAAGTGAGGAGATGTCAAGGAACTCCATTTCCTCCTGGATGTATCTATGCAGACAACTATGGTACTTCAGCACCAAATGTTTCTCTAAATCTTTGATACCCAACTTGGTGTGCATCATATGGAACAGATTCATCAGTTCAAGCACATCTTGATCTCTTTGTTGTCGCAGTGTAGTCCATTGTATGTACTTGTCCTCATAGCTCCCCACAGGATAATATTGTCCCTTTATGGCATCTCAGAAAGAATTCTAAGTGGGTACGGCCAAGAACAGAGAGGGTTCCTCCTTGTCCTTTCTCTCACAGTAGGTTTCCCACCAGTCCTTGACATGGGGGGTGGCTTTGAGTAGTGAAAAAGTAATATTTTCCCGGTTGGAAAAGTCATGAATCGAGAAATATCCTTCTAATAGATTCAACCACCTATATATAGAGTCTACATCTATTCGTCCATCAAATATGGGAATGTCGAAGTTTACATGTACCTTAAAAGGGGTTGCGCCTCCAGAGTGGCTACTAGATGCAAATGCGCCACCAGTGGGAAGTCGTTGAAGGATCTGGGCAAAGTTATCCATCATCGCGTTCCTTTATTTTTCAAGGGCCTCCTCAATAAACATTTTGATAAGATATTCTGCGCCCTCATCTTTCTTTTTGTCCCCCATGGGTGACCATCGGTATTTGTGAGGCTGGTCTTGCAAAGGTTCAACCAGATCGATCCCTAACTCTTTATACCCTGCCCTCATTGGGGGCATGCAAAGAAGGATCAAGAAAGAGCAGATTGCTCTGATACCACTGATCTATATTTATGCAAGAACGCAACATAATACACAAATAACAAATATTCAGCAGAAATAACACTTCATTTCATTAATAAAAGAACTGAAACTTGTTTACATACATAATGGAAATAAACTAGCTAGAGTACTGGTAGCGTATCTCTAAGAAGAGATGTGGTGGCTACATGCCTCTGAACTCTGTGTTACAATGAGGCTTGAAGGCCTATATATTATTGAGAAACAATGGAAACCCTATACATCCAAAAACCTAACCCTAGGAGGTGAAACACCAGAATGTGGGCCCCGTTGGATAACTTGGTACATCAATTTCCCGGGGTTGTAACTTTGGCATACTACCTCCGTTTAACGCGCATGATACATCGTTAGAAATATCTATTCAAGGGCTGTGTCCATCAATAATAAATATTGAGTCCAGAACGGACTCATATTTGCCCAACCATTTGATGCCAAAAAAATGTCATTTATGGCCTCAAAATGGCTCCAGAAGTTTAGGACCCAAAAACTGCCAAAAATAGTAAATTGTACTACAATTAAGGAAACTGGAAAAATGAAAGAAACAATTGTGGGGGTCCAAGTGGAATAGGTGGGTGGCCACCAATATCCTCTTGGATCATATACTCCCTTATGATAGAGCGGTGATGGGTGAGAACCGCGCCAAAGACAAAGGTTAAAGGTGGTCGCACTGCCTAGTTTCCACATAACTTGGGCGGTGCTGCATAAGGTACTGCTTATCTGCTTGAGGGTAAGAGCGGTGCTGAAGTTTTGTATGTTAAAACCAACATCTAGAGCATATTTCACTTTAAGTTTGGGATTTGAGGACAAATAGCTGTGTTAGGGATTCTATCACATGCTAGTGACAGAATTTGAGTGTAACAAATGTTTCAATTTCTTGTTGTTTATATGTTTACGATGATTGGGAACCTAATATGGTTCCATTATCTTTTCTGCCATCTCTGCATGCTTGTGTGAATGTATTGGTATTTTAATAGCCTATGAAAGACATATTAAAGGCTCAAGGCCTGTAGCATCACAATTTGTGTTGTCTTTAAGTCGACTAGGTGTAAATGGGTTCCATGTATGAAGTTTTTGGAGTGTTTGAGTGCCATAGTGGTAGTTGATAGTAATCATGTTTAAATATAAAGTTGAGTGTTGTGCGCAGAATAATATTATAGTATTTAATGTTGAAATTGTATTTATGAATAATTATATCTTCAAAAATATTGAATAATTAGGAGATGGCAAGGAAAAGAGTGATGCATTGACAGTGTGATTTGAATTGTTCATGCATGAAAGGATTATTTATCAAATAGAGTGTATTTCAGATAATATTTGATTGTTATGCCCTTTCACGTGCCTGTATGATGGATGTTTTTTGGGTTCGGAATCCTTATCCAAGATGTTTGTGGAAGCTAAACTTGGATTTGTGAGCCTTAAGTTTTAAATGTTAAACCCATAAGCTAAATGGGTTTTTGTTGAGTTCATTTATAAATGATTTAAAATTATAGCTACCAAATTGAAGGCATGTGCCTGTATGAACTGTCTATCGGTTCATTTTTCATGTTTTAGCATGTTATATATGTATGTATCTATGTATCAAGGAAGATTTTAAGGATCCATACTTATTTAAAAGTGTATAAATGTTGGTGAATCTTACAAATTATTAAATGTCAACTATAAAATATTTAGCGATATTTTTTCTAGACTATTTCAATTTCTAAGGATTTTATATAGTTTATATAATAATTTGGCAATTTTTAGTGTGAAAAAAATTTACTCTATCAAAATTGGGTGAAACGGGGCTTCAAAAAATGCAAATTGGTAAATCGTTTTTTGGAAAAAAACATGGAAAAATAACCCATGCACTAAATTTTGCCTTAAAATTTTCCGTGGTATATATATGTATGTGCGTGTGTAGAGAGAGAGAGAATGTGTTAGGATTCAAGTTGGTGTTGTAATGGGCTGCGTTACAAGATATTTTGTTCCAAACTTATCAACCTCTCGTTTTTCTTTTCCATAACCTCTTTTGAATCCAACCTTTCACTATAAACCATTTTTACACCACCCCCACCAAGGTTCTCCAATTTCATGATACTCACTTGTGTTATGCACTTTGAGTGTTAGTTCTTGTTAAACTCAACATGCCCAAATTAGAGGTGGAATTTAGCAATTTTGATCATTAATAGAATTTTAATATATTTCCAAACTCTTAGAAGACAAATCAACATTTTGTGAAAGTGAAAATAACATATTAACTAAATTATGTATTACCATCAAGCTCAAAATGTTATTCAATTACAGGAAAAAAGTCAATTGTTGACACATATCATGTTAGAAGTTAGAAATACATTATCTCTTGTTCCAAACTTATCACCCTCTCGCTTTTCCTTTCCATGAACTCTTTTAAATCCAACCTTGCACTATGAACAATTTTTACACCACCCACCCAAGGTTGTCCAATTTCATGATACCCACTTCTATTATGCACCTTCGAACCTTTACCACAATTAATCTACTAGTGAAATATGAATTACATTGATAAAAAAATGTATGATCGTCAACTCAACTAAACTACTTATGGTATAAATAATTATCTAGCAATAACACATAAATCTACAAGCACTACAAACAATGGGACTATGAATGTTATAGAGCTTGTTTTGAAACTTAAGATTGCAAAATTTTTAGTACATTCTTAATTATTAAAATTAATTACAAACAACATTTATTTAGAAAAACAAGAAACACTCTTTCTAATGAGAGGAGACCATATTTAAGAATTAAAATTCTTAAATTCATTATCATAAATGGTTACAACAACGATTAACATTTTATAAGGAAGTGGCACTTAAGATAGGGAGCTTCATTTTTGCATGGTAATTGAATCTCTTGTGTCTATGAGAACTAGTTTTTCTAGTATATTAACATAATTGTTGATGGAAGGGGTAACTACTTTATTACCTTCATTCATCACTTGGAATTATTGTTTGGATTGAATCATGTCGAAGTGATATAGCATTTATGAAACAAAGAACCCCTCAATTAACACCATGTATGCCATCTTATATTGACTTCACGATGATAATAAATTATTGGTCGTAGTTTAACTTCCTATAATATTTACCTTCAACCATTGACAATGTCAATGTCTTCCTCCTCCATGATTCATGCATACCATTGTTGGATTTGATGGCTTCCTCACCAACATTAATTACCTTCTTCCACTAGATGTCAAAGGACCTGGAATGTCTAATGCCAATGGACTTAGATGTATTGACGTGAATGTCTTCCATCTCTTTGTCATTAGTGGACACATGCCATTAATATTGATGGCATTGCCTCGTCATTGTCAACATTTCTTCCACCTATCGCACTGTCCTTTTCTTTGTACTTCTCTGACAAACCCATTCATTCATCAAACAACATTTATTTATTTTCTAGCACCTATTAGCCCCTTCAAACATGTTAGTGCCTTTCATTCGTTGGGCCTCTTTCTAGTGAATTTCCTTAAGATTTTCCTGATCCTTTTAGACCAATCATTTTCCCCTTGGGGTTTAATTTACTTCTCAATGTTGGTTCAACACGTATTGACATATCAATTTCTTCTTTACTAATTCGGAATCAAAACTTGCTATATTAATATGCAAGCATTATAGGTTAAAGGAGACTAATCCATAATGGCTTAAGTCTCTCTTAAGTGCCACTTACTTCTCTTTTTTATGGGTTGCCCAAGGATATTTGGTTTGTAGGAGGGGAAAATGAATTATCCCTAGAGAGGGTGATGCCATAGCTTTTGGTATCTTTTATCAATCAATATCAAAATTTTGGTTTAAAAAGGCTTAGTAGTCAGGTAGTTCAATTTTTGTGTATATTGTTTTACAAATTCAAGTTATAGAACTTGTAATTGTTGATGACCTAGCTCCAGGTCAACATAGTTTTGGTTCAATGCAAACACACACTAGTACTAGTGGGTGTACTAAGTGAAGGAAATTTTGTTTAGGGTACCTTCATGGAAAACTTGGAGATGAATACATATTTGAACATCACGTTCTTAGGTCTTCTCATACTAAATTTAGAAAAAAAACCATTTTAGAAACCTCTTCTTTGGGAAAAAGAGGTTATGTACTTATATACTCATTGTTTCTTGATTATACAACTTGAATCTATTGACAATAAAATGTATGAAGATAAAGTGTAGATCCTCCATTCAATGCATTGTTTTTTCTTTCCTATGTAAACTTATGTATGAAACTCTAGTATCACACCTTCAACTTTTCCTTGAACTCTTTATCTTCCTCTTCCGTATAAGTCAATCTTCCAAATCTACCTTAAAAAAAATTCTATAATCTTGAAACTATTTTTTTATTATAAATGCTGCATTGAGAAATAAAACTTTTATGTTTGCATAAAATTCCCATTTGACATATCACAATATATACACGTTTGCATACAATCCTCAATTGACATTTCACAATATCTATGTTTGCATAAAATTCACAATTTACATTTCACAATATATGTTTAAATGTGTGTAGACCTTATGAACAATCTAAATAATAAAGTTAGGTCAGAAATGAAAACTATGACCAAACAAAAAAAAATTTTGGAGAGAGGGGCTTAACTACCTCACATTACAAGATGTTGAATAAAGTAGATAAAGAAACAAGACCATTATGAATTAATTGACCGTAGGCCACGAAAACGCAAGGATTGATGCCCTCTTTTGATATTGTACTAAGAATGTATTTCAAAAAAGATCATTAAATCTGATCTTCCGCAGGTAGGCCAACAAAAGTATGACAGCGAGGAGTGACCGACACAACATTTCTATTTAATAAAAAGAAAATTCTCTTTAAAAAAGTATAAAATGTGAAGGTCTTTTATAAAAATTGCCATCCTTATGATTAAATCTTGAAATACATGCCAAACAAATAAGAAATGGGACCTGAATGTACTCATTATTAAGTTTTACTTTAATAATTATGTCACTAGACTAGGAACATGTGACAAATCCATTGTTCCTTAAAATTAACTCCATTGAATCGTTGTTTTCTATTCAATAGTGTTAATTCTTCAAATTTAAGTCCCTACATATTCATAGTGTTTATTCTTCAAATTCAATTCTTTTAATTAATATCTAAGTTGTGTTTATGGATGACGGGTTTTAACTATTTCCTTCAATTAAATGAACAATTTCAATGAATATGGAGACTATGCCACTTATTTGATTTTGATTCCTAAGTGTGAAAAACATGTATCTTTTGTATATTTTATACCTATTTCATTATGCAATCTGGTGTACAAGGTTATCACCAAGATCATTTTTAATAGGTTGAAGCCACTTTTGGCGGGTGTTATATCAGAGGAACAATTTGGATTTTTCAAGAACCGATAGATTTGGAAGCGGTGGGCATCACACATGAGGTACTACATTCGATTAAGACTTAGAATCTGGAGGCTTTGATATTGAAGATGGGCCTTGTCAAGGCATATGATAGGTTCAACTGGAATCTGTTGAGGCTCATCCTTTTGCAGGTTTGTTTGACACTGGACATTGTTAACTTGATTATGGGTTTGCAAGTCATCTGCTAACTTTGTTGTTCTCATAAATGGTACATCGTTGAGAACCTTTAATGTTGGCTGAGGTCTTCGACAGGGCTGCTCATTATCTCCTATACTATTTTTTATGATTGTGGAAGGTCTGAGCCTTTTGATTAAGGACACGAAGAGTAAGGGAAATATTAAAGGCATTGTTATTACTTTAGCGCTAGCCCTTCCACTTCTACTGTTTGTATATGATGTTGTTTTATTTGGTCATGGGTCGTTAGAAAAATGGTGATGTTTCAAGTCTATCATTGTTTTATTTTCAGCCGCTTCAGGTATGTTAGCCAGCATTGAGAAATCTTCCTTTTTAACTAGCAATTGTAATACTCAGTTGAATGATGAATTAAAGGTTCTCTTACCATATAAAATGGATCCTATTGAAGTAGGGTTTAAGTATCTGGGATATTGGGTTAAACCCTTAAATTGTCTTGTTAAGGACTAGTGGTGGCTGGTAAGAAAATTTCATAAACGTGTCTGTAACTGCACCTATCGATTTCTTTCACTAGGAGGTACACTCAACCTCCTTAAGTCGGTGTTGAGCGGCATACTTGTCTATTGGTTCTCTCCGGTAAATATCCTGTGTACTATTCTCAAGGAAATTAAGAATGTTACGAGTAATTTTCTGTGGGGTGGCGTGGAGACTAACCCTGTTTCACATTTGGCTAGTTGGGAGATGGTCACTCATCCTTATAGATGTGGAGGATGGAATATCAAGAACCTAGAGTGGTTTAATGTTTCCCTCAAAATGAAGCATATGTGGTTAGCATTGACAGGTAAGAGCATATGGAACAAAGTTCTTCGGGCTAAGTACTTGTGTAAGTTATCATTGACTGATCGGGTTTGGAAGGATTATCATTCTATCATTTGGAACAAATTCATCTGTGTTTTTGGTTGGTTGAATAAATCTCTCTCCTAGAAGGTGGGTAATGGGATATCGGTACAGTTAGGTATATACCTATTTGTTGGGTTGGACCAACATTTCTGCCTCTCGCAAACATTAATAGACTATCTGCAAGACTTTGGCATTCAGACACCCTCTCAAGCTCGAATTGATTACGAGGTGTCAACCTATGGATCGTCTTGGTTTTCAGCCAAAGACCTGGATCTGACTAGTGATTTAAACTTAGAATGGGAAAGGTATGTCTCCTCATTGTACTTGGTTTGACTACAATTGACTGATGATGAGGACAGATTGGTATGGTCTTACAATTCAGCGTCGAGGTAGATTACAATGAAGTTGGCTTATGGGTTTATTGTTGAAAATCAATTGAACCGGTGGACTATTGGTGGCATAAGGAGCTTTGGAGCTAGAAAATTCCACTGAAGATAAAATGTTTTACTCGACTTTACCTTAGAAATAAGGTGAATACATGGGATAATCTATTGAAGAAAGGTTGGATTGGACCTAATCTCTGTCACCTTTTTTCTACAGAGGTTGAATCTATGGATCATTTGTTCATTAACTGTAGATTTGGTAAGGCTATTAGGATGAGTGTTTCGAATTTATTTGGTGTGTCTTTCCCATGGGATGAGTATCCTTTAAAAGTAGTAGTAGCACAGTGGATGAAGGATGGAATGAAACCTTTGTATTTACCCATTTTATGTTACTGGCTTATCTGGAAAGCTAGGAATGAGGCTATATTTGGTGATATCAAACCAAAGGTTTTTAGTGTTCTGAGGGGTGTCATCAAGCTTTCTTCTGAATTTCCAGGGGTGGATAGGGTCAAAATCGGTAGAGTGATTGGGTTACCTCTGGAAGTTTCCTCAGCTATGGGTTTTTTTGATAGGGCAGCGATAGGTGGTAGAGGAAGTGCGTGAGTATTAATGTATATTAGTAAGACTCACCTATTCCATTCGAAGCTTAGTTGTGGTAGATGTAATAATACCAAAGAAGAACTTTTGGCTGGGGACTACTCTATTTGGCTTCTACTATGGTTATTCCAAAGTTGAAGGTTTTGGGTGATTCTAGGATTGTTATTGATTGGATCAATAATATGGAAAATTTATAGGTACTGGAGCTGGAGGATTGGTGTAAGCTGACTAAAACACTCAAGGACACCATCCAGGATGTCCATTGTCAACATATTTACAGAGAGCACAATCAGATCACTGGCAAACTTTCTAAGGAGTTTCTACTTTCCCCTCATGGTCATCTTTCCATCTTTGAATTTGTAGAGGGGGAACTAATGTACTCCACTACATTCAGGTTCTTTGAATAGCTTATATTATGTGGTATCTTGAACATATGGCTATTGTGTTTAGACTTATTATTGTGATGATAGGTAATTTCTATATTTTATGCTTTTTGTATCACATCCTAGACTATCATACTAACATGTACTATTGTGGATAAGGGTTATTGTTATTATCTAGACTTGTTGATAGTCTTTGTTTGTGAGCTCAGGACGGTATTATCTTTCTTGACATACTCAGTGATGTAAACCATTTCTTTATAAAAAAAAAAGGAATGATCTTTTCTACTTGAAGGAAAATTATTTAGGTTTTGAATTTCAGTTTTTCAATGGTCTTGTTTGTATAGTGGATTCTAATGAATTGTTTTACCATGATTAGCCTAATTTTTTTGTTTTAATTCGTTAATAGGAAAATGGTTTAGGTTTTTGTTGGGGCTCCGACCCTAAAGGTCCTTAGTTTTGGTAACTCCGCAGTTTTTGAGGAAGTGTAAGCGGAGTTACATCCCAAAATAGTCTTAGGGGTGTCGCGGGTGGGTCGAACCCCCTTTTTTGTAATTAACCCTTGGATTAAATCCAGGGTTAGGGTTTTGGGCGCCCATGGTTTAAGACCAGGGTTTTGTAACAATGCACGGTATAAATAGGCACTTATGTAAAGAAGTAGGGTTAGGTCTTGAATGATTATCTTATGAAGCTATTGTAATGCGAAGAGAAGAGATTGTATAAGGGTTTTTGTAAGAAGGTTAAGTCCCAGCTGTGTGCGGGACGACCTCTACAGCTGAGTGCGCAGAGGTGTTTTGTGGGTGAAAAGGAAGATCTGCAGCTGTGTGCGCAAAGGCTTGCTGCTGTGTGCGCGGCTTTGAGGACTGAAGGGATCTGCAGCTGAGTGCGCAGATCAGAATTGCCATT
>LPNX010099919.1:131935-196122 GCA_001517045.1 Pseudotsuga menziesii | reverse complement strand
GGTGGGTCGAACCCCCTTTTTTGTAATTAACCCTTGGATTAAATCCAGGGTTAGGGTTTTGGGCGCCCATGGTTTAAGACCAGGGTTTTGTAACAGTGCGTGGTATAAATAGGCACTTATGTAAAGAAGTAGGGTTAGGTCTTGAATGATTATCTTATGAAGCTATTGTAATGCGAAGAGAAGAGATTGTATAAGGGTTTTTGTAAGAAGGTTAAGTCCCAGCTGTGTGCGGGACGACCTCTGCAGCTGAGTGCACAGAGGTGTTTTGTGGGTGAAAAGGAAGATCTGCAGCTGTGTGTACAGAGGCTTGCTGCTGTGTGTGCGGATTTGAGGACTGAAGGGATCTGCAGCTGAGTGCACAGATCAGAACTGTCGTTTTAGTTGTAAAGAGTTAAATAAAGCGCATTTCTGTGGACGTAACCCCTACACTGGGGGTGAACCACGTGACATCTGGTATTGTGGTTCATTTGTGTGATTTGTTATTATATTTTATGCATTATTAAGTAAGTAACTGCTAAAGTAATACTGCTGTTAATAACTAGCTTCGCTGTGAATTCCCAGATAAGGGTTGTGTAAGTAACTGTTTATTTATCTAACGCGAAGCTGCATAATAGATATTACAAGCATTTTGTTAAGTGATCGTTAATAGTTAAAGACTAAAGGTACAGTAATATTCTCTCTTCTGCTTGCAGAAACCTGATTCTGCGGCACCCCATAGCTGTTTCGGGTGAGACTGTAGCCTGTTTGCAGGCTGCTGCCGAAAGGGCCAACACTGTGGGTATTTTGTTGGTGCGAAGTTAAAGGTGAAACCCGGGTCTGCCCAGTTAGCCCAACAGTTTTAAATTTCAATTTTCAATGGTCTTGTTTCTACAATAAATTATAATGAATTATTTAACTGTGGTTATGATAATGAATTTTTTTATTGTTGTTATGATGAGGATTAGTTGTTGCATTTTTATTTCTTAATTACATTGAAAGACACTTTACAATAGATATTTTCATACACATTTATGTGGACATCATGTATATGTCAATTCATCATAAAATAAATAAATATATATATATATAGATAGATAGATATAGATATATATAAAAGAAGTGATTAAATGAATTACTCCATTATAATAATTAAATTTAAGTAAACAACTACTACCTCTAAATTTCCAATGAAGTTAAAAATGTCTATTCATTCAATCCAATTTATTGACATTTTTTAATCCATTCAATTGTGAGGTTTTAATTTAAATCAAGGAACAATTTTCGAAATTATAAGGAAGACTCAATTATCAATATAATTATATCAGGTAGATTAAATATATGTATGTGAACAAAATATTCTAAATTCTTGAAGGATGAAAATTACAACAAGCGATAGTAAATTCTCTTCATGTGGCATGCATGAATGGACTTTAATTAAGGTCTTTTAATGATATAAGGTCTTTTTGTCAGTATTTCGTACTTGAGACGGATCTGTTATATCAGTCATCATTTTGGTATGTAAATGATGTCTTTTGATTCAATAGAATAACAAAGATTGGTATTTTTTCCTCTGAAAAAAAAGTTGGGAAAACATTCTCATATATATTAAATAAAATAAAATAGTGATGGTTTAATTTTTTTCATTTTTCTTGAATTTGATTGGTATGTAAGTTAAAATTATTTGACTTTTTTTAAGTCTCATATTTTAAAAGAATTGAGTATGGGATATTTAATATAGCACATGTGTTTACAAGCCATATTTTAGTTGTTGATTGTATTTAATTCTAGTGATGGGGAGGAATGATTGTTATTTTCTTCATCCAAGTTCAATTTCCACAAGTGGCATGAGTTCTTAATAAGTAGAGTATTGTAATGGTCGTGAGTCCTATGTTGACACAACCTCAAGATTTTGCAGAACCTAGGTTTCATCCTTGTAATAAGGGAAAGTACCTGGTGGGTATCTATGTATTTTCTCATGCCATATAGAGATATTGTGTATCTACATGATATACATGCAAACATAGTAGCTTCTAGGATGTAATTTGTAGAGTGTCCAAGCTTTGTGATTTGCATGTTCACATGAAATAGATGACCTTTATGTTCTAACTCGGGTTTGGGATGTGACTAGCTTTATGATTAGAGACAACTTCTCATCCACTTCATCAACTGCAATATGTTCCTCTTCCTCGTCAACCTTAGCAAGCAAGAACTTCCTCATTCACTTAGGTTATTTTTAGAATGAAGCTTCTAACACTTCTCTCCATCATGTCCATTCTTCCCATCATGCTTGTTAACATTTTTTTCTTTCTTACTTCAATCTTTCCTTTTCTCTTCTTGGTCGCTTCAAAAATTTTCCAAGGAATCTCTAACTTTTATTATCATACTTATATCTAGAGGAATTGTTGGATGGAACCTCTCTTGAGATATCCTTTGTATTGTTAAATGTACAACATCAGGAACCATTCTCTATGAGACTGATGTTATATCAATTCCAAAACCTATGTTGTATTAAGTTCAGAAACCTCTTCATGAGACTTGTGTTGTATCAAGTCTAGAACTTATGTTGTATTAAGTTAAGAGCTTGTGTTGTATCAAGCTAGGATTTTGAGGTTATGAGAGATGCTTGTACTATGATCTTATGCTGTATTAAGATTGGGATCTTATGTGGTGTTAAGATTAGGACCTTGTGTTGTATCAAGGTCAGAGACTTATGTTGTATAAAGTCTAGAACTTGTGTTGTATTAAGTTCATAATTCTTGTGGTGTATCAAGACCATATGGCATGTGTTGTACCAAGTCACGAGGATCTACTATGTGATGTATGGATAGTCATGGTCACCAGGTTCTATAAGGCTCATTAGGGATTAGCTACCCATAGAGTGATTTACTTTAGCATATGACTATATGACCCCAGGTAATACATAGGATCATAGGTTGGAAACAATTCTTCTGAGTATGATATGATAAATATTATTAATTAATTAAAAAATCATGGACCATGAAAAATTAATTAAATGATAAATGATATGAGAATGAAGATAGAGTAAGGATTTGAATTTCCCATGTTATACCTCTAGTGAATTCAAATTGCACAGACATCAGCTAATTTTAAGTTGTGGAAAACAAGTTTAAGTTAATTAAGGAGTCTACTCCTTGATTTATGCAAAGCGTTTGTTGAAGATGACACTGACTGTGAAGAACTAAAGACATTCAGTTAAAATCCTAACCAGTGGCCAAACAATTAGTTAATTAGTTCACATTCAAGTCTATTCAGTTAAATTCAGATCAGTTTAGTTACATTCAGTTATGTTCAGTTCAATTTAGTTATGTTCAGTTCAACTTAGTTCAATTCAGTTAGAGGCAGTTAACACAAGTGAATTAATGGAGGGCACATATATTCAGTGTGGGAGATAATTATGTGGTGACAACTTGGAACCAAGTCAAGGAAGGCACAATTAGTAATGCATGGATAGTGCACATAGTGCATACAGTTTTTATAGTGCCCAAAGTCATGCAACCATTCTGTACCTTCATTATATGGTTCAGTAAGCTTGTTATTAGACTGTTAGGCACTTGACAAGGCTATGACAATATTTTGTATGATATATTTTATCTAGTGCTCCTTAGATATCTCTTATCAAGCAATCTGCAAGTTTTCTCAAATAATTATCTTCCATTATCTATCATACTCAAAGGATTGTTTGCTGGTTTTTTCATCCTCCCAATTCGGAGGGTTTTACCAGGGTATATCATGTGTCTTATGGATTAAATAATTTGTGTGTTTGAATTTTTTTATGAGATCTACATGCACTGGATTTATTTATCAAAAGTTTTAAAGTTCAAATATATTCATGTTTGATAAAACATTGACATGGTAACATAGCAAGGGCATGCAAGAGAATAGTTTTGTGCAAACATTCTAAACCTACACAGGATTTTGAAGCACTGAGTAAGATCTTGAAGCAATGAATCAATCTATGTCTGACCGGAAGACTGACTAAAAGGCACAACAAAATTCAACACATGGAAGGTGAGAGTGATAAACATTCTCAAAGAGGATGATCTTGATTCCATTGTGACCACTGTGATCGAGGAACCTACTACAAATGTAGGAAGAGCCAATTACAAGAAGAATCAAGAAAATGCCAAGAGGATCATATATGACTCTGTGAAGGACAACCTCATGTCCATGATCACACCATTGAAGATGGAAAAGGAGTGTTTTGACACACTCATGAATCTTTATGAGAAGAAGGCCACTACTCAAAAGAGGGATTTGAAGAACAAGTTGTGTAACAGGCAGATGGAAATAGATGATACCATAGCCTCATTCTTCACAAAGAGTTCACAGGTGAAGGATCAACTTGTAAGCATCGGTGTGGAGATGGATAAGGATGATCTTCTTCAAACCGCCATAGATGGGATCCCCGCCTCATGGGAGGGAATTATTGCTATGGTAAATGGAATAGAAGATCATCCTAGCTTTGAAATAATTTGGCATGATTGGATTCGAGAAGAAGGGCACATCCAGAACAAAGTGGTGCACACTAAGGAGGAGAATCTATCTCTCACATCTAGAACCAAGAAAGGGAGGAAGCCATTCGCTCCCAAGAAGTCTCTCCATGCAAAGAAGAAACTGATGAATAAAGGTTTTGACAAATCAAAGCTTCTATGTTTTTATTGTCAAAATCCAGGACTCTTTATATGGGATTTCCATGTGAAGAAAAGAAAAGAAGGAATATTTCATGCTTCCACCATTGTTGAAGAAACTTCAAAAGAAGATGCACCCAAAGAGAAAGATACAAGGAGGGAGTATTGCATCATCTCTGCTTTGTCCAGATTTCTCATCATAGGAGAAGATACGTTGATGATTGACAGTAGTGCTTCAAAGCACATGTCAAGATACAAGGGTGAAATCTCCAACCTAAAAGAGAAACAATTTACTTGAATGGTAGAATTAGGAGACAATTCCACATACTCAATCCAAGGAGTCATATCCACATCCTTCCAGTTGAGTTTGGGAGACACACTACCTGTGGAAGAAATTATTTATGCCCCCAGTGTTATTAGCCAAAATGGCACTTCTCCGTCCGAATGCTGACATTCACCATGTCGGTACAGAAAAGGAAAATTTGGATTGAAGTGGCCAAAACACTATAGATGTGCATGATCTTTGATGCATTATCTTCATACCAGCTTTATATATATATATTCTGAGTTTTGGTATGCATATGTGACTATGTGCGTTGCAACTCATGTACCATACGCGACTGTGCATTGCAACCTGCGTATACCTTGCATACGCGAGTTCCCTTCGAGCAACACGCGTGTCATACGAGAGTTACCTATATTAATACCCACTTTACCTTAATTTGACATTAAGAAATATAAATTGATATTAGATAAGATTATTTGGGTCCTAATCCATAACTATCCCAGCTGTCTCAACCATCCCAACCTTCAAAACCACTGTATTTCCCAAAGTATAAATAGAGGCCTTGGGTTGGGGCTAATCAATCAATTTTTGGAGAGCAAAGTTATGATGGTGGTATATATTCAGAGTCTTGGAGCAGCAGAACTCAGATTCCTCGATTTCGGAGGAGTCCTTGTGTCAGAAGCTGGGTTGTATTCTTACCTACTCACCTTTTGTTAATAAAGAGAATTATTCTTCCAATCTTGTATTGTGCCTATCTCATGTATATTGGTTTAATGAATATGTTCAATGATGTTATTCTTATGCTTTTCATCTAACCTTTGATTTATATATGTATGACATATTTCTTGAAGAATTGGCTCTTTGTAGGTGAAGAGAAGCATCCCTAGAATCTTTGGAGAAGACTGAAGTGAGAGAAGACCAATCTTGGATCAACCATAATAAACCAGGTAAGCCAATATATATTCCTATTTTCATTCCAGTTTCTTTAAAAGCTAATTGTCTACAAGTCTAGTAGTAAGTTGATAACCCCATACCCTAGGTTACAAGGGTTAAATTTCCTGTACAACAGAACTGGAGACTCCACTGGGGAGCTCAGCCTGCTGTGGGTTTATCCTGTAGGTTCTTTACCAGTCTTTTCTCTGTTTATGATTTTGGGTGTGGTCTTTTTTATCTTGATTTTAACTCATAGTGTAGTGTGCCCAAAACCCTTTAATTTTTTTTCTTTTTTTGAAATTTTTTTAGTTGTATACGCGGGTTGCTATTATACATAGTCACATATAGAAACTTGTATACGCGGGTTGCTATGTAAGACAGTCGCGTATGGTACGCGGGTTTCCTACATACACAGACACATATATCCTGTAGCAGCATAATTTTTTAGTAGGGTTTGCTTGTCCTTATTCTGTTTGATTTTTGCTTGCTTGGGAGTGTTATGATTCTGGCATGACTCTGTGGATCTAAAAGTCTTGTGTGTCACACCTTGTGGTTTTTTTCAAGCCTTTGAGATTTCTTTGTTTGAATTTTCTTTCATCTCGCAATTTGAAGTTGGTCCTCCTGCTTGGTTGATGAGTTCAGTGCTTGGTGTCTAGGTCAGTGATCAGGGCTTCGGATACTTTATATTATGTACTACATTTTGTAGTGTCAGGGTGGCATTTGTTCTTTCGTGAGTCTAGTGGACTTTTTGAGTTCAATAGTCTCTCCAAGTCAGTTTTTTCCGAGTCTTCTTCTTGTTTGGTTGAAGCTGGTATTGTGGGTCCTTTATACTTCATTTTACTTATTATATGCTCTAATTATTCAAACTTGCTCAAAAATTTGTGTTTAGTTGCATTGTAGTTTTTGAAGAATTTGAAAAAAAGTGAAGAAAAACGTCTTATACTTTTTCATTTAGTTGCACTTAGTCGTTTTCTTTTCAGTATTTTTTCAAATAAAATTTCAAAAATTATAAAAAGAAGTCTTAGTTTTCTAGCATTTAGTTTCAATTTCATTAGCTTACATTTGCAAAAAAGAAAAGAATTTTGGTGTAAGTAGTTGCAATTTGCTTTGGAATTTGCTTTATACATCATTTTACTTTTTCTTATTGAGTCTATAACATCATAGTATTTCACGTCATTTACCTTCTGACTAAGAACAACCCTTAAAATGAATGATATATTTTAAAAATTATTAGTAAGTTTTATTTTATAGGCTCATACACCAACTAGATTAGGCTAGACTTGTGGAATAGGAGTTTAACTCTCCACAAATGTTTAAATTCAAACATAGTTGGCCAATTGTTAAGTAAACCCTCTTCTATGTTGATTGTATCTGGGAAGCTCCTCTCAAATGGGAGTTAAGCACAAGGTTGTGTGGAGGCTTGGACTAAGAATATAACCCTTTGATTCCTTGTCAAAGCGTAGACTAAGGTTTTTGTGCATCTGGGGATTTTGTCTTAGACAGGGTTTTAGGATTTTCTACCCTACCCATGCATATGAACCAGGCTTGTGATTGTCCCCCCAGACTGTCAGTATAGTTGCGGTAGCCTTTAGTCTCTTTTGACATCTAGGGTTTATTCACATGTACACCAGAAGGCTATTTCTGGTGGACCTTGGACGGGCTTTTAAGGTAACCGTTGTAGAAAGTGTGGGAGGGCGGTGGGTGATTCCTCCGCTTGTTCCTAAGAACATCTTCAAGGACGCCAAGTAACTATCTCTCAGCTTTCTTCTGGAAATCATATCTTATACGCCTTGTGTCTATTGTCGCTTTAGGAAATTTTGTAGTGATTGTTGTGTGGTTTTTTTGTGTTTAGTCGACCTTAGGGTATGAAGAGTCAAATTTTCAATCATGGAGGACCAACCTCTTAGAAGGTCAAGAAGGTTGCAAAACCTTCCTCTATTTACAACAGTGGAGCCTCCACTGCCCCCTCAAATGCGGAGATTAGACACAAACGGTTCTTTTGAGCCGGTAGGAATTAATGAAGTTTCAGGTGAACCAGAACTTAGGGCAAACCAAGTTGATACAACCATAGTAGAGATAGAAGAGTTGCAACCTGACGAGTTTGCAAGAAATTTTAATTCACCTCTTACTGACCTAAATGATCCTGTGATTTTCCAAGTTCGTCCTTTCAATTCACTCTTGATTGGTGTTCCTATGAGAAAACTAATGTCTAGTTCAGGAGAAAGTCCTTCTGCCCCCATCTCAGCTATTTTGGTTGAAGGAGTGCCACCTTCCCTAGTTGGTACTCCTATAACAAGTATACCTGCTACTCCCTTAACTCCATCTAGTCGGGTGGTTCAACCACCGGCTTCCACAAATGTGGCAGGAACTTCTGGTGGGGTAGTCATTGGGATTCCTAGTGTACATTTTGCTTCACCTTATTTTCCACACACTACTCAGAGTGGTCCTGTTTGATCCTCTTCATTTGTCTAGAGTTTTCCTTGGAATGGGGGGCACATTCCCCCATCCACTCCATATGTAGGCCCCACACCTGCATATGTAGGGGTACAGTTTGGAAACACTAACCCTTATGGTCAAGGTTTCCAAACACCGATTTCAGCTCCTTTCATGAGATCTCCTTTCTCACTTTTAAGAGGAGGGATACCTGCTCCTATTTTCCAAAATCCGGTTTCAACTGGAGTAGCTCAAACCACATACACTACACCACATATGTATAATCCACTGGCTTATGGGTGGAATGATTTCCAAAGTGGTCCGACTACTTCACAACTGGTAGCTAGGGGCAACCGCGCCTTTACATTTGGGAACCAGGGAGCAAGTCCTTCTACTTCCCAAGCTCATACTTTTTAGTCTTCAGTTAGTTCCAAACTTCCTTTCCTGGCAAATTTGAACTTGCCAAACTTGTCCAAGTTAATGAATGACCCAGTGAAACATGATGCCACCTGGCCACCTGTACCTACCAAATTACCCACGGATATTCCAAAATTCGAAGGCAAAGTTGGCAAAGACCCAGGGCTCATATCACCACCTTTCACTTGTGGTGCTCTTCCAACTCACTAAATGATGACACCGTTCGGTTGAGATTATTCCAAACAACTCTGACTAGTGCCACAACGAAGTGGTACATTGAACTGCCCTCTACTGCATTTGATAGTTTTGGGGACTTAAATAATGTGTTCCTTAACCATTTCCATCTTCTCATCCAGTATGATGCTGACACAGACTTATTGTCCACCTTTCAGCAAGACAAAGCCACTCATATTTTGGATCACATCCAAGAGTGGCGAAGATGGAAAAGGATCATTAAGGGCACTATCCCTCCCAAGTTTTTGTTAGAATGGTTCCTTAAGTCCTTATTGCCATATATATCTAAGGATGTATCCACTTCATGACTAACTAATGAGGAAAAGGCTATCCTCAGGGCCTAGTAGTTAGATTTGATATATTCTCAGTTTGGGATTCTATATGAAATCATCTCTGATGCACCGGGGCGAACACATAGTGTCGAGAAACCTAAGCCTAGACCCCATGCCGATGGTGTGGTTGGTTTAGTTAAATCTCCCACTATGTAATCTTTGGTGAAACAACTCCATGAGTTATCTTTTAAATAGTCTATAGCGGAGGTAGCAAAGGCTTCCCCCTATCCAAAAACGCAAACGTTTTTGCTCAATCCTCCCAAAAGGGAAATCAACAGCGCTGTGGGAAAAAGAAAAAGGGGAATAAAGGTGAGGGAAACCAAAACAAGCCAAAACCTACAAACAATGCTGATGGGAGAAAAAAATAAAAGAAGAAGGTGAAATTTCCATGTAAGTTGTGCCAAGAAGATCACCTGACTCATCAATGCCCTCTTATGGATCAAGCTCAGAAGCTCCTAAAAAACCAACAACCGATTGTTCTTAAGGATCCTTTTTTACCCAAGGACAGAATGCAGCTTTAGCTTCTAATGTAGCAAGGGGCACTACTAATGCCCTTGACCCAAACTATATCAACATGGTTCGATCCCAGACCTTATTCCAGACTAGAAACAAGAACTATGAGATGAAGGCTCCTAAGAAGGGTAAGTCTATAGGTGAAACTTCAAATCCTCTCACAATTCAAAAACTTGTTGAAACTATGCCTAAGATACCAAAAGGTGTCTTCAAGAAACCATTGCACAATCCTAATGCTAGGGCTGCATCCAATTACTCTATAGTTGAAGATTTATCCCAAACCCCTTGTGCGATGTCATCTTTGGAGGTGTTACAGAGTTGTCGTACCCAATGTGAGGCACTCTTAGTTGCCTTAGGTAGTATGGATTCATCAAGCCTCATGGCAAAGTTTAATTTGTTTGATGTCAAAATTCTCTTTCCATATCATGTGGCCTTATTGATAGATTTCATCCATGGTGGAAAAACCATTGGAAGGGAAGTTGTCAACAAGGGTGCTTCCACATGTGTCATGTCCTTGTCTTGCTGGAAGGATCTTAGATCTCCAGAGCTAGTTCCATCGAATACCGTACTTACTATTTTCGACGGAAGGTCATTTCTTCCACATGGTATCCTACCAGCTTTCGAGATAAAGTTGGAAGGGAAGGCAGTTTCTGTTGAAGTAGAGGTAGTAGATGCATCGTTGGATTATAAATTTCTCTTGGGGAGAAGCTGGACTTATGCCATGTCTTCCATTTCATCAATCGTTCTTTGGGTAGCAGTGTTTCCACACAAAGGGAAGTTGGTTACAGTAGACCAACTCAGTTTCACTCGGAAGGGCCGCATGGAAACTAATGAGTCCGCCTTGCCATTAGTTGATCAGGTCAAACCTGCTTCAGAGAGCTTAGGGGCTGGAATGTATTAATCATTAATGGGAACACTTGATATCCCATCCCCAATTAACTACTTAGGTTCTACTAGTGTAGGGAATTCTATTGCAACGGTTGTAGATAGAACGGATCCTTGGGTTCTTCCTTCCCGTTATGAACCTGAAGTGCTTGTTGAGGCCTGGAAAATCGCAGGAAACAACAGCAAGGGATTCTCCCCAATCAATGTTCCCAACTAGCCCATGACTATTTGGTGTAGGGAATCCATCCGGTTTGCGGTCTGGCCACCGTAGGTCAAGTAACAAAAATAAAAGGTTTTACCGGTTGCAGCCCAGTCCACTGTTTATAATTTTTGTATTTTTGACTTTAAGTATGAAATGCAAGTTCCTACCTAACATGCAGATTGATTAAGAATGCAGGGAGTGTTCACAATGTGATGCGCAGGTTCTTACCTCTCGTCTTAAACTCCCTCACATCTAAATCACACACAATTAGAAAATAAATACTAACTAGGCTATCTCTAGAGAGCTAGATATTAATTCATGAGTAATGTAATACTGTTCACATGTTATGACAAATCACAGATAGCTATTCCTAGAACCAAACATATAAACATGAATAAAAGTGTACATGACAAGATAGCTCATTAACAGTTAAAACTTTCATTACTCATAGTGGAAAACATCACAAAATATACTAGAGAACATTCAGGTAAGAACATAGGTTCATAAAGTTAGAACGCTCTCACAGTTAATGAAACACAGTAAAAAACGAAATAGTTCCCCTTCAATATGGTTCATTTATCACATTGGAACATTCCACATAGCACCTTCTCCAACAGGAAAAATTTGTAATTTCTTATTGTAAAATGAATTAGTTCCTCTTACAAACAATAGTTCACAAGTTTTTCCAGGGGAAAAAGTCCCTATAAACTCTAACTTTCCTATATTTAAACCAAATCAGCCAACCACTTGGGCTGCCCCAACTGTGTGACCTTTGGGCTCCTCAAAACCGTCTAATATCACCATTTTTTCTTTTCCGTGAGTACTCATGATTCACTTCACGTGTTACGTTTTCAGATTTCATCTTATGAGTACTTAACAAAGCAGGATCCGCTCTGTAACTGGCGGATCTTTCCAAGCCTGGGATTTTGTCACCATCGATTCTGCCCTGCCTTTCGTTTGTCTTCCTTGAGATTCCATCGATTTCAATATGCACTCTGTCTAACGCTGCCCAGCCAACTTTCTGTTGCTTTGTCTCCCAGCTATGCCTTCTTGTAGTAGTAATCTGAAAAAGTCTCTTGAGTCTGTCTGCAATTAAACAACATTTATCATTAATTAGGACTGCATCTTTTCAATCAAACTACATCAACAAAATGAATAGTCATCAAAAGAGACCCTGTATTGCGCTCTCATCATGAAAACCTTAACAAGTACCAAAACCATTGTCGCCCACACAGGAGTTTAAAAATCACAAAATGACGGGAAGAGAAAAACTTATCAACAGCTTAAAACATTAAAACATCGGTCGTGTAGTCTCACTCACAGCCGCGTCAGCAGGTCTCAAACAGGAAACAGGATTCGTGAGACTATTAAGTTTATCAAAGTCGGAATAGCTAAAATCCAAACTTTGGGCAGAAAAGTTCCCAGTCGGTGAGCGGAAAGACATCAACGTCGGACAATTAGTGTGTTACATAGCCGCAAGGGCAGAGGAGGAAAGACTACAGACCCCCGGTCCAAAGACAAAGCGATGAAAACCCGATAAAGTATCGGCGGGCGGAGCATTTATATGGCGGATACCTAGTTCGCTTGGGAGCCGCAAGGGTGGAAGATAAACAGACTACAACCTCCGATCCAAACCATAAATTTTGCTATGGCACAAGATCAATGTAAAACGCTAAGTGTTCGGAACAACTTAAGGTCTTGCAGCGGTCCAAAAAACCTGTTTCACTTCCGAAACAATGGCTTCACAAAGACCAACTATCCTGACTCAACTTTGACCAACCTCCAATAATATAAACAAGTCAAACGATACGACGCGGCAACGGAGAAGTCAAGATCCCCCTGCAGAATAATCATCGTTCAATTTCCGCAATGGAGGCTCCCTAAAGAAACATGGCTCCGATACGTTGTTTAAATGGCCTTTAGAACAGTGGCTAGCATGAGAAATAAGCTTCCGAGAAGAAATCACATCTCAAAGGGAAACAAACCAAACTCTAAATTCCGCAACCCACATCAGTTTCAAACATAAGCAATTTTTCGAAAAGCAAGAAGAGAGTTAACCTCAAAAAAGTCTGAAATTAAAGAAAAAACAAAAAGAGTTCATGGATTCAAACGATTCTAGGCAATGCTAAAATTAACAAGGGGGTCCAAAATTTGAAAATTTGGGGAAACAGTTGTAGCTACAACAATTGGCGACTACCTGGTGGACCTAGATCTCTGGACGATTATTTCTTGAGTAACAGACTGTTTAACAATAAACGAACCTGTTGAATTCTTCTAGATATATGGATTTCTCAAATGGAAAATGTATGTACTTTTAATCATTGATGATAGTCCAATTTAGGAGAGTGGAAACCAGGATTTTCAAGTCAAGATAACTCTTTCGAGGCCAGGAAGATGAATTTCATTTGTTACCTCTGTCTTCAGGTAGCTGCCAGCTTGGACACCATAGGATTGTAGCATATGGTAAACAGAAATATTCATTTGTTCCTCATTCCCATGCCATTTTGCACCTTTTGTGCTTTTGAACTTTTGTCTTTTCACATGAGTCCTCCTGCATACCTTTCTTTTTGAATTTTGATTCAGGCTCATCTATCTGTAGTGTCCTTTTGTGTGAGAGATGTATTCAATTTTCAGCTCACGGACGGAGAGGAACTTTTGGTGATTTAGTACTTATATGGTTCAGCATTTGTTTTGATACATAATGCTTTCATAGGAGCTTTCGACTCTTTTCTGCCTTTTGGCATTCAATTCTTGGCATGGGATCATTTATATATAATATAATGTTTACCCTGCTTCCTTTCCATGGGCCCTTTGCTTTCACTTCCTAGGACATTTTAAATGTGATATGGATGGAGCCTCAAAATAGTATTCCAGACCCTTTGATTCTGGTTTATTTTACAAGGGTTAAATAGGACTTCAATGTGTTCATATCCACTCGAGAAAATTGCTAAAATAGAAGAAATTCTTTTGGATAAACAATAATACATAGTCTTATACCCAAGAACTTTAATCATTCCAAAATTCTGATGTTCTCCATGCAACCGCGAGTTTGCCTCCTTTATTGAAATCAGTAAAAATTTAAACTAAAACAAAACAGAACTACATAACTCAAAGTAAATGGCCAAGTCAAATTATTTATATACAAGATAAAATAACACAAACAAAAATCAAGAAAAATAAGGTTTGAGAACTAAACCATTTACTGGTAATTTCTCTTCCCACCCCTGTAAATCTTGCAATTTATAAGTTGAGGGGCCAAGCTTTGCCACAATTTGGAAAGGACCTACCCACAACTGCTGAAATTTCGTATGTTTTCCTTTCTCATCATGGGGGTGGTCCCACTTGAGAACCAAATCTCCCACCTCAAAATATTTTGTTCCAGCCTTGTGTCTATCAAACCATCTCTTTACTACCTCTTGTTGTTGTTTAAAGCGCTCTTTGGCTTTAGATCGAGACTCTTCTGCCTTCAGGAGATTAGATATCCTCATTTGGAAGACTTCATTATCTGATCCTCTGGATTCCTGAGCTATTATGGAAGAGGGTAGCATGATATTGGGGGGTAGAATGGCCTCTTTACCATACACAAGGGTATACGGAGACACTCCTATCGAAGACTTGGGGGTGACTCTATCAGCCCAAAGGGCATTTGGTAACGCTGAGTGCCAACTCCTCTAATTTTCTATCACTGTCATTTTTAAAATCCTAATCAAATTCTTGTTTGTGGATTCAGCTAAACCATTTCCTTGTGGATAGTAATTAGTAGAGTAATGCAACTTAATCCCTTTCTCATGAGAAAAAGCAGTTAATGTTATTGAGGAAAAGTAAGTAGCATTATCAAAAACTAAAGAAATTGGAACTCCAAGCCTGGTCATAATATGGTCTTGCAAGAAGTCTATGACCGCATCCTCATTTATTTTGTGCAATGGGATGGCTTCGACCCAACGAGTGAAGTAGTCGATTGCTGTCGAAATATACTTGTGTTGCAGGGAAGAATTCAGCTTTATCTCCCCAATGATATCTAACCCCCATTGCTCAAAAGGCTCTGTTATTATCACAGGCTTCAACGGTCCTGCTGCTTTAACTTGTCTTCCACTACACCTTTGACAAATGTCACACTTTCTGACATGGGCATGTGCATATTTGAAAAGTATGGGCCAATAGTATCCGGCTCTGATAATTTTGTGAGCTTTAGTATCTCCGGAAAAATGTCCCCCAGCATGCCCATCATGCAAATCTGTCATTACCTTCTTCGCATCTTCTTTCTCTAAGCATCTAAGAAGAACTCCGTTGTAATTTTTTCTGAATAATATTCCTTCAATAATTTGATATGAGGTTGATTTAAGACACAGTGCTCTTATTTGCTTAGAATTCCAATGTTCCGGTAACGATCCTATTTGAAGGTAATGCACAAGGTCTCGATACCAAGATTCTGGGGCTGTGAAAAGAGGACATACATCCATCAAATGTAACTCAGCTTCGTCTTCCCAGGCATGTTCTTCATTGTTTCTATTTTCAGTCATCAGTCTGCACAACCCTTTCCCTTTAACTATAGAAGCTGGCTTGAATTCGAGGTCATATTCCTGAAGAGCTATTACCCAATTGCCCCTTCTTTCTCCTAACTCCTTCTGTATGAAAAGAGACCTCACAGCTGGGTGTGGGACGATTACCTTGGTCCGGTTCTTTAGTATGTAGGGCCTGAATTGTTTCACAGCTTTGAACACTATGTAAGCTTGTTTATCTATAGCTGGGTAATTCAATTCGCCCCCTTGCAGACCAGTGCTCATAAATGATATGGGGAACTCATCTCCAACATCTTCCTTTTGAGTAAGCACAACTGCTAGCGAATCATCAGATGCGAAAGTGTACAAAATAAAATCTTTATCAAAATCTGGGATTTTGAGGGAGGGTGCATGTGCAACAGCGGTTTTAATCTTGCCGAATACGTTCTTCTCAACATCAGTCCACTTGAATTGTACACTTTGCTTTACCATTTGCTGCAAAGGTTTAACAATTTGAGCGAAATCTAGCACAAACCTTTGCACAAAGTTTATTGTCCCCATAAATGATTGCATGCCCTTTTTATTATGGGGCAAGGGAATCTGTTCAATGGCTTTGATCCTTTCTGGGTCTATGGAGATCCCCTTCTTTGAAACCATGTGACCCAACAACTTTCCTTTCGTAATAGCGAACACGCACTTCTTGGGGTTTAGTGAGATACCATATTTTCGGCAGCGTTCAAAAATCTGCTTTAGATGAAACGCATGTCCTTCTCTCTTCTTCGAGAATATCGTGATGTCATCGAGGTATACTACAGCACTGCGGCCAATCAAACCATGGAAATCTATGTCCATAGCCCTCTGGAACGTAGCTCCAGCGTTTATAAGTCCAAAGGGCATTCTTCTGTAAGCAAAAGTTCCCCACCTAGCCCTGAATGTCGTTTTCAATCTGTCTTCTTCGGCTACTAATACTTGATTATAGCCTGAAAATCCGTTTAATAAAGAGATTAGTTCAAAACCTGAAACCATTTGCAGTAGTTTCTCCATGGGTGGAACAGGATAATTGTCTTTATTTGAAGCGCGATTTAAGTTTCTAAAATCCACAAATAACCTGATTTCTCCATATTTCTTCCTTACTGGTACCAGATTTGAAACCCATTCTGAGTCTCTAACCTTAAAAATGATTCTAGCATCCAATAATTTCTTAACTTCACTTTGGATTAGAGGTTCCAATTTTGGATGCATTTTCCTTGAAGGCTGCTGATAAGGTTTGACTCCAGATTTGATGGGGATAACATGCTGGATAATACTGGTGTCATATGTCTTCAGATCTTCATATGTCCAGGAAAAAACATCTTTGTATTGTCTGAAAAGAATGATGAACTTATCTCTTTCAGCCAGTGAACAACATTTTCTAAGATTCACATATTTAGGCTTCATCTCAGTCCCCAAATTAATCAATTCGAACTATAGAGATGAGCTATGGGTCTTCACATTTGCTGGTCTTATAAATTTTTCATTTAAATTAAACATCCATTCTAAAGTTCTAACTCCCTTAGGGATGAAATTATCAAATTTCAGCTTGGCTTGATGTTCTTCATCATCAATAATCGCCCCTTTTGAATGCCTCGTCATTCGTTAAGAATTCTATAATATGCTGATCGTCATCGAACACTCGTAGGTTGGTAATCATGTCCAGAACCGAGGGCCTGAAAAGCAATTCAACAGAGCACTGATTATTAGAGGGCACAAGCCTCGTAGCTGATGTGGCTAGCAAGTCAGCTGCTGCATTCTTAAGTCTTGGGATCGATACAATATTAAATGCATTAAAACATTTGAGTAAATCCCATACTTCATTTTGATAAGCTTTTAAGTGAGGAGAAATGCAATGTATTTGATTCTGAATTTGTTTTACAATTATTTTAGAATCTCCAAACACTTTCAGATTATTTGCCTTTAATTCAATTGCTTTCCTTAAACCTTGAACCAACGCTTCATATTCAGCCGTGTTATTTGTACATTCAAACTCTAACCTACATGAAAGAAAATGTTTGTTCTTCTTGGGGTCAATCAGGACACAGCCGGCTCCTGACCCTTCTAACATTTTAGATCCGTCAAAAAAAAGTGTCCATAAATCACTAACTACTATGCGGGAATTTACATCTACTTCTACTGCTAAGTCTACTATTTTACAATCGATTTCATCAGCCTGTGAAAACCGAAGGAGATCAGGCTGAGCATCTGATGTGTCGCTGGCTTCTTTTGCTTGGTAATTTCTTGGTTCTAACTCAATAAAGTAATTTCCCAAAACAGAATCCATTGGTTCGTTTTTTTCTTCGAACTGAGTAACATTGTGTTTCATGTGGGGCTCCCTCAAAATTTTAATTTGATTTGGGCTTCCTTTATACGGCAGCCACAGATGTGACCAGTCTAAGGCAAAATATCCATTTATCTTTGCCGACCAGTCTCTGCTCAGAACAAGCCCATAAGCTTCTGGTATGTCAGCCACCACAATATCAATAAATTGACACACCTTATCATTTGAAGACAAGCAGACTAGAACATCCTCCATTTCCCCAATTACCTTCACATTCGTTCTATCCAACTAAACAACCCTCCAGGTGGATGGTTTAGGCTGCCCATTTATCCTCTTGCAGACCGACAACAGCATGACGTTAATCGATGCCCCTGAGTCTACCAAGAAATTATGTACGTTGTGGTTAAAAATTTCAAAAGTGAGGAGAAAAGGTGGATTCTTGCTCTTAGGCTTACCTCCTATACTTGTTTCCCCAATTTCTTCTTCTTCCTTGGGTTGATTGTTAGTGGGCAGCCCCTCCTCTGATGCTTCAAGTGCTTTCAACAACTTTTCTTTCTACTGCGGCACCTTGCACATTTCAAATAATGAGATATTCGCCCTTGCCTTCTTTATATCTTCCACAATTCATATTCCATCTTAGGTTCGGTGGGATTTGGTTTACCATTGTTTTCTTTTTTCATTGGGCTTGGTGAACATGTTAATCTGCCTAGGACCTTGATTGGTGATGGTAAATTCCGGAATTTTATTAGCTGAGGGGTTATTTTGAAATTTCTAACATTCCTTTGAAGTCTTTTAATCTTTGGGAGCATGAGACTATTTTCTTTAGCCAACCCTTGGCTTCTTGTTGTTACATTTGTTTCCAGGATGTCCTCATGTCCCAAAACATTTTCCTCCTCGGTGTCAAACAATGAAACACAGTCCCATAAAACCATGGTCTCATCCTCTTGTTCTTTCGTTGATGTATTGCTGTCTTTCCTTTCTTCATCTTTATCTTCTGTCAATTTAGAGTCCAATAGCTGATTCATAACCAACGTCATTGAGTTTATCCATTGAGGACAATTCTTTTCAGAGTGGGGTTGTTGGTGGAAAGTGGAAAAATTGTCCATTCCTACCTCTGTTAAATTCATAGATGCAGAATTGTGCAGAGGGGGTTGGGATTGACTGTTATCTTCCCTTTTCTTGTAACAAGGCTTGTAGAAATTTTGGGCTTCCTTTTCCTTTTCCAAGTCTATGATTCTGTTAGAAAGCTTCTGCATCATTTTTGCCATTCCTTCAAAATATGGTGACTGCTCTTCCTTAGGCTTGGTAAACAACAAAGCTTTCCTCCCCACATTTTTTTCTCCTGACCATTCGGGATAATCTTCGATACTCTCCCTTTCAGCCTCTACTCTCTCCGCCTCCTCATAGGTCTCCACTAGAGTAGGCTTGGCCTTCATTTTGGCAAACATGGCCAACTCGGGTCCTAGAGCTGAGGTATAATATTTAATCAAGATTTTATCCGAAGGTTTGTCCGCTTCAGAAAAATTCTTAAGATATGCTGCAAATCTTTGGGTGAAAATGTGCACCTTCTCCTTTCTTTCTTTATTTAAGGCGCATAGTCCTTTCATGAGAGATGCATGATTTTTTTGGGTTGCATACTTACTTCTAAAAATCCTCTCGAAAGTATCCCAATCAGGGATAGAATTTGCAGGCAAACCAAAGTACCACGATGCTGCTACTCCTTTAAGGGTGTGGGAAAAGTCTGCAAACTACATCCTCATATTCCCCATCCCTTAATCTTTCTATTGCCAAATAGAAACTTTGCAAGTGGTCGTCTACTAGCATCTTCTCATTTGGGTCAAATTTGGGTAGCATATTTTCAAAAGATTGAGGTAACTCATGCAAAGGAGGTGTTAGGTTTAAAGGTGATCTGGCTTTCTAGGCAGGTGGTGGATTCGGTGGGTTGGGTGGTTGATTTGTGTTTACACCTGCCATGAGTCTGGGTGGAGAGTGAGGGGGTGAGAAAATAGAATTATGAATAGGAGAACTGTAAGGAATATCCAGGCCTACTTGATTCAAAGGCTGTACAACTTCCTGTAAGGCTGTTTCTACAAGTTCTTCCCAATCCCCAACCAGCACTGAGTCTTCCAATATAGGACGATCTTTCCTTTTATATTCTCTTCTGGGCAATTCAAGGATAATCGACAATCCTCCAATCTTCTTCATTATGCCCTAGTGTGTCTTCTCAGATCATTAAAAACTTTTTTGTCTACAGAATACAAATGTTCTCTACCCCCCTCTTCAGGAATTGGATTGGAAAACAAACTGCCTCCTGAACTGTTACCGGTGGAATGATCTCGGGAAAACGGGTTTCCTCGGCCAGCCATGCACTGGTGGCCCTCCTTCTAGCGTTAGAAACTGTTGAGGCCTAGAAAATCGAAAAAAAAGCAAGGGATTCTCCCCAGTCAACGTTCCCAACTAGCCCGTGATTGTTTGGTGTAGGGAATCCATCCAGTTTGCGGTCCGGCCACCGTAGGTCAAGTAACAAAAATAAAAGGTTTTACTGGTTGCGGCCTGGTCCACCATTTATAATTTTTGTATTTTTGACTTTAAGTATGATATGCAAGTGCCTACCTAACATGCATATTGATTAAGAATGAAGGGAGTGTTCACAATGTGATGCGCAGGTTCTTACCTCTCGTCTTAAACTCCCTCACATCTAAATCACACACAATTAGAAAATAAATACTAACTGGACTATCTCTAGAGAGCTAGATATTAATTCATGAGTAATGTAATACTGTTCACATGTTACAAAAAATCATAGATAGCTGTTCCTAGAACCAAACATATAAACATGAATAAAAGTGTACATGACAAGATAGCTCATTAATAGTTAAAACTTCCATTACTCATAGTGGAAAACATCACAAAATATACTAGAGAACGTTCAGGTAAGAACATAGGTTCATAAAGTTAGAACGCTCTCACAGTTAATGAAACACAGTCGAAAACGAAATAGTTCCCCTTCAACATGGTTCATTTATCACATTGGAACATTCCACATAGCACCTTCTCCAACAGGCAAAATTTGTAATTTCTTATTGTAAAACGAAGTAGTTCCTCTTACAAACAATAGTTCACAAGTTTTTCTAGGGGAAAAAGCCCCTGTAAACTCTAACTTTCCTATATTTAAACCAAATCAGCCAATCGCTTGGGCTTCCCCAACCATGTGACCTTTGGGCTCCTCAAAACTGTCTAATATCACCATTTTGTCTTTTCTGTGAGTACTCATGATTCACTTCATGCGTTGCATTTTCAGATTTCAACTTATGAGTACTTAACAAAGCGGGATCTGCTCGGTAACTGGTGGATCTTTCCAAGCCTGGGATTTTGTCACCATCGATTCTACCCTGCCTTTCGTTTGTCTTCCTTGAGATTCCGTTGATTTCAGTATGCACTTTTTCTAACACTGCCTAGCCAACTTTCTGCTACTTTGTCTCCCAGCTATGCCTTCTCATAGTAGTAATCTGAAAAAGTCTCTTGAGTCCATCTGCAATTAAACAACATTTATCATTAATTAGGGTTGCATCTTTTCAATCAAACTACATCAACAAAAGGAATAGTCATCAAAAGAGGCCCTGTATTGTGCTCTTCTCATGAAAACCTTAACAAGTACCAAAACCACTGTCACCCACACAGGGGTTTAAAAATCACAAAACGACGGGAAGAGAAAAACTTATCGGCGGCTTAAAACATTAAAACATCGGCCATGTAGTCTCACTCACAGCCGTGTCAGCGTGTCTCAAACAAGCAACGGGATTCATGAGACCGTTAATTTTATCGGAGTCGGAAGAGCTAAAATACAAAATCTGGGCGGAAAAGTTCCCAGTCGGTGAGCGAAAAGACATCAACGTTGGACAATTAGTGCGTTACACAGCTACAAGGGTGGAGGAGGAAAGACTACAGACCCCCGGTCCAAAGACAAAGTGACGAAAACCCGACAAAGTATCGGCGGGTGGAGCAATTATATGGTGGATGCCTAGTTCGCTTGGGAGCCGCAAGGGCGGAAGATAAACAGACTACAGCCTCCGATCCAAACCATAACTTTTTCTATGGCGCAAGATCAATGTAAAACGCTAAGTGTTCGAAACAACTTAAGGTCTCGCAGCGGTCCAAAAAACCTGTTTCACTTCTGAAACAGCGGCTTCACAAAGACCAACTATCCCGACTCAACTTCGACCAACCTCCGATAATATAAACAAGTCAAATGATATGACGTGGCAATGGAGAAGTCAAGATCCTCCTGCAGAATAATCATCGTTCAATTTCCTCAATGGAGGCTCCCTAAAGAAACATGGCTCTGATACATTGTTTAAATGGCCTTCGGAACAATGGCTAGCATGAGAAATAAGCTTTCGAGAAGAAATCGCAGCTCAAAGGGCAACAAACCAAACTCTAAATTCCACAACCCACAGCAGTTTCAAACATAAGCAATTTTCCGAAAAGCAGGAAGAGAGTTAACCTCAAAATAGTCCAAAATTAAAACAAAACAAAAAGAGTTCATGGATCCAAACGATTCTAGGCAATGCTAAAATTAACAAGGGGGTCCAAAATTTGAAAATTTGGGGAAACAGTTGCAGCTGCAACAGTGCCCTTATCGACAGTGGAAGTAGCCTATCAAGCTATCATTAACACCACTGTTGATCTTGTTTCAGTTCCTCCTATAGTCTCAGAGGAGCCAGAAGAATCCTATCTGCACTTGGGCAAAGAACTCTTTGTATATTGATGACTTCTTAGATATGGTTTTGCCTTTAGATGAAGACATTTTGGAAGCCATGAGCGGGCAAGATAAGATCTGTGAATATTTTCATCATAGGTCCTACTTTCTTCCAGAGTTAAGAAGGATTGAAAATCAAGAGTTCCATATGAGACTGGCAGGTGATGCTGATATACTGATAAATCCCTTACCAAGGGAGGGAATCTTTGCCGAGGGGAATATGGAAAACATTTCCATTACTATTCCTATCAACATCTCTGCGAACCCCAACGTTGTGGAAAATGTATATATTGGTGCAAACTGCTCTCCGGAGGAGATTGCTATCTATACGGCCTTGTTTAAGGAATTCCGCGATGTTTTTGCTTGGTAATATGAGGAGATGCCAGGAACAGATCCATCTATAGTCAAACATGAAATCTAAATCTACCCTGATGCCAAACTAGTTCGACAAAAAATTAGACATGTCATTCCGCATAAAGCAACAGTCGTTAAGGCTAAAGTTGAAAAACTGCTGAAAGCTAGTTTTATTTACCTGATAGCTTTGACAAAATGGGTATCCAACCCTATTCCTGCTGATAAAAAGAAAGGAACGATATGTGTCTATACTGAATTTCATGATTTAAACAAAGCTTTTCCGAAGGATAACTATCCCACACCATTCATAGATCAAATCATTGATGCTTGTGTGGGGAGTGATGTCTTTTAGTTTATGGATGGTTTCTCCGGGTATAATCAAATTCAAATCAAGCTGGAAGAACAACATAAAATGGATTTCATTTGTCCTTGGGGTACATTTGTGTACAATAAAATGCCTTTTGGATTGAAAAATGCAGGGGATACCTTTCAGTGGGCAATGAATTTTGTCTTTCATGACATTAAGTCTATTGTTAAACCCTACCTTGATGACCTGCCATCACATTCTCGTAAGAGGATCAATCACCCAGATCACTTGTGTTTAATTTTTGAACGATGCAGACATTATAAAATATTCTTGAATCCCCACAAGTGTGTTTTCTGTGTCGAGTCAGGTAGGCTACTTGGGTTCATTGTTTCTAACAACGGTATTCAGGTGGATCTTTTGAAAGTTGAGGCCATTGTAAATCTTCCTCCTCCTCGTTCCATCAGGAAACTTCAGAGCCTGCAAGGGAAGGATAACTTCCTTCGATGTTTTATCATGAATTATGCCAAGATCACGAAAGGTTTCATGCACCTGTTGAAACAGGACACCCCATTTTTATGGGATGAGACCACGCAACTTGTGTTCGAGGCATTAAAGAAAGCTTTGTTGTCGGCACCTTTATTGCGTCCTCCAGATTACTCTCATGATTTTATATTGTATCTGGATGCATCCAAGTCTACCATTGGAGTAGTGCTAGTCCAGGAGGATAATAAGCTCCAAGAGCAAGTCATCTACTATCTTAGCCGTGCTTTAGCTGTCTCTGAAATTAGGTACTCCCACACTGAAAATTTGGCCTTAGCAGCTGTGTATGCTATTCAAAGGTTATGTCACTATATCTTATTGAGGACTACAATGGCAATGGCGAATGTCAATCCCTTCCAATATGTCTTTTCCCGACGCATAGTTGGAGGAAAATTTAACAAATGGATAGTCATTCTCCAGGAGTTTGACTTGGATTTTCAATCCGCCAAATCCAAAAAATCCTTAGTTTTTGCTGAACTCATTACACAATTTCTAGTTGAAGAAGATATAGCAATTGAAGAAGACTCATTCCCAGATGAGCACATTTTCTTGATTTCCACCTCTAACCCGTGGTATGGAGATATACTTATCTATCTATAGACTCTGAAGTGTATTGCAATATTTTCACGGGAAGAGAGACGCAAATTACTCACCCATGCGAAAAACTACCTCATCATCAAAGATACTTTGTATAGAAGAGGGGTAGAATCTGTTTTGCGTCGATGCCTCACCCACGAAGAGGCTAATATTGTCCTAAATGGTGCCCATAGAGAAATGTGTGGGGGTCATTTATCTGGGTTAGACACAGCCCATAATATTTTACATGTAGGTTATTTCTGGCCCATGATCCTCAAAGATTGTGTGGAAGCCGTGAAGCACTGTCATCCTTGTCAGCTTTACAATAGAAAGATGCGGTCGCATCCTGCTCTGTTATTTCTTGTCATTATAGTGGGCCCCTTCACCAAGTGGGGGATAGAATACATGATGTGAAACCCAGTCTCTGCTGGGGGGCACAAACATATCATTGTTGCTGTAGATTACTTCATGAAGTGGGCAGAGGCAATGCCCACCTATAAGGCTGATGGGGAAACTGCAGCTTTTTTCATTTTTAACCAGATTATCGCGTGTTTTGGTATTCCTAAAGAGATTGTCACTGACCATGGAAGTCAATTCCAAAACAACATGATGACTGAGGTGGATACTATGCTAGGGTTTAAACAGGAACATTCATCTTCTTTCTACTCGCAAGCGAATGGTCGAGTCGAGGAAGTCAATAATACCTTGAAGACTATTCTCAAGCATACTATTAACGCAGGGCAGTCAAATTGGCATATCATGCTGTATCCTGCACTTTGGGATTATCGAACCAATATGAAAACTGCCATGGGGTTCTCACCTTTCCAACTCATTCACGGAGTGGAAGCAGTAACACCGGTTGAATGCGAAATCCCATATTTAAAAATTATCGTTCATGTGTTACCTGATACGACTGAGATAGAAGAATGTTTACTACACTTAGAACATTTAGATGAGTTGCGTAGAGATGCACTGACTGCAAATGAAGCTCACAAGAATAGGGTGAAAAATCCATATGATAAATTGGTCAAACCTAGGATTTTTTCTGAAGGGGAACTTGTCTTGCTCTGGGACCAGGACAAAGAACCCCTGGGGGAAAGGAAATTAAGGTCTATGTGGTTAGGACCCTATGTCATGTCGAAATTATTGAAGAAAGGGGCATATGAATTAACTGATTTCGAAGGGAATAAGATGCCCGGGCCTAGAAATGGGCTCTACCTAAAGAAGTACTATGCCTATGCTTAGCACTTTTTTCTTGTATTTTAATTGTATGTAACTTTACGTACAATAGCTAGCTAGTTTTTGTTCTTATATCATCTGTTGGTTGTTACATATGTCTTCCGAGTGGTTTGTAGGTTTTGCAAATGGCGCTAGTCGTCACACTTGCAACCTGGCTTTCGTCGCATGGGTTATTTACTCACCCTCAAGACAACTAGTTACCTCTAGAGGTGCTTCTCTAGTTCCTGCTACCAATAATGTGGTTGAATACAGGGCCATCATTGGGATTTTATGGGATGCCATGTCACGTGCCATCACTCAGTTCGAAGTCAGACTTGACTCTCAATTGGTGGTTTCCCAGCTCAATCGAGCTTATCAGGTGCGAAACTCTATTTTTTCTGCGTCAGTTCTTGCAAGTTTGGTTATTGGAAAGAAATTTTGATTTTATTACATTCAATCACATTCCAAGAAATCAAAATTCATTAACTGATGCATATGCAAATTATATCTTAGATTGGCATTTGACACACATTCCATGAAATATACAACAGATACATTGCAAAACACATGTAAATAAACTGGAAATATATATATATGTGTGTGTGTGTGTGTGTGTGTGTGTGTGTGTGAATATCTATCCATATAGATAGGTCGAGTTCTTGATCCTTAGATATAGTCACAGCTGTATAAATATACAAAAATGTATAAAAAATGGATCGTAATCCATAAAATCCTCCTAAGACCTAATCTTGACCACGCTGGTCACCCTGGTCATCTTGGTTGTCCTGTTCCTGAGCATCTTCAGCTCTGTCAGCTGCTACGGTCTCTGAGGCCTCTATGTAAACAAGCACTTCCCTAGATACCCTCCTAATAAGGCATATCTAGGTAGGTGGGATACCAACCACTAGTTCCTGCATAATGGCATGGATCTTCTCAATGCGTAAAGTAGGGACTCTTTGGGTAAGCCTAGAAAACTTCCCCTCTAGAATCCTATTCAAACCCTGATCGTCTCTTGCCACTGGCTGCACGTACATATGAGGATGCCCATCAGGGCGGACTGGTCCAATATTTTCATTTTAAACATTAAAAGGATTAAAAACTTTATACGTATGTATATATATTTTATGATTAAAAATTCATAAAAATTTAAAAAATTGAAAAAACAAAATACCTGATGCTCCCCATGCTCCTCCAAGAGGGAGGGCAAGGTCATTGTCACCCTGGAAATCCATCCCAACATATGGAAACTTCTCCAATGCTGGTAGCTTCCGTCCCCACCATAAGTAGAAGTCATCATCGTAGCTTCTAGGCTGACGGGGAGAGAAAGTTGGTAGAGGTACTGCAGGGATAAGGGTGGGCACTCTCTCAAAGAAAAAGGCCACCAATATACTATAATAACCAAAGTTCTTCCCTTGGACTCTCTTGCAGTCAAAGAGTTGCTTCATCATTATCAGGATTACTCCTGAGCACCAGTCAAATAAAGCTCCCTCTAGGAATTCCACTGCAATTCTCATTTGGTTTCAAGTTGAAAGATGGAGTGATGATGATCCTGCAACCCTTACTACTATTCTTACCAACACTTGTAATGGCGAGCTACAGATATGTGCAATAGGGATGCAAGTTCCCCTTTTTTGAGTGCCAGATGTGCAGTAAGTGTCAATATAGTTCTGAACACTTAGAAGGTCACTACCCCTGCCGGTACCTTCCAAGTTGAAAGGAGCTCCCTGTCATGACAAACCCACAATAAAATAGATGTCTTCTAGTGTAATTTCTATAATGTCACCTTGTAGGTCAAATGCACCTAGATCATGATCCTAGTAGTTGATCAAAAACTCCAGCAAACAGACATTAGATCGCATAGGTGAAGTACAAAAGAACTTTAGCAACCCACTTTGCTGCAATGCATGCATTGTGGGGACACTATGAAGTGCATCTTGGTCCATGGTTTCATGTTCCCTCTCCCTCCACTCCAATACCATGTTTTATCCTGTTCATAAAGCCATTTTCAAACATTAAAAATCATTAAAAAACTTTGATTTTGGCCCTAATTATGTTTTTTCTATGTCGCGCAGTATACGCAACTATCCTTTGGACATGTCGCATATCATACGTGGGTTGCCTTCGGGAAAGTCACGTATAAAATGCGTGTACATGACTGTGTAAGCTGCATACCCACGTATACAACGCGACCTTCCTAAAATTGGCTTAAGACATTAAAATTTTGCATAAAATTAAAAATTTGAATGGATGAAATGAAAGAGCATGAAGAGCTGATTTACTTGGCACTTGCGGATTTGAAATTCGTGCACTGGTTTGTCCACACCGAGCGATTGAATTCAGAGGTAAAAATTGCCTATATCGAGTAAAAATATGAAATGGTGATTTTGATTTCTATTTTTGAACTATTTATAGAAATAATTTCAAAATGTGGGTTTTTTAGCCTATAGTTTTAATTTCTATTAAAATTCAAACTAATACCATGACATGTTTACCTAATGCAACAGGTCCAAGGTTACTCAAAGTTGTTTTTCACTCATATAGGATAGGATATTGGTCATTTATATACATTTTTGCATTTGTACCTAATCCTCCTTAACCCTAGGATCACTACTTTGACCACAGACTATGGTTTTTAACCATTATTACCTTGTCTATACCATTTTTCTTCCGTGGATAGGGATTTTCTTCCATGAGTACCCTAGTTTAGAACACATTTTTGTCTTTTGATACTCATGCCTCATTTGTCGTAGGTTAAGGGAGCCTTCTTAGCTACTTTTCACGCCAAATTGAGCCTCATTTTGGTCTCTTTTTACAAGCTATCCCCTTTATAAGGCTCTCCACCCTTATGGAGTTTCTTTAGGACCAGGTCTAACTCCTCAAAATATACTTGACTGTCGAGTAAACTTTTCCATTCAGGCTCGCTAAGAATATGTGAGTGGGCATCCATATTGGTGGTAGGTTATCACTTTCTCGGACCATGTGGAATAACACGAGAAAGGATCACTCTATTTTCTACAAAATTGAGAAGAGTATTCTCAGGCATATATTTATCACTTTCCTGAACCTAAGGGACTAAACTTACAAAAAAGGAGCGCCTGATATGAGCTTAGTTTTCTCTTTTTCGTGCTCTGGACCTAAACATGAAAAATATTTTGAGTGTACTTTATGTCTTTGACATGCTCGTTAAACACTAAGAACAAAGCATCGAGTTTATTGTTGTAAGCCCCATTTCTCGTAATCAAATGGATCTTTCTGAGTGATCTTGCTTTCCTTCACACTCGTAAAACTCAAGCTATATGATGCTCTTGAAGGAGCATTGGGTAGGTGGTAATTTAACCTTTTCGGACCTCCCTGACTAAGTACAAAAAAGGTGTGCCTTTTCTTCTTCAGAAGATAAGAGAGTTCTTTTGTGTTATGTTTTATACTTTTCTGGCCTCAAAAGACTAAATTGGACAAAAAAGGAACCCCTGGAGTCTTCTTCGGAGTTTTCAGACTCTCTAAATATGAAAACACCAACGAGCATGTACTAGTTCAGGCTCGTAAAATCCACGAATCAATGACATCATCAAGCATTATTTTCTCCCTCTTCAAGCTTGTCAAAAATGAACAGAGACATGAGTTGACTTTCTTGGACTCGTTAAAATTTAACAAGAAAGATAAGGAAGGAGTTTTCTTTTTGGGTTACAAATGGTCGTAGCATGTCCTCCTTGAACATAGAACTCTATAAACTTCTCAATACTCATGTCTCAGTGTACACTTTTAGTTTCAACTATCACTTCGAGTTTTCTTACTCCTCCACTTGTCCTTTATACATGGGGAATCTGATCATGTCTCCTACATGACAGACAAGTCTAGTTGTTCTATCTACAAAGTTAGAAGCTACCTTGGGTCATCTCTATGTCCTGCTCACTATTCAAGGATTTATTCCTGTTTCTGCTTATTATCTTGATTCCATCATTATCCTATCTTACTATTACTTGTGTCTTCCTTTCCTTATCCAGTTCCTAGTCACTCTTGTGATCCGTTGGAGGATCTATTTCCTTCCTCATCACAACACAGTTTCTCATTAGCACTTCCTAAAGACAAAGACCTGGAGTTTTGACGATGGTGCCTTAGGTTTCATTTTCATCATTGGTGAACTCCTTTCTTCAGTTGTCAATTTCACCTATTGATTGACAATCTGTTGAATCCTTTCCATGTTTGACTTCAACACACCTATTCACATGGCCTGGATTGTACTAGTTCCTTTGGATTTTGATGAAGAGCTTGGGTTCACATCTATAACCTAAGTTGCGCAAGATTGTGTTGTGTTCACCTTACATAGATTCCAGATTTTGAAGACTCATCATTGTATATTGTGGCTTCAATCCACCTTTGTAATATACATGGTATTGTACTTGTATCATATGATGTAATCCAATATTGTAAAGGAGCTAGTGTTCCAGTATATTGAACATGGTATCCTTAGATACGATTTTGTATATGACATTGATATGTATTTGTTTTAGGTACTTCCTCTACTTCCTTGGACTTTTGAGTTCTCCAAGACTAAGATTGTAATGTATTTTTTCCATTTCTTCTCTCTGACCTCACACATTAGGGGGCATCTATTATTAGCCAAAATGACACTTCTCCGTCCAAGATGACATTCACCATGTCGGTACACAAAAGGACAATTTGGATTGAAGTGGCCAAAACACTATAGATTTGCATGACCTTTTATGCTAGTATCTTCAGACCAGCTTTATATATTTTTATTCTAAGTTTTGGTATGCATACATGACTATGTGCATTGCAACTCATGTACCATATGCGACTATGTGCATTGAAACCCACGTATACCTTGCATGCGTGAGTTCACTTCGAGCAACACGCATGGCATACGCGAGTTGCCTATATTAATACCTGCGTATACATTAATTTGACATTAAAAAATATAAATCGAGATTAGATGAGATTAGTTGGGTCCTAATCCATAACTATCCCAACTGTCTCAACCATCCCAACCTTCGAAACCACTCTATTAGAGGCCTTGGGGTGGGGTTGATCAATCATTTTTTGGAGAGAAAAGTTATGCTGGTGGTATATCTTCAAAGTCTTGGAGCAGCAGAATTCAAAGTCCTTAGTTTTAGAGGATTCCTTGTGTCAGAAGCTGGGTTGTATTCTTACCTATTCACCTTTTGTTAATACAGAGAATTCTTCTTCCAATCTCTTATTGTGCCTATCCCATGTATATTGGTTTAATCAATATGTTCAATGATGTTGTTATGATGATTTTCATTTAACATTTGATTTATATATGTATGAGATATTGCTTGAATAATTGGCTCTTTGCAGGTGAAGAGAAGCATCCATAGAAGCTTTGGAGAAGATTGGAGTGAGAGAAGACCAAGCTTGGATCAAGCATCATAAACCGGGTAAGCCAAGATATCTTCCTATTCTCATTCTAGTTTTTTTAAAAGCTGATTGTCTGCAAGTCTAGTAGTAAGTTGGTAACCCCAAACCCTAGGTTACAATGGTGAAATGTCCTGTACACCATCTGGATTGAAGAAGAACCTACTCTATGTTCTCGTCCTTGAATATAAAGGCTTATGAGTCATATTCATGGATAATCAAGCATACTTGTGGCTGAAGAACCAAAACATTGATACTACTAATGTTATTGGAGTTAGAGAAGGAGGAATTTACAAGGTACCAGAAAAGTATATTGCATCCATGACGTGTCCATGTCACATTATACTATCATCCCATGCAAGCTTTGGCATAGGAAACTTGGACACCTCCACTTTAGAGCATTCCTTGGCTTGCAGTGAATGATGAAAGGTATGCCTAGTTTTGATTTTGTACATGACACTGTATGTCGAGGTTGTGCTTTAGGAAATAATCTTAAAAAGAAGTTTCCTAACAACAATACTAGATCTAAAGGAATATTAGATTTAATGCACTCATATGTATGTGGCCCATGTCTTCCCCATCCCTTAGTGGGAATATATACTATGTTTTACTCATTGATGATTTTGTTGGAGCCATTATCCAACCCACACATCATTATTTGGCCTAATTTACCATTTATCCTAAGCTCTTGACTCAAATATGTGACTGCATCATCAACTGGATCATCCTCCTTCAACTAAGGAGTCTAACTGAGTCTTCTCCTTCAATCGGGGAGACTAACTAAGCCTCCTCCTTTAATCTAGGAGAAAATTTGGGTTGATATGCATGAAATATGTGCCCCAATCAGTTAAATGAAGGTTGTTTCACCTACCTTTTAGTTAAACTGAAGTTGTAAAGGCCCCTCCCTTATTATTTTTCCTATTTTTGGTAAATTGCAGTAAACAAGAGTGATTAAAGGCACCTCCACCTACTTTTGGTGACTTAGTTCCATGCAGTTCAGTTCATCTCACCTAACTGAAGTCAAATTGGTTCCCTCACCTACTTGTTGGCATGCAGTTGAGTTCTTTTTAGTTAGAATCAATCTAAACTACCTCTGAGCCAGTTAGAGTCAATTAAGGTTAAGTTAAGTGGTTAACTGATGTGTCAAGTGTTGTTTAAATGACAAGTAAGCCACTCTCATGTAATAAATTTGAATGACCTCTCTGGGATTCGAATTGCATGGCTCTTTAGGCCATTGTATGAAATTGTATCACAACTTCTGTTAATGATAAGCAAATATACAACTGCAACTCCTAATTGCACTGTTTCATGTCATTTCTGAGTAAAATTGATCTGTGAAATCTATTGTAATTTTTTTGTCTTTTTTCTTAGATAGTTGTGACTCCGATGTTATATGGTATCAGATCCATGACAGGACAAGGAAATTCTTCTATAGGTTTCTTGCTAGATCTATGAAGAAATTTGAGCAAAATTGTTCAAAAACATTCCAGCACTGCACTAGAAGCGGAGCGTTTACCACATAATTCCTAGAAGCTAACCTTGTTGATCAAGATTTCTTGATTGACTAAGACAAGTGTGAAGAAAACTCCAAAAGTGCAGGTTTTTTGACCTTATTTTGTCTATTTTGTGTGATTGCAAGTATCTCAAAGCACTTCCATTGCATTCGCTACAGTTGCATAATGGAATCCTCTTCAAGAAACCTTCTCACTCCTTTCAACTATCATCAATGGAAGGAGGATATTGAGATATAATTGCACTCCAAAGGACTCTACAGAGTCACCATGGATATGGAGAAAGAGCTGAATGCATTAGCAGAGAAAAAAAATATTGGAACAAGCTTGATGAAGCATATGGCTTTCTATGCCTCTCAATTTCAAAGGATATTCTTTTCCACCTCACTGGATTGAAGACTCCCAACAAAATATGGGAACAAATTTCTACTCTTTTTTATAAGCAAGATCATTTGAGAATATATCAACTAGAGAATGAGCTAATATCTCTAAATCCAGGAAACTTTGATACCATGAATGACTTATTTACCAAGCTTAAGCACCTTGTGCCCCAATTGAAGCAATGTCTGAGTTGAGAAGGAATATGATAATCTCATCCTCTCTATCCTTTCAAAACTTGGACCAGACTACTAAGTTTTTGTGTCTACCTTTCATACTAGAAAGCTTATAATTCTGAATTGGAAGATGCCGACCATGAATGCCTTCATTGAGTCTCTCACCAATGAGCATGACAAGCTTGTTCAAATGGGAATCATCATATCCTCTAAATATCAAGCCTTGTTTGCTGGAGGACCAAAAGCTTCAAATGCAAAGCGAAGCAAAAGAAATAGAAGACAAATTTTGACCCTCCCAAGAAGAAGGAGAAAAACCACCAGTCAGATGAGCCCTCAGGTTCAAGGAAGAAAAAGAAAAAGGGAAAAGAAAAGACCAAGCACTCTTAATGTGGAAGAGGATCTCATCCTGAAAGGTCTTGCATGAAGAGAAAATTTTATCAAATGGCTCTTCTCCTTGAGAAGAACAACATCATTCTTCCTAAAGGTGAAAGGGAGAAGGATCATCAAAATTGGAACAATCACCCAAAAGAGGACATGAACTCATGGCTAATGTTTTGAAGCCTGTAGTTCTTCTCATTGAATCTGGTGCTTTGAATCATATGGTTGCATGCAAAGACTCCTTTTCATCACTAGACTTCAAAAGCTGCATCTCCATCCACATGGGAGATGACTCTCAAATCTCCTCACAAGGAAAGGGTACCATCCACCTAGAACATGACATTTTCAAGAATGTTCTTTATGTTCCCTCTTTGGATTCAAACATGTTCTCTATGTATCAAATGACACACAAAGGTTTTCCCAGAAGAGTATTATTCATCCCAAATGAATTGGATATCTCATAGATAGCATCTAGAAAAATAATTTCTACAAGGATAACGAATCATTCCGCTAAGATCGAGGAGTTCTCCAAATTTGTGCCTGATTCAAAGCCTACTACCCTTCTGACCCATGGAAATGAGGTCATCTAGTTGTGGCATGAAAGGTTTGGACATATAAATTTCAAATAATTGCAACAACTACAAAATCATTCCATGGTGGAATGCCTTCCTACAATCAAATCCTCCAAAGGGATCTGCAAGGGATGCATTGTCGGTAAGCATCATGAGCATAAATTTGATCGGGTAAAAGCAAGCCGAGCTACATGTATTTTGGGGATAATACATTCTGATATAAATATTCCAATGACTACAACCTCAATGAATGGATCGAGGTATGTGCTCACTTTCATAGATGATATGTCTAGATTCACATGGGTCTATTTTCTCAAGAAAAAATCGGAAGTCCTTGAAAAGTTCATAGATTTTAAGGATTCTATTGAGAATGATACTAGGAGAAAGGTAAAATATCTCATATATGATGATACAGGTGAACAAATCAAATAATATCTGCCAAAAATTTGTGCTCAAAGTGGAATCAAGATTCAACACATCTTTCCCTACACACCTCAGCAGAATGGTGTAGCGAAAAGGAGAAATCGGGCACTAAAAGAGATGACAACATGTATGCTTGAAGCTAAAGTTTGGATGTAAATATTTGGGACAAAGCCATGAATTTTTATTTCTACATTCAGAACAGGTTTCCTCATTCATTCATGAAATGAAAAACACCTTTTGAAGCATACTTTCGTCACAAACTAGATGTGTCTAGTTTCAGAGTTTTTGGGTCCACTGCTTGGGATAGAATTCCACTAGATAAGAGAAAGTCTTTGCAACCGTATAGTATTGAGTGCATATTCATTGGGTGTCCAGAGGAAGAAAAGGGATACAAATTATTGAATATAAGAACCAAAAATATACTCATAGAGAGAAGTGTCTGCTTCGAAGAACCTCTCCAAGATTTGAAACTAGTTGAGGAAGAAACTGCTGAAATTCCCTCTCCTTCTGCTGAAGTTTCTGGAGATGAAAATGAAAGTGTGAGATCTAATATTTCATATATTATGTATGATATAAGTGGTCATGAAATATAATTTTCTGAATAAGATCCGAATGATCTCACTCATCTACCAAAATGGGCTGAAAAGACTCTCTCTTCTGTCAGGTTAAATGTTGGAAATCATGTTGATCCAAGGAGAACTTGGTCAGATTTTCAAAGAGTAGGTATTTATATTTCTTGCAATGATTATTTATTATCTGAGAAGTGATAAATGATTATTGTATCTGATCCTAATTCATATTATCATGCTTTGAATGATCCTCGATAGAAATATGCAATGGATGAAGAGTTAACTCTCTCCGGGAAAATGCAACCTGGGAGCTAGTTTCCCTTGCACTTGGGAGGAAACTTGTTCAATGAAAATGGGTCTATCGGAAAAATTTTCATGCATATGGATCAACCTGAAAATATAAATTATGGCTAGTATAAAAAGGATTCTCCCAAGTCCAATGAGTGGACTATACTGAGACCTTTGCACCAGTGGCAAAGATGGATTCTATACGGCTAGTCTTAGCCATTTCTGCATCCAAGCACTAGAGGTGTACCGTATGGATGTAAAAAGTGATTTTATTCATGAATACCTGCAAGAAGAGATATACATGAATCATACTGAATGCTAAACATCAGATCCATCATTAGTTTGCAAACTGCAGAAATCCTTGTATGCCATTAAAATAGGCCCCAAGGTCTTGGTACACCAAAATGGATTCTTTTCTACTATCATAGAACTTTGAAAGATGTAAGTATGATCCAAATGTGTACTTGCAGAAATATGAAGGTAATTTTTAGATTATATTTCTGTATGTTTATGATCTATTAATCATCGAAAGCACCCTTGCTTCAATTAGCTTCATAAAAACTGCTTTACATGAAGCTTTTGAGATGAGTGATCTAGGCCTGTTGAGGTAGTTTCTCGAGATAGAAATAACTCAATATTTTCATTGGATTATGGTTACACAATCCAAATATGCTTCATACCTATTAATTAATTTTAATATGGATGATTTTAAGGAAACAACTTTCCCACTCCTCTCAGGAATCAGTCTTGAAGAGGGAAATACTACTCCACAGGTGGATTCTACTCTCTACCGTTAGTTGATTGGAAGCCTTCTCTACTTGGCACATTCAAGGCCTGGCATTTTTTATGTCATGAATGTTGTATCAAGTTATATGCATCAGCCTCGTGAACTTCATTGGAGGTAATCCAAGAGTATTCTACAGTACGTGCATGGTATAGATCCTATGGCATTCACTATGTTGTTGATTCCGAACTAGATTTGGTAGGATTCATGGATTCTGATTGGGAAGGAGATAGAATAGATCAGAAGTCTAATTCCATATATGTTTTCATGTTTGGTGGTGGGCCTATTTTCTGGTCAAGAAAAAATTAGGCTTCCATTTCCCTTTCTTCAGCAGAGGCAAAGTACATGGGAGCGGTCAATGCATGCATACAAGCAATTTGGATGCAAGGTATTTTGTCTAAGTTTGATATTGGTAGTACTTCATCTACTGTCATTTTTTGTGAAAATCAAAGTGCTATCAAGATCTTGATCGATATAGTTCAGAGGCAGAGAACCAAACAAATCGAGATCCACATGCACTACATCATAGAACTTGTGCATGACAGAACAATTGTTCTACAATATTGCCCCACAGATGATCAAATTGCAGACATTTTCATCAAGATCTCCACTGAGAAGAAATTCACTTACCTCCGTTCATTGTTGGGGGTGAGTTTCACGGTGAACCTAGATTAATTCTTTAGTGTTCAGTTTGAGGGGGGGGTTTCTTCCCACAAGGTTTTCCCTCTTTTCCTCACTTATAATTTTTTTAGCATTTTAGAGTTAATTTTTTTGTAAAGGGTGACCTATGGCCTTTGTTGTCGGGGCCCTATTTTTTTTACTCCTCCAAATGAGTTTAGCTTTAGGGGGGGTCTTGGATTCATTATCCAACCCACACATCATTATTTGGCCTATTTGGCCTAATTTACCACTTATCCTAAGTTCTTGACTCGAATATGTGACTGCATCATCAACTGGATCATCCTCCTTCAATCAGGGAGCCTAACTAAGTCTTCTAAGTTTAATGGGGGAGGCTAACTGAGCCTCCTACTTCAATATAGGAGAAAATATGGGTTGATATGCATGACATATGCACCCCAATCAGTTAACTGAAGGTTATTTCACCCACCTTTCAGTTAAACTGAAGTTGTAAAGGCACCTCCCTCATTATTTTTCCTAGTTTTGGTAAATTATAGTTAACTGGAGTGATTAAAGGCGCCTCCACCTACTTTTGGTGACTCAATTTAGTGTAGTTCAGTTCATCTCACCTAAGTGAAGTCAGATTGGCACTCTCACCTACTTGTTGGCATGCAGTTGAGTTCTATTCAGTTAGACTCAGTCTAAACTGCCTCTGAGTCAATTAGAGTAAATTAAGGTTGATTTAAGTGGTTAACTAATGTGCCGAGTGGTGTTTAACTGACAAGTAAGCCACCCTCATGTAAAAAATTTGACTGATCTCTCTGGGATTCGAATTGCATGGATCTTTATGCCATTGTATGAAATTGTATCACTACTTTTATTAATGATAAGAAAATATGCAGTTGCAACTCCTAATTGCACTGTTTCATGTCATTTCTGAGTAAAATTGATTTGTGAAATATATTGTAAGTTTATGTCTTGTTTCTTATATTGTTGTGACTCCAATTTTATAGATTTCTCCCATAAGGCATGGATTTAATTCAAGAAAGCCAAAAGTGAAACCTTTAGTGAATTCCAAGAGTATAAATCCTTAGTTGAGTCGGAAAAGTAAGCATATTCATGCCCTAAGGTTTGATAATGGTGGATAATTTGAATCAATTATTTCAATGAGTTTTTTAGTGACGTGGGGATATGTAGAAAATTAACAGTTTGTTACAACCCTCAATAGAATGGGGTTGCAGAGAGAAAGGACATAATTGTTTGTGAGGTTGCAAAATGCATGTTACATGATCGAGATCTATATGCTTATTTGTGGGAAGAAACTACTAGTATAATAGTGTACATATAAAACAGAAGTCCACATGCATTTCTTGATGAGAAAACACCTGAATAGGTGTTCACTGGTGAGAAACCATACATATCACATCCTCGGATTTTTGGATGTCCTATGTATATTCACATACCAAAAGAAAAGAGAACCAAGATGGAACATTATAGAAAGAAGGGAAATTTTGTTGGCTACAGTGAGACCTCCAAGGAATTCAAAATATATGTACCCAGTGAGAGACATGTTGAGGTTAGTCAAGATGTGAATTTCCATGAGGAGGAAAAATCCAATTGATCAAAAGAGCTTGATTGTGATCCATAGATAGAGGAAGCTAAGGCTTCTATATCATAGGATCATCATGATGATTCTTCCCCTTATGATGTTTAAAGGTAGAATCCAACATAGCATGCAGAGCTACCTATCATTGATGAACCAATTGAACTGGTTGATGAACATCCTTCATAGAGGAGGTCAACATGGTGTTGAGATGTATTGAAATATGTTAATAAGCATGGAGCACAAGTAGGAAATTCCATAGTGCTCAAGCATCTTTATAGGTATTAAATATATGTTGAAATGATGAGCATCATCAGTGACTCAAAGCCTTAATCATATGAAGAGGATGCAAAGCAACAAGTGTGGAAAGATGCTATGACAGAGGAATATCATTATATCCTGAAGAATTATGTTTGGGATATTGTTCCCATACCTCATAGGAATTCAGTTGTAACTTCCAGATGGATTTACAAGATAAAGCATGTTGCATATGGAAGTGTGGACAAGTACAAAGCCAGGTTTGTTTCCTATGGATTTTCTCAGAAAGGGGGCATTAATTATGAGGATACTTTTGTTCCAGTGGCCAGGTATACTAGCATTAGATATATCATTTCATTTGCATCAGTATTAGGATGGAAGCTTCACTATATGGATGTGAATACTTCCTTCCTCAATGGTGATGTTGAGGAAGAGGTTTACATTGAGCAGCTTGAGGGTTTTGTGATACATGGGAAGGAGTCCCATGTGTGCAAGTTGAATAAAGACTTCTATGGGTTAAAACAATCTCCTAGAGATTGGTATGAAAAAATAGGTAGTTATCTTCATAAATTGGGTTTCTTGAAGAGTGATGTAGATTCAAACTTGTACTTCAAAGTACTGGAGAACCAACCTCTGGTACCAGTCCTATATGTGGATGATATTTTCCTCATTGGAGAGGAAATACTGATTGTTGAGTGTCAAAGGGATCTTACCTCGGAGTTTGAGATGAAAGACTTAGGTCTTATTCACTACTTCCCAGGCCTTGAGATTTGGCAAAAAAATGATGAGATATTTCTATCTCAAGGGAAGTACATTGTGGACATCTTGTGCAGATTTGGCATGGTGGATTGTAAATCCATAAGTACTCCAATGGATTCCAATTTGAGGAAACTCTATGAGACTAAGCCTGGATAGGATCCATTGGACCCCACATTATATATATAGTTGATTGGCTTGTTGATGTACCTGATACATTCAAGGATGAACATTTGCTATGCACTTAGCATCTTGAGTCAGTTCATGATTGATCCTATACATAGACACTGGGTTGCAAGTAATAATATTTTGAGATACCTCCGTGGTATAGTTTCTTATGGACTAAAGTATGCCTCTAATGGAGGAACTTTATTACTTGGATATACTAATTCTGATTGGGGTGGAAACATTCCATATGATCTATATTGTCTAGTGCTACTTAGATATCTCTTATCAAGCAATATGCAAGTGTTGTAAAATAATGCTCTGCCATTATCTATCATACTCAAAGGATTGTTTGCTAGGTTTTTCATCCTTCAGATATGGAGGGTTTTCCCAGGGTACATGTTGTGTCTTATGGATTGAATACTTTGTGTGTTGAATTTTTTATGAGATATACATGCACTGGATCTGTTTATCAAAAGCTTTAAAGTTAAAGTATCTTCATATTTCCTCAAACATTGACATGTACAACTTTCCCAACCTTGGGATATGCATAATCTAATGTGTTTATCAAATAATTCCAACTCTTTCTAAATGTGGTTATGTAATGCTTTGGAATATTTGAGCACTCTTATTTATTCATCTTTTATAATCTATGATTTTATAAAGTGGATGGAACATTGTGGTATACTCTTCTACATTTTGTGAAATTTTTAATGCATCTCCACTATGTCCTCCCAAGTCATTGAGCTTATAGGACTATAGCTATCCCACTGGAATTTTACCTCATTTTCTAATTAACGATGAATTTATCAAGTTCGTTGGTCCAATATATAGATCGACTCCACCACCAAGTCCCCCTTGTCCAAAATATACAAGTTACTCAAATCGATAACATGATATGGATCTAAAATTTAATGACGCAAAATTGATATATGGAAAAAAATTTTGTATACAACTCATTGATTATGGAAAAGCAAGATGGTAAGCAATTGGCCTTAATATATCGATGATCACAAACAGTCCTATGAACTGTGGTGATAATTTGGCTCCATTGTCGAATTTGATGGTACTCTTCTGCAACTTAACCCACAAAAGCACTCTTTCACCAACCTCATAACTTTGATCTGCCCTATGTGCATCAACATAACTCTTATGTCTATCTTGTGCTTCCTTCAATCACGCATGGATGGATTGCATCTGATATTCCATCTCATGGATTAAATTTGAACCTATGAGGACCCTTTCCTCTAGCCAATCTTAACTTGAAGGTGTCCAACAAGGCTTGTCGTGAAGAAACTTGAACGACGACATCCTTATCAAACTCTGATGACTATTGTTATACATGAATTCCACCAATGGTAGATATTCCTCCTAGTGACTATGTTGGTCTATTAGGTACATATGTAGCATGTCCTCTAATACTTGGTTGAATATATTTATCTAATCGTCTATCTTAGTATGGTACATTGTGTTGAACTTCAGTTTTGTACCTAAGGCTTCCTATAATCTTATCCAATATCTCCCTGTAAAGTTCGATCCTATGTCCAAAATTATATTTCAGGGTATTCCATGTAATTGAAAAATCTCATTGACGAAGATCCCGACAATATCCAGTGCTTGATAGCTAACCTTAACCATAATGAAATGTTCTCTCTTGGTCAACTTATCGAACATGACAAAAATTGGGTCATGTCTCCTAAATTTCATCAAGAATCCAAGTATGAAGTCCATCGATATCACGTCCCATTTAAACTCTAGGATGGCGCGAGGTTACAATAACCTTGTTGGATGGAAATTCTTATCTTTTACCAGTTGGCATTCTAAACATATCACTACATAAATAACAAAAAATGTCTTCATGCCACTCCAAAAGAACAAAGGATTTAGGTCTACACACTTTTTTTTAAATCCTACATGTGCCACATATAATACTCTATGAGATTTAGATAAAATAAAATTTTGAACCTCATCATTAGCTAACACATATATCCTTTGGTTGTATCATAACAACCCATCTGCTTCAAGCATGTAACCTTTATAATTTCAAACTTTCATTACTACATTCTCTAACTCGGTTATGACTTCCTTGTACTAGTTGTCATCCAGTTGCAACTTCAATATCTTCTTGAACAAATTTGTCTTCAATGACAACACTGAGGAGATGAAAGGCCTTCGGCTCAAGGAATTTACCACCTTGTTCATTATTCCTTTGATGTACGATATATCAAAATCATACTCGCTCATTTATTTTGACCATCTCCTAATCTACCTTGCAATGAGGTCTCTTTGTGTAAAAATATATTGCAATCCATGATGATGTGTCACATAGTTTACTTCATGCAATTTGAGTTTCCTCGAACTGTAGGTGATTGTCCTACCTTCCTGAATCAACACACCTCCCAAACCTTCCTTTGAAGCATATGTACAAACCAAAAAGTATTTATCCTTATCCATTACCTTTTGTATCATAGCCATCATCAATACCTTCTTAAGCTTTGAAAATGCTTACGCAACATTTTAACCATATGGAATTCTTTTTCTTTTTCTACAATTCATTAATAGGGTATGTGATATTTGAAAATATTTTGATGAACTTATGATAATACCATATTAACCCCATGAAGCTTTGTATCTCATTTACATTTGTTGGTGTCCTCCACTCCAAGATATACTCAATCTTGGATGGATCTATTGCTATCCCATCTCCTGAGATAACATGTCCAAAATAATGGATTTGCAATTGTAAGAAGGAAAATTTTGAGAGTTTCACATACAACTATTCTCTCTCAAGCATAGCAACACTAGCTTTAGGTGCTCCTTGTGCTCCTCTGCATTCCTTGAGTAAATGAGGATGTCGTCTAGAAACACTTGCACAAATTTGTCTAGGTACTTCATGAATACATCGTTCATTAAGTTCATAAAAACACCAAGCAAATTCAATAACCCAAAGGTACGAGAATACATCATTCTTTAAGTTCATAAAAACACCAAGTGCATTCGACAACCCAAAGGTTACAATGACAAATTCAATGCTCCAATAGTGTGCCTTAAATGTAGTCCGTGAAATGTTTTCTTATTTAATCCTAAGCTGGTGATACCCTGACCTCAAATCTATCTTGGAGAGTACCACCATACTCTTCATCTAGTTGAAGAGATCCTCTATCCTTAGTTGAGGATATTGATTCCTTATGGTGGCTTTGTTTAATTAGCGGTAGTCAATGCAAAGCATCCATGACCCATCCTTTTTCTTGATGAATACCATAGGTGCTCCCTAAGGTGATATGTTAGGACAAATGAATTCCAAATCTAAAGTATCTTGAAGTTGCATCTATAACTCTCGTAACTCTAGCATCGTCATGTGATACAACAACCTGGATATTGGTTTTGTTCCCGACTTGAGCTCAATAGTGAACTCTAGTTCCTGCTTCGGCGATAGACCTAACATTTCTTCTGGGAACAAATTAGTGAATTGAGATAATAACGGATGTTGGTTTACATCCACTGCATTAGACTTATCATTCGTTGTTATCACAGTGTACACCTTTCACCCTTTGTGCATGCTTTTCTTCAATTACATCACATAAATGAACCTCGAGGATACTCCTCATTTCATCCATACTAGAATTCATTTATACCCAGAATCATCAACGAACATAAGCTTCTTTTCCTTAGAATTTAGAATCATTGCATGGGCCTCTAACCAATCCATCCCCACTATGATGTCATATGACCCTAGTGTCGTAGCATAATGGATACCTTCGTGACACACGCTCCCATTTCTACCTCGCAATCCTGAACCAACAACCCCACTTCTTGGGTAGTTTTGGATGCCACATTGCCATTTCGACTACGATCAAATATTGTTGCTATATTTCCATCACCTTACATTTAGACAATGTTTTATGAGAAATAAAACTTTTAGTAGCCCCAAGGTCTATTAATATGAATATTTTTTTCCAAATTTATTGCCACTTGATTTTCATATATTGTTCATACTCAACTAGATAGAGATTCTTTTGTAAAATAACCTCCAACTCATACCACGATGTTATGGGAAGCTTCCCTTGATGATGTTGTCTCTAATTGAAACTTTCACACCATAACAACAATTCTTCTACCATATTAAATGGACATCCTGTAATCTTATATAATTCTACAAATACATGGATAGAGAAATACACATGAACTTCATGTAGAAAACTATTCAACTTCTTAACATTGAGTGATCCATCAAAAGGATTTATTTACATATCTTTGTTTTCATCCAAAAATTTTGTTACATACCAAATCATGTTTATATTAGTCACACTTTGAATGTGACCACTTGTTGAATCAACATGCCCAAACTAAATGTAGAACTTGAAGATCTTGATTGCTAATAACATTGAAATATATTTCCAAATTCATGGAAGATAAATCAAAGCTTGGCAAAAGGTGTAACAACATATTTACTAATTTAAACATTACCATCGTATTCAAAATGTTATTGAATTATTGAAGAAGAATCAAATTGTTGATGCATATCATGTCAAAGAGATAAATACCTCTTACTTTATTCATAATTTCCAATCATTACATAGCTCTTTTTTTTCTTTCCATGACCTCTTTTGAGCCAAACCTTACACTTTAAACGATTTCCACCCCACCCCACAAATATTCTTCCAATTACATGTTAACTACTTATAGTATGCACCATCCAGCCTTTACCACAATTATTCAATTAATGAAATATGAACCCATGGATAACAAATTTTATGATAAAAAAATCCAATTGAATTTTAATAGTTAGAAGTGTATGATCTGAAATCCAATTGAATTTGACTAGTTAGAAGTTGTTTTAATTTATGAGATGTCATTTCTTCACTAGTTACATATAAGTATAATAAATCCAAAGAGGAGTAGGGTATGCACACCTCTGTAGACTTTAGCAGTTACATTGTTGTGCAAAGGGAGGTCCCTTGTCCAACAAACAAGGGGGCATCATACACCAAATTGTGTCTGTACCGCCATGGAATTATAAATATTATCGAGCTTTTCTCAGAACATAAAGAGAGAAATTAAGATTACAAAATTTGTAACATATTTTTAATTATTATAAGTGAATTACATGCCATATTTATATATTAAAAACAAGAAACACTTTTTATAACAAGAAAAAGTCAAAAAGAAATAAGAGAAAAATGGAAAAGAAAATTAAGATTCCAAAATTTATTATTGTTTTAAATTAATTATAAATAACATTTATATATAAGAAAAACCAAAAACAATATATATATTGCAAGGAAGTGGCACACAAGATAGAGTGTAGCATAGTTGCATGGTAATTGAACCTCTTATGTCTTGATAAAAAGTATATTAATCCAAAAATAATGTTGAGAGAGGCCATTGCTTGACATACTGTTTAGTACCTTTATATTTGGACTCTTTATTTTCCACTCCAATATGTATGAGGATTTCCAATTTACATGTATAATTTTTTTTTGTGTAACCTTAAAAAAATTTCTTTGATTATAAATATTAAAAAAAAATTAAGTTTTTTATAAAATTCTCAAATATATGTTAAATATTAGAAATATTCTCTTATAAATACTAAATACTAAAAATATAATATTTAAGTTTCCATACAATTCTGAAATACATGTTAAAATATGTGTCGAAGTACAGCATATAAATAATTTTACGTAATAAAGTTAAGTTAGAAATGACTAAAAGTAGGTAGATTTCGAGATGGAGACCATGTTTTGGATATAGACACTTTACTAAACGAGCACATAAAAGAAAAGAAAAACACAATAGCAAATTAAATGATCTTAGGTCGCTTTGGGAAAAAACCAATACCAAATTAAAATGACCGTGGGCCACGAAAATGAAGTGAATGGTTATTGCCTCTTTTGAGAGCGTACTTAGAAGGTATTTAAAAAACACTCATATTTGATATCACATAGGTAATGCAAAAGGAAATGATAGCGAGGTGTGGCCGAAATTCTATTTCTATTTTAATAATAGCATGCTTCTCTATGAAAACTAATTATTATAAGTGAAGGTCTTTCACAAAAAAAAAATTGTTGTCCTTGTCATTAAATATTGAAAACCATAGACAATATTATACCATACTTGCTCAACAAAACAGAAACCAGAGATATATGTAGTATTTAAGTTTCATTTAGTAATTATGTCATACTTGCTGAGCAAAATAGAAACGGGACCTTTAAGTGTTATTTAAGTTTCCCTTTAATAATTTTGTCACTGAAGGAGCATTCACTAAAGGAGCATGTGACAAATCGATTTATGTCAATGGACAAGTGACACATTAATGGTTTGCAATTAGTTAAAAAACAGAAAGGAATTATATCTATAATTATATATAATTATATGTGTATATTAGTATAATTACTTAATTTGTGTTTGGTGGATATGGATAGATTGTTAATAATTTAATAGTGATTTGTTCTTGTATTCTTTTAGTTAAATAAGTTATTTGTCAGAAACTGTCATTTATCTAGACATCAGCTAAAAATTATCCATATATATAATTTTTATTGTTATTTTTATTTATAATTGCTTATTTTGAATTTGGAACGACTGCCATAGACTCAATCTGGACAATACACTTGTCTCATACTCGTGTAATCTAGAAAAAACATATGTGCTTGTCCTCCCCAAAATCTCAAATAAATACACATATTGGTGTAATGAATATATATAGCTTTGATCCTTATCCCAAAGTCATTGTCGTCCCTATAAAAGAAACCTCAAGGTCCCTCATTCAACACAATTCTCCACCTTTTCGCTCAAGCCATCATTCTATCAAGATTCCATTTAAGATCAGAGCCAACCTTTTCTTGCTTCTGAATCACATGTCGGAGATTCCCATCGTGATATGTGGTCAAAGGATTGCGAGATCGTCAAAAGGCCCAATGNTAGGCGATTCTTCTCTCTCTCTCTCTCTCTCTCTCTCTCTCTCTCTCTCTCTCTCTCTAGTTCATTACACGTGTATTGTTATTGAAGAGTTCTCTCTCTCTCTCTCTCTCTCTCTACTTACTTTAGTTCATTACACACGTGTATTGTTATTGAAGAGTATGCTCATGTTGTTAGTTTAGATATATCTCTTTTCAATTAGTTTTAGTTTTGTTTCCATCTGTTTTTTCTTTCTTTTCAAAATTTTGTTGAGGTTATACAATCCATCAGCAAGTGCCTTTCAACACAAGTGTGTCAAATCACACACTACATAAATGCAATTCAATACTTTGCCAAATTTACAACCCATAATTATATTTTGTTTTTATACTCAAGGGAAAGGAATGGCTCATGAAGGCTCTCTAAGTAGCAAAGAAGGTCAAATATATTACCCTAGCCAACAAGTTTGTTAAGAAGATTATTGTAGTATTCAATCCCATTGGGATTGAACCCCCTTTCATCCACAAGAATTCATCTAGTAAGTTAAGAGAGGAACCCTATTAATAGTTTATTTTATCTTTATCAAGTGTAAATGCAAAGATATGTGTGGTCCTATGTGATACGTGGTATGCAATGTACTCTTGGTAGGAAATAACATCCAGTAGGAAATGAGCATTATAAGTTTCCAAATGTCAAAGTTCCACACTGAAGAAAGGAGTAATAGAAGTAACTTACTTTTGTGATATTGATTCACTACTTAATAATGAACATGTCAACAAAAAGCGTTGTAAGTTGATATGGATGAATTATCTTAACCAAAATGTGAATCAAAGATATGTTTTTGCAGTCACAAGAATATGGATGATATCATGTAAACACATAGATCTCCATAAATAATAAGCTCTAAAATCTTGCCAATGACTAAATAAATTTACATATCATAATAATGAAATTTAATCAAAAAAACATAAAGTGAATTTATTATCATTTATTTTATTAATTTTGTTTCTTCATTACCAACTGTTTTGAGTTGCAATTAGATGAGTTTGTCATGAGTGCAAACCATCAAGCATATAAAGTGAATTTATTATCATTTATTTTATGAATTTTGTTTCTTCATTACCAACTGTTTTGAGTTGCAATTAGATGAGTTTGTCATGAGTGCAAACCATCAAGCATATATTGAGATTTTAATGAAGCCCTTTTGTTCACGGTTATGTTAAAAGAAATCAAAGAAAAAGTGTGATATTTCAAACGACTTTGTAAAATCCCTACTAAGTTGCTATCAAAACAATAAAATGTAAATGCAAAAAAAGGGTGAATTGATTTCATGATGATACTGTGGAAATTGATTTAAATCAATCAAATAATTGCATTGATTTTAGTAATGATAATGCAAACCAATATGATGCATTGATTTCCGTGACAATACATCAAAAATTTATTTTTACCAATTAGGTAGTTGCATTGATTTTAGTAATGATATAACACAAATCAATAGAGAGCATTGATTTCATTGTAAATACAATGAAAAATGATTTAATGCATTGATTGAAGGAATGATACGAAGAAAAGTAATCTAGTGCATTGATATCAATGATGCTACATTGCAAAATGATTCAATGCATTGATTTAATAAATGATATAGAGAAAATTGATCTAATGCATTGATTTTAATGTTGAGATAGTGCAAGCTCATAAGGCGTAGAATAGATGATGAATGGGTGTATAGTTAAGGCACTACTTTCATAAAGTCACCCGTTCGAAACTCCATGGGTTCTTGCTTACCAAAAAAATGTTGAGATAGTGCAAATTATCGAGTAAAACGTCTTTATCAACCATATAATGCAAAACAATTTCATAATATATATATATATATAATAATATCACGAAATAACTTCTTAGTTAAAAGATGATGTCCAGTACTTTATTTACTTGGGTTGTGTTTTTTTAATTAATATTTTTACATAAAACCATAATATTCATCATGTTTTCTTGTTATGATATATAAAATGCATTGGTACAAAATGCATGAAGTTTAACCTTTAGAATGTTAAATAAAATATAAATAAAATTATGAGAAAGTGAAGTTGGAAAAAAAAATATTAATATTAAAAAACAAAAGAGATTATGTGAAGTTTGAATAGTCTTCATAACCAATTTCTTTTGTCATAGAAAAAAAATTATAAAAAACAAATTTTAAACAAATTAGTGATCATCTAAAATTTTGATACCAGGATCGAAATCAATTTAAATATATAACTTTAAATTTATCATGCATTGAGATACTTTGGACTTTTAAAATTGCCCTTCTCCTTAAAACGGTTAGTTTGAAAGGAAGGGAAATGTTTAAACTATAATATATGTTAAATGTTTTATGAATATTTTTTGAAGGAAGGAAAGGAAAAAGCAAGTTGTGATAAGGTCATCTTAAGACATTGAATTTATTTTTCATTTAAAATAACAATTCAATAATAATAAAAGTTGCAATTTCAGAAATAAAAAGTTGCAATTTCAAAAAAAATTATTGCCAGATTTTGGTGATAGTAAACTAGAAAAGGTTCAAAATCTAGAACATTTAACCTTCTTTTATATATTAAAACTTAATATATATACAAAAGTGGATAATGGAAAAGTGGTTGCAATCCTAGGTTGTCTATCTCATTGGCCTTCCACTATGATCAAAATAATGGTATTGGTATTGATATGTGTTTCTAATCCACTAGTTTAATGCCTTCCTTCTATGTTGTTAGAAATACAAAAGAAAATAGGTTTTGTTGTAACTATAAGATTTTATGTTCACAGTTGCTAAGGTGCTATTCGGTCACCATCTCCATTGCCCTAATGATCACCCCCTTGTAATGATGAAGCCTACTATATATGAACTCTCAAGCCCTAGCTCATCTTCTACTTCCCTAATCCTAGATGAATTTGCCTCATCCTTGTTTTCATCGATACAAGGGAGCTTGCTCATCTCTAAGAAGACCTCTTCCTCTACAATGTTGAAGTCTCTTCCTTAAGACCTATAAGATCATGATCTCTCTATCGGATCTCTAGATCCTCCAATGCATTTGGTTCATCATTTTCTTCCCATTAATATATGGGATCTCTTCATATGGTGCCCCTTTTGTTGTATTGAAAGCATCTTCAGTGGGCCTGTTTGTGCCACAGTCCCCTATTAGGCCATTGATGGTAACTATGTATGGTTTCTTCTGAGATTCATTGTTGACAATAGTTGGAAGAAATTTTATCTTTTAGGGATGTCGTTACCATGGGTGACTAGTTGGGGTTGTCATAGACAATTACTCTATCACAGACCAAGATGATCTCAAAGGATCCAATCCCCTCTATTATAGCAGTCCTTGATGCAACTGAACAATCAAAATCCTTTAGAAAGAATGGACTAATTTGTAGATTCAATGGCCTTCTATTGAAAGTCATAGATCCACACAAATGGATTTCCTTAACTTGGACACTTGTAATTAAGGAAGACGGTTTTGTTTATCCATGCATGAAAGGGTTCTTCATTGTTGAATTTGACCTAGTGGGAGAAGATATAGATCTTATCCTCAATTCAAGCCCATGGTTCTAGATCAAAGCGATATTATGTATGAATCCATTGTTTGCAACATTCTATTCATCCATTGATTCACTCTCTACAACTTTAGTAAGGATGCCTAACCATCCCTACAATTTTGGGGTTTTGATTCATAGTGTAACATTGGAAATGACTTGGGTAAATATAATTTTAGAAGCACAGAAATAGAATGTAAGGATATTACTGCATAGCTAGTATCTATCTGGGCATAGAAATAGAATGTAAGGATATTACTACATAGCTAGTACCTATGTGGACATGAACATCAACAATGATTCCCAATATAAATCAATCTAATTACAAGAGATGAACTTAGAACATAGACTCTTGACTATAAACTTGTTTCCTTTGGTGTAGGGCATGTTTTTGAATACATATTGTAGACCAATGCACCAACATATTACAATAATGCCGGTATTCTTGAAGACCTTATAAGAAACCCACATGGTGGGTAGGGGAATCATAGGATCATCCACTTATTACTAAGGACCCTCTGTTAGTAGTATCACTGTATTTTCCCTAGATAGTAGAAATTTTGGTCAGCGTGCTAACACATATCAAATCTGCATCTGATGTAGAGTTATTAGGCATGTCTCAAGAAAAATTAAAAGCAACAAAATCTTAGGAGGAGAATATTTTCTTATCTCGAGGAAGTTCCCCTGCTCAAAAGGAAAGGTTAGTAATCAACACTTCTTCCATATACAGTAAGCCAAACCCAGAGAATTTTCCCTGAACTCACTCTTGATTGAGGTTCACCCACCATCCTCCTTAATCCATAGTGTTATCATCTTACAGAATACAAGTTAGAAGATGTATTTGTATTTGTAAGGAATATGGAAATGGAAGATCCAGAATGATAACAACAATCCCTATGTATTCTCTTTGGGATCCACAACCACTAATGAGAGATAGGAGGCCCTTGGAGAAAAGGCTAATCATGTAAAATATGTTTTAGTTTCTTTTTCAACTAAAAGGATAATATTTTGTGCATTGTACTTCACAATTTAGATGTTAGCATGTTCACATGCCAATAGTAGTGGTAGCTCAATGTTATAGTGCATCAATGGATGAATTTGCTAAAGGTTCTGACTTTCCAACTATTTTAAAGAAGCCTCTTACTATACCCTAAATTATTTATTACATATCACCAACAACCCATAAGTTAATTATTTTCTTTGGCCTCGTATTTTAAAGCTCAAAGACCCCTAAAAAGATGTTTCAATTTTGTTATGACTGATGCAAATGGAACTAACTACTACAAAAATGGACATATTTTTTCTTTTAGAAAGAAATTACATAAAATGGTAGTTTGTTACGTATAGAAGAAGTACTTTTAAACATGAAGGGCTTGAGAAATTGTTCATGAGATCCCTCGAACAAAAATAATATAGAGAAATGCTCGTAAAACAACAAGGACTCATAAGTTCATAATATAACATGTCAAATGAGAATAACTCAACCATCAAATGTGAAAAAGTTAAAACATAGTTTGAGTTCAATGTTTATAAAAAATTTATTAATTGAAGTTAAAATGTTATGATCATGATCATAAATGAAGAGCCAGTCTTTCTGACATTGTGTTGGTGATCTCATCTCCTTCATCATTATTGACATTGGTGTATTGAGTCATGATAGATGCATTATCATTGCTATCACTCTCCTTTGGAATATCTCTAAGAAATACATCATCCTCATCAATGTGATTCATAGATGTGGAATATGATCCCACAACTATTGCTTGTGAAATTGGACTAGATGCACTAAAAACAAAGGGAACTTCTTGTTTTATCCTTGAAGTGGATTTCTTCCACTCCAAATATTTCAACCATAGGTGTAAATTGCAATGAGTGCTAACCAACTATTTTTTTAACATGAAAATAATATTATAGTAGTACAACAATTTTACATGTAACAATTGTAAAGGTACTTCAAAACTAATAACAATTATGATGCACTACATGACTGACTCAACAACCTGATTCAAAATATTTGTAATTGAGGTGTTTGATATCCATGGAGAAACCACCAATTATGGGGGGACCTTTGTATGACACATATCCCATATATCCCTAGTTATAGTGAAAACATGGTCAATCCCCCGCTTATATAATATTGATTGTACTCATATCTAATCATGTATTTCAGGATCAAGATACATCCTCTCCATAAAACTGTAAAATGCCTCCATGATATATCTATATCATTGTTGGTGCCCAAGTTTTGGTCACAATATTGCGCACCGATATTTATAATTGAATCAGTTGCACCTAACAGAATTGGATAAGCAATTGGGCGCCAATATGAGTTTTGGGCTAGTAATTAAACCTACTTAAGTCAAAATTTTGTAAGAAGATGAGGATGCTGATGAAGTTGTAATTTTTCCATTGTAATTGTTGTTATGAGTAATGATAGTAATCTTTGTTATGAAGTGCAAGGGTATAACAGTACTATATAAAATTTTGCTAGTTTCTTGACATTTCCATGTATGTATGAGAGACATCTGAGATAAGATGTTCAGCTGGATTATATATATCGAGTATAACTTTGGTTGAAAGTAATAGAATTTTCTTGGTTTTAATGTTGTATCATGTGTGTATATGAATTATGCAACTTGTGTTTAATTTGAGCCTATTATGTTACGACTGAAGCTTATATTTTGTTGTATCTCTCCATAATATTGTGTAATCCTGCACAAGCTTGATTTAGGTTTCTGTAATTTCCTATGCGCATCTCGGGTGAGACTTTACTCTGTCTGCAAGGTATAGAAAATACCGATGGTTATGGGGTTTTTTTTGGATGTTTGTGTTGAACCTCGGGTCTGACAAAAAGGAACCAACAATGGTTCTATTATCGTTGGGACTTGACAATAATTGCGTAGGAGGTGTAGAGCTATGAGGTGGAAACCTTTGAAATCAAAGATCGAAGATTAGTTTGAAAGAAAAGAAGACGAATTTGCACAAGAAGAGGTTGCATGATTGTCAATTTCATCATAACATTGGAAGGATAGATATCTTTATTCAGATCCTCATGAAATTTTCTTCTCTAATTTTTCGATTCTGGTCTAGGAATGGGTAAAGAGACGTGATTAGATAAATACTATGTGGATTGTGCTTGTTCCAGTCGCGTGGATGGAGGAAAAGATCCAAGAATTGAAGGATATGGATAATACTTGGACTAGAGCCATAGATTTATGGTTCTTGAGAATAAAGAAGGTTATATCATTGAATTTGTTGTTGAAGCTACCAAATCATATACATAAGTAGAAGAAAAGTTTGAAGTAGTCTGTTACAGAGAAGACCTCCTATGGCTTGGGGTGGACCACAATAGACATGATGACACCAAAAATAAACCCATTTCTAATCATGCTAAACATACAAGCAAAACTAACACTAAGGGACCAAGGGGGCGTACCTTATTGTGGACGTTTGAAGTAGAACCCCGTTGCGCTTTCAATCAAGTTTGTACCTACACATTGCCCTCAACAACAAAAAGATATACACGCATGATTAATGTAAAGAGTTAGAATATAATCTAGCATGATATATTCCAATACACAATCAAAGTAATTACATCCATGGATAGAAAATATTTATAATTACACATCCAATGGATGAGAAATGGATATTTCTATTAATATGAAGAGAGATAAAGATGAAAAACTCTATTTACATCTCGTCAAAATCGAGAAACTAAGTCCCTCCACCTGGGCATCCACCACTTCAATCCTCTATACAAAGGAAAGCTCACAAAGATCAAGGAAAGCTTGGGAAAATAACACTAATGGTTTCTTCAAGGACAAAGGGATGTGACTCAAGTACATGACAATGGGGCACAATTCCACAATAGTATGTTTTCTCTCCAAGTTCTCCTCCTCTAATGATTCATAGTGGCTCAATATATAGCCCTTCAATATGAGGTGAAGGGTTGAAGTGGAGCCTTTCTTGGCATATGGAAAGCCAATGGACAAGTCCTTTGTTACTTAGTCGGGGGGGGATCCAAATATTTTTTGTTTTTTAGCACATTTCCTGATGTACACGGGTGATAGTGATGCAATATGCATATATGTGGGTTGTAGACTTGTGACCCGTGTATATATATATGTGTCTTTTAAGGGGTTCCACTAGAGCATGGTCATAGTGAGAAAAAAGGGGTAAAATGAGTCTGCATATGGACATGGATATGCCATCAAAGCATGATGTCTTAGGTGTGGAAAATGACACTATAATAGATTCCCCCTAATGTGTGAAATCATAGGGGTACACTATGGCCAAAATACATTATAATAGCTCCAGAAGTGGAGTAATGAAGACCAAGGTGGAAAAAACCAGCCACTCATCAGTACAATACAATGATAGATATCTATATAAGACTACAAAGACATAACAGTCCCAGATACATGAGAGTACAATGGACATGAATAGGAATAATAGACATAAAATGTCATAAGTGGTCATCACCACATATAATATACAATGATGTAAGGTCTCCATATTGAATGAAGACATCAAATGGTACACAGAAATATGGTCATGAGAGATGGAATCTCATAAATACTGGCATGATCAGGGAGGTAGCATATATGGGATTTCGCCAATCTCAGAGGTCTTTGACACAAATCATCGCTAGTACATGTCCCATCATGCGAATAAAGGTGTCATAGTCGAACATGATGGACCATCGTCTGATTATCGATCATTAATGTATACCATTAACAAACACGAGATATCCCACCGATAATGATAATGGCAATCAAGCTTCATAGTGAAAACAAACAAGTGGGAATAGAGGTGTTGAGGTCGAGAACCTAAGAGAATCCATCGATCAGGGGACATTGATGTATTCCCAAATCCATCAATGGCAAGAGCACCTTCCACTGGTGACTACAAGTCTCAAGGCACTCAATGGACTCTAAATCCCTATTCTAGAATATATGTTTTGAATTTGATGGAAGGGAATTTGTTGGTAGGACGAAATTAAGGCATCACCCATCAACCAACACGAGGTACATAGTAATGTTGGATAACTTGGAAGAACACGAAAAAGATGTGCATGAACCAGTAATAGATGTATCAGGAATGATCGACATGTAGAGACAATATAAATAAGGAATGGATGACTCGAGATGAAACTTCCTATGAACAAGAGCATGAGGAAGATGAAGCATAGGTAGAATAGACCAAAAAATGCATACTGGGATAACTCTGTGACATTAGAGGCATCAAAAAAGGCTCCATAGGGACTGGAAGCATAACTAGACAATGGAGGAAACTCATAATAATGAGTACAACTCCTAAAGTCATAATTGTAACCCAACTAATGGATGAATGTAATGTGCTCTATTCGAAGGAGACCGAACACAATGACTACAAATAGAAAGTACTATCATTTGCCATCCAACCTTTTATGTTTTATGATTTTTTTGTTCTTTTTCATATTTGAAAAGATTGAAAAGGAATAATATTGCTTAAAGTACATTAAGGAGGCAATACATTGCGGGAAATAAAACTAGTTTCAAGCAGTGGAACATACCTATGCTCAATGCAAGGCAGCATATGCAGGATAAGGACACTTGGGGGGATGTCTCCTCCGGGTAAGGGATAATCAAGTTTCAAAATATATATGGGAGGCTCTGCTTGGCTAGGATTGAGACAAGCTCGAGCTATATGGCTTATAAACTGAAGCGGGGAGCTGACATAATTCTCACTGTACAACAAGCGAACGTATGCAAATGCAGTTACAACTTGATATTAAAGGGATTCCCAATAGGATATTGTTGGCAGGAAACAACCTTCTCAATTTTATTCTTGCCTTGCTTAATAAAACTGATCAATGATCTTCTATAACTCATTACAAAATTATTTAAGAGTGCCTTCAAAATCTATGATTCTAAAGGTACTCTCAATTCGACGAAAATTGAAAATTAGGATTAAGGTTTCAAAGGTCAAGTCAAGTTAAGTTGATTAATTTTTCTTGTAGCTGTTAAAATCCTAGGTTATGTATGATCAATATTTTATTATATTATTATTGATCATATATTTTGATGAGTTTTTTATTAATATCTTTCAGTCAACTTATTTAATTTTTAGATAATTTTCTTTTCATGTAAATAGTTATAATTTCATTTTTGGTTTTGATACTAGGCATGATTTATGATGGCATTTTTATGACTAAATATGAGTTATTAGGGTTAATCAAATTATTTTATCATATTATTAAACCCTTATATACATATCATTCATTTAATTTATTTTTGATATTTGTATATAAATAATATGAACATATACCCAGAAAAATTGTATATATGGAACCATGCTCACCTTTGAAAATATTCTGAAGCATCATTAAAGTTTATTTTATCATGATCATTGACTCGACTTCTATTTTTGATATACATTTTATAAACTCAAAGTTTGATGATTATCTTTATAATGTGTATGATATTTTTAACTTAACATTTGTTCTCTTTGAAGAATTATTGTAGCACTCTAATCCATTGAATTGAACTATTTGAGAATCATGAATTTATAAGCATGATATTATGGTTTGAATCGTGGTGAATCATGACACCTTCACCGATTTTGATAAGACTTCAAAGCATGATCATTATTCATCATATGGTACGTATTAATATGCATGTTATTGAATATTTTGGATGCCACATTGTAGATTCATTATGATTATTCATAACCTAGGGATGAACTACGAAATATTGATCAGTACCTTCGATCTCCATGTATAAGCTTTCTCATGCCAAATCTAAAACTGAATTAATTGATGTTGGATACAAATGGATTCTTCTTGACACTTGTTATATGCACATATCCCAAAATTATCATCTTATCTATTATCCATATTACATTCATAATTCGACATGATTCAACCATATGAAAATAATTTTGAGTCATATCAAATGTTTGCTAGATGCATGAATTGGATTTAACGGTGAGATGTCACATGTAGGAATGAGTCTAGGGTTTTACCATGTCTATGTAGTCTTGGATACCTATCCCTAACATTTTCACAATGCCTTTCCCCTCCTGTCCAACTGAAGAATTGACGAATTTGAGTATGCTGCCCTTATGTAGGTTTGAACCAGATGCAGTGGAGCTCTTGAATATTCATCCCAATATTTCATAGTTGTTTGATAAAATTGGCTGGGGTGACTTTCTTAGAGCCTTCAGTGGACATAATGTAGAAGTGACTCGACGTTTTTCTTTGTCCTTCATAGAAAATATGTACATATTGGGAATGTGAGACTGGAAATCTATGAAGATTTCATAGCTAAATCCACAAATCTGCCACAAAGAGGTGAATGATGGTTCAAAAAGACAAAAATAAAAAGAGGGAAATGGAATCACTTTCTGCTACCTATGCCTAAAGGGTTTGATGATAATAATGGTTATCCAGCCAAATATCTTCGACCTTAGTGGGAAACGCTTCATCAAATCATTATACGCTATATCACATGTGTTAGAAAATAGGACTGCAGAGCAATAACAAATATACAATTAATTCATTAAACAAGATGAAAAACACATTAAACACATTACAGAGAGACACAGATATAACGTGGTTCACCCAAACAATGGGCTACATCCACAAAGAAATTTCCAGTCCTTTTATTACAGTCCAGAAATATGAAGGGATACAACCTACAGCAAAACCATTACACTTCCTCTCCACACTCTCATAGTCTCTCTCACACAATCACATATATTGTTTAAAATGATATAATGCCATACACAACCGTGTTACAATTCTTTCATTTATAGGGGAAAAAATACCATGGGAAAATACTACGGTTAACCCAATACCATGGGTCCACAAAACTGTAAGCCAACAAACATCCCAAAAAAATTTCTCGGGGGCTCTGCCCATGAAACCCCATTTCTCAAGGTTGTTTCCCTCAAACCCCCGTATCTTAGGGGCATTGCCCTCGAACCCCCTTTTTTGGGGCACTGCCCCGAACCTCAAAGCAGGGGGAATGAGTGTACAATACACCTGGGGTACAAACATGACTGAATAATATCTCTGGATTTGGAAGATCAGGCTCCACAACCAACAATCTCCCACTTGGAGACTAATCACATCAACTCCACCGCTACTGCACTTGCTGGACTATGCTCTGGACCTTGGACTTGGAAAATTTCTTATTTTCACCTTCATGCTTGAAGGCCAATAGAAACCGAGCAGGAACTCAGTTTCTATCTGGTTACTCCCTTTGTCAACATGTCTGCAGGATTTTGGCTTGTACGTATTTTTTCCAGTTTTAACAGTTCTTCATCTAGAATAGATCTTATGAAATAGTACTTTAGCTGTATATGCTTAGTCCTTGAATGAAAGGATAAGTTCTTTGAAAGATGAATAAAACTATGGTTGTCACTGTACAACCTACTATTCTCTTGCTTCTTACCCAATTCTTCCATGAACCTCTGCAACCAAATCATCTCCTTACTAGCCTCTATAGTAGCAACATACTATGCTTCTGTTGTTGAAAGTGCAACAACCTGTTGCATTTTTGAAATCCAACTTACTGCTATTCCACCCGCAGTAAAAATATAGCTTGTGGTTCTCCTCCTATTGTCTTTATCACCAGCCGTATCTGCATCAACATATCCCTATAGAACAATTTCTGAACCTCCAAAACATAATGCATGAGAAGTGGTACCTCTCAAATACCTAAGAATCCACTGTACTGCTTTCCAATGCTCTTTACCTAGATTATTCATATACCTGCTCATAACTCCCACTCCATGTGCAATATCTGGTCTTGTGCAAACCATGGCATACATCAAGCTTCCAACCGCCGATGAATAGGGAATCATGGACATGTAATCTATCACTTCCTGTGTCTCTGGACACATATCCTTACTTAGTTTGAAATGGATAGCTAAAGTTGTACTAACTGGTTTTTCATTTTGCATTCTAAACCTCTGCAACACCTTTTCTATGTACTCACCTTGAGACAACGTCAATTTGCGATTTTTCCTATCTCTTGTTATTCTCATACCAAGGATTTGCTTTGTAGCACCCAAATCCTTCATCGCAAATGATTTAGCTAGTTTTCTTTTGAGCACATTTATATCCTGCATCTTAGACCCTACAACAAGCATGTCATCCACATACAATAAAAAGATAATATATCTTCTGTTATCTATCCTCTTGAAATAAACACAGTGGTCAGAATGGCATCTATCATAACCTTGTTCTATCATAAACTTATCAAATTTTAAATACAATTGTCTTGGAGCTTTCTTTAGGCCATACAAGATCTTCTTCAACATGCAAACCAAATTCTCCTTACCTTTGACCTCATACCTCTGTGGCTGCTACATATAAGGATATTCCTCCAAATCCCCATGGAGAAATGTTGTTTTTACATCTAACTGTTCAATATGCAAATATTCTACTGCCACTAGACTTAAAATAGTTCTAATTGAAGTCATTTTAACAAAAGGAGAAAATATTTCATCAAAATCTATACCTTTCTTTTGTGCAAACCCCTTTACAACAAGTCTAGCCTTGTACCGCTTCTTTCCTCCATCTTCTTCCTTCAACTTGTAAACCCATTTATTCTGCAATGTGCTTTTTCATGCAGGAAACTAAACCAAATCCCGAGTTTGGTTTCTTACCAATGATTCCATCTCCTCATTCATGCCTTGCTCCCACTTCTTTCTAGTTTCTACCTACATTGCCTCTTCATAACATTCTGTTTCACCAGAATCAGTCATCAATAAATAATATAGTGAAGGAGAGAACCATTCAAGGGATCTACTTAACCTGGTAGATTTTCTTACAGTTGCAAGAGTTTCAGGTACCTGTTGTTGTTCTTGATTTTCTAGTGCCTTTGGAACTTCATCTTCTCTGATTTTATCAAGCACTGTGTACTCTGTGTTTTCCTTTTCCACTTTGTTTCCCTGCAACTGATATTTGTACATGACCTTTATATTGAATACTACATCTCTACTCCTAATGATTTTTCATTTTTCATAATCCCACAAACGATAACCAAAATCATCAACCCCGTATCCAATAAAGGTACATTTCTTGGATTTATCCTCAAGCTTTTTTCTATCATCTTTATCAATATGGACAAATGATTCACAACCAAAAGTTCTCAGAAATGAGTATTTTACTTGTTTACCTTTCCATGCCTCCTCTGGAATCCCACCATCCAAAGCGCTTGAAGGCCCTCTATTTATTAAATAAACAACAATGTTTACAACATCAGCCCAAAACTATAAGGGAAACCCTACATGCAATCTCATACACTTTGCACACTCCATGATCGCTCTATTCATCCTTTTCGACACACCATTTTCTTGGGTGTTCCAGGGATTGTCTTCTCTCTACGAATCCCATTGTGTGAACGGTAACTGTCAAACTCCTTACTGTAGTATTCACCTCCATTATCAGATCTGAGACATTTCAACTTTTTTCCTATCTCATTCTCAGCCAAATATTTCCACTTCTTAAAAGTATCAAACACATCAGATTTATGTCTATTGAAATAAACCCAAGTTTTTCTAGTTGCATCATCAATAAAAGTAACATAATAAGGAGAGCCACCAAGAGATTGTACCTAAGATGGTCCCCATACATCTGTATGGACAAGCTCTAACTTTTCACTCTTCTTTTGTTTACCAACCCTGAGAAATCTAACTCTCTTTTGTTTTCCATACACATAGTTCTCACAGAATTCCAAACTTGCCTGCTTCAGATATGGAAGCAGTTTCCTTGAGTGGAGAATCTGCATCCCCTTCTCACTCATGTGGCCAAGCCTATGATACCACAACACCACACCTGTTTCTGTGGAAGCTACAAAGATAGAATAATCAATATTATGAGGACATAAATATAATGTACCTATACTATATCCTTTTTCTATTACCATTGATCCTTTAGTGACCTTCCACCATGTTTCTCCAAACGTAGACAAACAATCGCCATCTCCCAACTGCCATGTTGAGATCAAATTTCTTTTCATAGCAGGAATGTGCCTTACATCTTTTAGCGGCTAGTCATTTCCATTATTTAAATTAATCTGTACCTTACCCTTTCCAACAATTTTACATGGTTCATCATCCCCCAATAACACATGCCCAAAATCACCTTGAACATAATCATGAAAGAATTTCCTATGGGGTGTATCATGACATGAAGCCCCTAAATCTACTACCTAGTAATCACTAGTATTATCTAATGCAAGAATCAAAGCATCTTGTAACACATCACCTACTACATTCGCTTCCTGAGTAGTCTCTTGTTGCCTCTCACCTTTCTTCTTTGGTGCTATGTAGTCTTTCTTTAGGTGTCCTTTCTTACCACAGTTTTAACACTCTATTTTTCCAAATCTGGACTTGGATCTGCCCTTTTTAGACTTGTCACGATTTCCCGGGCTCCTTCCTCTCTCATTTTGTCTACGTCTTCTCTCCATGGTCAATGCATTACCTGATGTCTCACCCGAGCTTTTTCTTTGCATTTTCTTGCTAAGAATAACACCAACAACATCATCAAACTTAAGAGTTTTTGAACTAGGGATAGAGTTACTTATAGCCATGAGAAACTATTCCAGCTTTCTGGAAATGAGCACAAGAATAGAAGAGCCCTAATCTCATCCTCAAATTTCACTTTTACATAACTTAATTGACTGGTAAGTGTATTAAACTCATTTAAATGATCGACAACAGATCCACCTTCCGACATCTTCATATTAAATAAACACTTCATTAAAAATACCTTGTTGCAAGCCGAGGGTTTTTCATAGAGCTTACCCAATGCACTCATCATGCCCTCTGTTGTTTTTTCTTTCAAAATATTGAAAGCCACCGATGAATCCAAGCACTTTCGTATTGTTTCCAATGCCTTTATGTCAAGAACCTCCCAATATTCATCCTTCATAGTTGCCGAATGTTTTGCTTTTCTGCCCAACGATAGGTACAAATCCTTTTGGCATAGATAGTAGTCCATTTGCATCTTCGATAACTGATAGTTTTGGCCATTAAATTTCTCGACACTAAACTTTCCCTCTTCCGCCATTTCTCCCACTCGAACCAGGAACCCTTCTTTCCTGCGAGTTTACCAGCCAAATAGACCTTTTGGATATGATACCAATTGTTAGAAAACATGACCGCATAGCAATAATAGATATATAGTTAAATCATTAAACAAGATGCAAAACAAATTAAACACATTCAAGAGAGACACATACATAACGTGGTTCACCCAAATGATGGGCTACGTCCACAAAGAAATTGTCAGTCCTTTTATTATAGTCCAGAAAGATGAAAGGATACAACCTATAGCAAAACTAATGCAATTCCTCTCCACACTCTCGCAGTCTCTCTCATACAATCATAGAGATTTTTTACAATGCTATAATGCCATACACGGTCGTGTTACAATGCTTTCTTTTATAGGGGAAAAAATACCATGGGAAAATACTACGGTTAACCCAATACCATGGGTCCACAAAATTGTTGGCCAACAAATATCCCAAAAAAATTTCTCAGGGGATCCACCCCCAAACCCCCTTTTTCATGGTGCTTCCTCGAACCCCAAAGCAGGGGGAATGAGTGTATAGTACACTTGGGGTACAAACATGACTGAATAATATCTCTGGATCTAGAATATTAGGCTTGACAACCAACAACATGCAATGTTAGGTTTTCCTCTATCCATTTTTTACCATTTATGAATCTTAATGGCTTTTAAGGGTTCAAAGATGAATTTACCCTATGTTTGTTTAAAATATTGCAAAAAAATGGCATTCGTTGTTCAGAATGCTATAGCTAACCAAGACCGTAGTATTTTCCACCATGGATTGGTGAAAATCCTGGTTCTGTATCAATTGTATTTTATTGTTATAACTTGGGATCAATTTCTCAATGAGAACGGTTTTGGCCAAAATGAGATATGGCCTTCTGTTTGATCTAAAATACGACAAAAAAGAAGACAACCTCTTGGGTCTGAATCAGCTGAAGAAAAAGTTGAATTAAACCCTAAAGATTTGAAAGTCGAAAATCCCACTTAGTCAATACGTTTGGAAGATGAATTGATATAAGGTAAACCCCAGCCAATTAGTGTTGAAGTTTATGATAACATACAACTAGATTTAGGAAACCACGTATTGGATAAAAGGTCTGAGGGGTTAATTCAAAACTTAAAATAAAATTTTGGTTTTTGTTGATCAATTTGAACCTAAATTGAAGAACTCTAGTCTAGTAAGTGCTCATAGGTTTACTCAGAGCATGACTAGCATATTCATGCCCGTAAAATTGGAACAAAACATTGAACCAATTGTTATTCAGCTTGAAATTGAAGATTACATGTTTTCCTTGATTCATGAGACAACTCATAATGATGAACCAACTTCCACAATGAATGATCTTGTGATGCCTTCAACTAAAGAAATAACTGATCCTAACAAGTTGGAGATAGAACCTTCATTTATAGATGCTCCTCAACCTGTTCAGGATTACGATAAACCTATTTCTTCCCAATCCAATGATTCGTTTCATGATCAAGATGATGAAACCTTGCAGCAAGTTCTTGATCGAATCTATGAGGACAAAATCGAATAGTTAAAGGATGAATTGAAATAATGCCAAGTGAATGCAACGATGAAGGATGAAGAGAATAAACATTCAAGACAAAGTTGTTAGAATGGATGCAACGATGGCGAATGATGAGTTTGAAGAAAAATAGATACAAGGAGGCTAGGAAATCTGTGATGATCACCAATGAGCACTTGCTCGAACAAACAGAACGACAAAATCTTATGATCCTAAAACTCAAATCTAGATTTTTCGAGGCAAGAAGAGTAGTTAATTTGCAAACCAAAACTTGACACTTACTCTATTTTCAGTTACGTTGGTATATTTCTCTTTTGACAAGTAATAAAATACTTTAATTAACACACCTATAGAATCGTATATTTTGTAGGCATGCTTGAAATTTATTTCATTCTACTTTTTGGTTATATTTAATCATTACTATTTTGATGAGGAATTAATAAATCTGTAACTGATTGTCATAGGTGTACTTATACTATGAATGTGTTGGATTGAATAGAGACGATTTTGTTGACTGGTAGCACTTGTTGTTTCTTGATGCATCTTTTGTGGAGCAGTCGAAGCCTATAAAAGTCATGTTCCTACTAAATTTATCTTGACAGAAGTTAATGCTTGCCAGGTGCTTTTGATATTGATTACGATGCCTCATCAGTCGAATAGGTGTTAAAACAGATTGTACTAAATTTAGATTTTAGTTCTAAAAATTTTCGAGGTAGTTTAGATCTTTCATGTATAAAAGACAGAACTATGTTCTGAATTAGGGGGATGGATTTTTGGAGAAGAAAACTTATACTTAAATTTGGATGTTTCAACTT
>LPNX010099919.1:117670-131232 GCA_001517045.1 Pseudotsuga menziesii | reverse complement strand
ATATATATATATATATATATATATATATATATATATATATATGCATATTTAGTATTTGTCTTTCTTCAATTATCTATATATATGATCATGCTTTGTTGTGACTTATGTATAATCCATAAAGACTTGCTCTAATCACTTGTTTCTGTGTTTGATATTAAATATCATATCTTTTATTTAGTTAAGGTTTGATTGATAAATAAATGATAGTGATATTATTATTCATTAACTAAATGAATTAAAATATTTGTAATTTGACAAATATTTTAAATAGTTGGTATTATATCATTATTGTTCAAATATCGAAATGCTAAACATTAATTATCTTTTGATTATTATGATTGTAGAATAGTGAAGTCATTTTTGTTTCATAAAATATTACAAAAATCAGAAATATGTTATAATTTCAATTCTGTTAAGTTGTCTTGCTGGCTTGAAGTTATTTCTTTTCATATTTATATATCATCAACAAGTAGTTAATTTAATTAAATAAGTTTTCTCTCAACTGAGATAGTTAGGATAGATTAGGTTTGATTTAATTTTAGCTTAGATTTTCTTAGTTTATTTAGTAACTATTAANAAATGCTAAACATTAATTATCTTTTGATTATTATGATTGTAGAATAGTGAAGTCATTTTTGTTTCATAAAATATTACAAAAATCAGAAATATGTTATAATTTCAATTCCGTTAAGTTGTCTTGCTGGCTTGAAGTTATTTCTTTTCATATTTATATATCATCAACAGGTAGTTAATTTAATTAAATAAGTTTTCTCTCAACTGAGATAGGTAGGATAGATTAGGTTTGATTTAATTTTAGCTTAGATTTTCTTAGTTTATTTAGTAACTGTTAAATAGGTTTTAGAGTTTAGTTAGTTGTTTAATATCTTAAACATTTTCTTAGTTAAAAAAATTTAAATCAAAATCCAAAACAAGAGACTTTCACTAAGAAAGCAAAAAATTAGGATAACTTAAACTTAGAAATTAATATTAGGAACTAGTTTGACTTTAAGTTAACATAGAAAAAAAAATTGCTGAATTTTTTTAACCATATTCTCCTTAAGAGAATAAAGATTCAGCTGGTAGTAGGAGACCATAACCTGCGAAATCAAGCTAACTTAAACATACTGGGAGTTGTATTAAGCAAACTGTGTGGGCTTGATTTCCTCTATTGGCCTAGGTCATAAAATCAGGCCAACAAATATGTATAACATAAAGTTCAAGAAAGAACATGAAGGTATTTACTCGAAGAAGTGGCGGGACTATAAGGGACTCCCAGACCTAAAGGAGGATGCTCAGGCGCATGGGCACCAACATGGAAAAACATGATCTAACTAGCTTACCCTTGATAAGATGACCTAGGTAGAGTTAAGTGAGAATGACGAAGAGTGTGAGTTCCTAAGGAGTGGGAAAAGATTATGTCGAATAAGAGGAGAAGGACTACAACGAGGATTGAAAATTGTACTATGAATGAAAGAGGAGACTATGAATCAGTACCATAACTGAATGAGGAGTCCTATGACGAAGAAGAATAATACTTGCTTATTTCAGAGGAGGAAGAAGTTTCAGATCAACACCAGACCCGAGGCCGTAACATACCCATGACCCCATGTAAATATCCAGAATTAGAGGTAATACCTAAGAGTTTTCCACAGTGTTACCAAGCTAACCATAATAGTGGTAGTAGTCAGAATAGTGGTACATCAAATAGTAAAGTTCCTAGTAATTCTCCTCAAAGTTCAAGTTCGTGAGCACCCTAGAGGAATATAATGGTTGGGTATGATATGAAGTTACCTATGTTTAATGGGAATGGATCAGAGGATCCAAAGTAGCATTGGATCCTCTATGAAGCAGTGTGGACTATTTGACATGTCCAAGATGATGCCATTAAGAGGGCCCAGATGATCACGACCTTCAAGGGTTGGGCGTTGGACTGGTATATGAATTTTTCTATTGTTCCTACAAAAACTCCTCAAAAGGCATTAGTTGAGATCAAGGTTTGGAAGACAAATAGTTTAAGAAGATGAAGTATGAATCACAATGCATCATAGAACTGAAGGCGATCAAGCAGTCACTGACAAAATCCATATGGGACTTAGACTAGAGTTTCAAGACTTTGATGGCCAAATTAAGCTTCCAAATTTCATATGTACAACATAAATAATGGTTCATGGCCTCCATTTTATTACATATATGACTACCATTGATGCAACAAAATATTGCATCTCAATCTGAATCATTAAAGATTGCCATGAAAATGGAAGCATCACCAGTTGGAGAAACTAGTGCTACGATAGTTTAGATTCAGTCAGAGTTGGATAATATCTCACTACAAATTCAAGATATAAAGAGGGGAAAGGAGGTTAATGAAGAGATTCGGTGTCCTAGATGTAAAATAGAAGGAAATCACAAGGATAAATGTCTGTCCTTTCATGAGCATCTAGCCATCGGAGAACCAAGCCCACTTAATTAGTCAGGTATGCCATGGTGCAGAGTTTTCCAAATTAGAGGCCATCGTTCAAAAGAATGTTTATAACTTTAGAAAATAGTAAGTACCCCTCATATCCTATATTGTAAGTTATGTTTATCTCTTAGGAATGATGAAAAGGACTTTCAAGCATATCGGTTGCTCCAAGAGCGTATAGTTGATACTTATTTTATGAAGGGAGATGAGCAATCTTAATCTTAAAGAGGAAATGCATAATTTAATCATACAAGGGGTATATTTCATGGTCAAGGTAGAGGTCAGTTAATTTGTTATAACTATGGTCGACCATGATATTTTGCTAGAGACTGCTAGAATCCAACTTCGACATGTTCCTATTGTAGAGTGTTGGATCACCTTATTGAAGATTGGTTGCATCCCATTGCGAAGTGTCAGGACAAAACCAATCAAAACTAGAATCAACTTCAAAATAAAAACCAAAATGTTCAGAAGATTACACCTAAGCCAAGAGAGAAGCCATCGACTGTCACTATTGTGACCAGAGGAGGAGCGGCCACAGGAGAAGATAAATTGAGTCATCTGCAAGACTCGTGGATTCAACCAACAACATAATGAAAGGTGCTATTTAATGTACAGAAAGTGAAAGGGGTATTATTTGAGGCCCATAATGAATTTATGGGAAGATATAATGGATATTCAAATTCAAATGATCCTCCAATAATCGATCAGGGGTCTGTCTACAACATGTTTCCCCACTTTGATCGGTTAGTCCCATAGAAATCAACAGGAAACGTAAGCACTCTAAGGAATTTATTGAAAATTTGTTTGGATTTAGTTAAGGATTAAAATGCATTGGAAAAATTATCTAGTCTGTTAGAAGAACCAGAAGGAAATATTCGATAAGAAAAGGTTGTTAACCACATTCATTAAAGAAGAAATATTCAATGAGAACTGTGCATGAACGCCCAAATTATGGACAATGAAATGGAATTTATTATATTATATATGGGATCAAATGTTAATATTCTCACTAAGAAGACAAGGGAAAGTATGGGTAATCCCACACTAGTGTGATATCTAGTCTAATTATGGTTGGAAAATCAGTTGAAATTTATACCATTTGGATGAGTGGCAAGAGTACCTATTAAAGTGGAAGGGCTACAATATCCACACAAGCCGACCTTTACCTGAATCCTTAAACTAAGATAAATAATCAATATTTATCCCTCACATCCGGTTCAAAAAAGAGCGATATTATTGTTCTCCTGAGGATGAACCTTCTTAATAGGTTCAAAACTTGTTGAGAATTGCAAAATTCTTACCCCGGATTTCCTATCATTTTTAGTTATAGAAATTGTTGATGACACTAATCCACACCTAACACTTTTGGGTATCAATTGGAATAACGAAAATCAAACCATCATTAGTTAAAAAAATAGGAAATTATTACTTGAACATTCAGAGATAAGAGTCACAACGCCATTGGATCCGTTGGAATGGAAGTGGTACATGGAACCTGTATGAGGAGAATATCATGAGGGAGAGATGGATAATATCTACAATATTTCATCCCAATTGGTTGAATACATTAACCTGATATCAGACAGTATGTTGGGATAATCAAGTGTCAGATCATGTTCATCTGATTCAAGGGAAGCACTGAAAAATTGGTAGAAGCGATTACATGAGGCTTCGATGTGAAAGTGTGCTCATATCACAAAATCCTTGTGATGGGTTGGTACATAGGTATGTGATATAGTTGCTTATGAAGGATTACCTAATATTGATACATTTCTTGATGAGTTTGAAGTCAAGGTGTCGAAACAACAATGATTGTCGGCCTTGGATGTGGCCCTAAAAGAAATTTCGGCGAGGGGTTGGGTTGTTCATAAACAATGTATCAAAATCTAGTTGTAGTGTCAAAGATTGCTAGAGATCTGGTTTGGTGATGTTGGAGAGAAGTATACTGACCTAACAATTCTTTTGGACCATATGAGTGCTTGTATTGTGACATGGAAAGCTATACCGAAGTAGGAAGGGGTGCATATGTTCATGCATACATTAGATATGATACCAAGAAATTGGTATACGTCGCTTGAGATGCAATGAGGGATTGCACAATGGGATAATATTTCTAATATTTTCAATTAGACATTTAGTTATGTGAATGAAGGTTCGTCGATAGAAGAATCTCTTCAAGTGATTAAAGCCAATTTTTTTAAAGAAATTTTAGTACTAGTCTCAAGTCTTTTGCAGTGGATTGTGACCATTCAGAACCTGATGGAGGGTTACAAAAATTTTGGAGAGCCTGAGGATGATGACCCAAACAATATAAATATTCCTAAATCAAAGGGAAGATGAGCACTAGAGGGACCTAGTATATCATCTAACAAATTCTTGAAGACATTAAAGCTTAAGAAGGTAAATATTGGTTCTTCCACTAACCCTAAGTTTACAAATATTGGTGATTATTGGAATGATGAAATTGTTGAAAATATTACATACTTATTGCATGAATTCCAAGATCTGCTTCCTACAAAGTTTGAGAAATGAGGGGCATTTTTGAATACCTGGGTGAGATGAATATTCCATTAAAACCAGATGCTAAACCAATAAAGTAGATACCATACAGGCTGAATCCAAGATATAAAGAAAATATTAAAGAAGATCCCAATAGAATGTTAGATGTAGGTATTATTGAGCCTATCGAAGAGTCAGAGTGGATCAGTCCCATGGATGTTCAAGACAAGAAGATTGGCAAAGTTTAATGACGCCTACTTGCATGATCCATTCCCTACGCTTTTCATTTACATATGAAGTTCTAGAGAGTGTTGAAGATAAATAAATATATTCATTCACTGATGGATTTTTGGGATACCATCAAATAAGGATTTCTAAAGAAGATTGACAAAAAACCATGTTTGTGAAAGAGTAGGGTTGTTTCCAGTATATGGTAATGCCTTGGTCTTAAGAATGCTCCTAGTATTTTTTCTAGGATAATTGCCACTTCCTTTAAATAATTCATTTATAAATTCCTAGAAGTATACTCTAATGAATGGATAGTGTATGGGTTGTGTTAAGTCATGAACTCGTTTTCTTTAGTTTTATATTTTGCTTGTGATTTTTACTTTAAGTTTGCTTATTTGCTTACTTTAGAAAATTTTTGGTTTTAAGTGAAATTTTGATTTTTGCTTTAGGTTTTCATTAGGTTTGTTCTTCTTATGGTTTTGAAGGGTTCTATAGGACATTATGTGGATTAATTGGTTCACAAATAGCACGATGATCAAATTTTAACATTAAAACCTCATTCAAAATAGAATTAATGATTAAAAAAGTGCCAAACTTGATTTTAAAATATTCTTGTAGCGCAACGACTAAATTTTTACACTACGGCGCTACAAGAATATCGCGGGCGCTAAAATTGCCAATTTTTAAGCAAATTTCTCCCATGATTTCGATTTCTGGATGACTAATCACATGTGTAGATGATTTTGATACGTGTTCCATCAGAAATAATCATGCAAACAGGTGTGGTCTGAGACGTGAATGAGATCGTGGCAAATCAAGCAGTTAAGGTTGGGTGAATCTTGACAGGTAGAGGAACGAGCCGAAATTGATGTGAAAGAAACTCTACACATATGCATGACGAAGCTGGAAGTGAGGTGGAACAAAAACAACCGCTAACAATCCAGAATTTGCAGTTACAGAGGGAATTTAGGGTTTTCCCAGCGCGCCAGTTGGAAGCAAATTGAAGACCTGAAGACACCTGGGCAGTTTAATTCAACAGTCAGATAGTTCAAGGATTAATTTTAAACGACTGCAACAGGCCGGGAGTACGGTATTTCGCGTAAACTTGGTCGTGGCAGCTGAATTGGGGGTTTTTCCACTAAAGCTTGTTATGTTAAAATTGATTAAGGAAATCTTTAATTCATGCTGTTAACAATCTCCCTACGATCAGATATCAGTTTAAAAAGGTTTTAGATGTTTGGGCAAGTGATAAGTTGAAAAAAAACAGTTACCTTGAATAAATTCCCTGTCAAGACCAGCAAATTTGGTAGGGTGAAGGTCTGTATTGTTTATGGCGACCAGGGTTTCACAGATTCACTTGTTACCTGTAATCAATGCAACGAGTTAGCTGAGCATGTCAATTGCATGCAGATCTTGTCTGAGTATGTGCTATAGGCTGATTGGTTTTGTGCTGAATGCAAGTTGAAGCAGAAAAGTTAGCACATATAATACTGCTCTCATATCATCTCATCCCCTAGTTAAACAGTCACAATTTGAATCTAAGAAGTGAGCAAATGATAGCTCTAATGCAAAATCCCTATTGCAAAGAGATAGCTCATTAGTAGCATTGGAATGAGCCAAGGGTGCTATTTGTGCAGAATCACAACACACAGATGTTTCCAGGCATTCTAAAGATGGTATTGCATCGAAATGAACATTTTGGAAGATAGTTAAATTCAGTAGCAGCTTTGTGAGAGGATTTTGGGTACTCTGTTGACCTAAACCACCTGATATCAGTGTAAAATATTTCCTGCATTCAAAATATAACAGACTGTCAAAACTTTAAAATCTTGAGGGAAAAAGAGTTGTTAGGTCATTAACAGGGCTTTAAAATTACACAGAATTCAGTCATTGAAAGCAGATGGGAAAAAGTGGGAAGACCAACAGGGCTGAGCCCACTGAGCTGAATTGGATTGACCAGTTTCTAGGTTGTGCAGAGCTTTTTCAAAATGTTGGATGGTTAGATTTCTTCAGGAAGATTGATGTCTATAACACCGAGGTCTCTTATAAATTTTCCCAATGTTATAACCAAGACATGATAGCATTTAATACTCTGAAGTTTAAGTTGTCTGTGGAGTTAGTTGCTGAAGCAATAGGAGTCAGAAATGAAGGAGAAATGTGGTTCAAAAAGTTTCCATTCACCTTCAATGCCCAAAGGTATATTTTACCTGGCATTATTCCAGACTGTAGCAAAGGAGTACTAATCCATAATTTCAGAGATGAATGGGTAGAGCCCATTAAAGTCCTTCAAAGCTATATTACCTGTGAAGGGAGATATGCTTATGTCTTTAAATATCATTTTAGGTTTCTACAGCACCTTGTTGGTGAATCAAGGATGAGTCTTCCTTTCTTTTTGTTTAAAAGTTTGCAGAAGATGTCAAGCAGTGTCAAGGAGCATCATGATCACACTACATAGTCCATTTTCCATCATGGATTAATCAAGCTAATTATCAGTACTGCTCTGCAAAGAGAAGGGAAGACATGGGACTATTTTCTCTTTTGGTCTGGTTTCCAAATTAAGCAGGAAGAGCAGCCAACCAAAAAACATGTGAACAAGGGGAAAACCCTAATTAGGAAAGTAGGTAAAAAGGTCAAGTCTAAAGATAAAAAAGATTCTAAACTTGAAAAGGTGACAGAACCTTCAAAGGAAGACTATGAACCTCAGCAGCTTTCAGCTGACAGTAAAGGTAAAGGTTTGCTATTTATAAAAAAGGAAGATCAGCCTGTGCAAAATAGGGCACCTGCAGAAGCTCTCATGGATGAGAAAACTGTTGTCACAGAAAAGGTTAGCAGATATGGAAGCTGAGCAGAAGAGAGCTAGGAAGAAGGCCCAAGCTTTGGATGGAATAACCTTATTGGCAGAAGCTGCTAAAGACCTTTGAGTATTGATAGTTAGGAAGTTATTTGTTATGTTTTTCTTTAGAAATACTTTAGTTAGGCAGTTACTTGTTATGTTTTTTGAGGAAAACTTTATTTTGTAAATTATAATTTGACATTATCCCATCGATGAGTTGGCTGAAGATAGTTAGGGTTTAGACACTAACTGAATTTTTGAGAAACAGTATTTAGGTAGATGAGAAAGAGAACAAAGGGTTCGATTTTTGGATGGCTTAAGGAGGTCTTTTGGACTTATTGATGAGCTAAGTACTAAAACTCTCATGTGTATTTGTTGAACAGAATTATGAAATATATGATCCTTTCCACCCTTCAGTTTGTGTTTTAGCTTCATTTTTAACTTGTTTAGTTACATGATTGATAAATTCATTGTTGTTTTATGGTTTGTATGCTGGTAATGCTTGTTAGTTGTGAATGAACTTCAATGTCATGTTCTGTTGGATATTGGTAATTATATTATGCATCTTTGTTCTTCTTTGCTTATGATTCAGTTCCTATTTGGCTCATGAATGTATTCCCTTCAGTCACCAGACTTTACAACCACAAAAACCTTTCAAGAAACCCTAAAACCTACTTTTGCTTGATTGAATATTTGAGATTGTGTTGGCTTGTTTCTTTGTAGCCTAGAAACAATTTCTGGCACAAACAGGTTGATTAAGAATCACATTGAAATTCCTCGATTGATGTTAGAACACTATAGACAGTTCTATATCTTTTTAAATTTGAAGAAATGTATTCTTTATGCACCATTTGGTATATTGTTGGGTCATGTTGTCTACAAAGAAGGGATGCCGATGGATTCAGTGAAGATAACCATCATAATGGACTTACCTCCACCAACCTCAATTAAGAAGTTAAGAACTACATTAGGGAATATAGGATACTATCACAAATTTATCTGGGGTTATGCTAAAATTAGAAACCCAATGTAGAAGTTGTTAAAGAAAGATGCAAAGTTCCAATGGAATGAGGATTGTCAGAAGATCCTTGACATGCTAAAAGAAAAAATGGTTTCAGCTCCCATTATGGTTTTCCCATATTGGTATAAAGAATTTCATGTTCATGTAGATGCATCCTCGGTTGCTCTTGGTGTGATACTCACACAACTAGGTGAGGGGTCTATTGACCACCCAATTGCATTTGTTAGTAGGAAACCATGGACGATAGAAAAGAACTACATTGCGATAGAGAGAGAGGTACTTGCCATTGTCTATGTATGACAAAATTTTTGACATTATTTATTAGGTGGCCATTTCAAAATGTTCACAGACCATAATTCTTTGAAGTATCTAGTCAATAAGCCAGTCTTGGGGGGGAAGTTCTGTCGATGGATCCTTCTATTCCAAGAGGTTTATTTCAAGATCATTGTTAATTCTGGGAGGCTAAATTCTGGACCTAGTCACCTGTTGCAGTTGGAAATAGGGAAAGAGTCAATCAAGCTAGATGACATCCTACTATATGCAAAAAAATTTGCAGTAAAGATGGTCGATGAATATTATGAAGACAACATACATTTTTTTACTATAGGAAGAGAACCAGATAGATACATCAAAGAGCAAAAGAAGTAATTAGTTGTCAAATATGCATATTTCCAATTGATAGTTGGTTAGTTGTATAAAATGGGGCCTAATGAAATTTTTTGTCGTTGTGCCTTAGAGCATGAACGACCAATGATCCTTGCAGAAGCTCATGATGTGGTGGTAGGAGGTCACTATGCGGGGAAATAAATTGCATAGCAGATATTGTGGGCTGACTTATGGTGGCTCAAACTGCATTGGGATGCATATGAGTACTGTAAGAGCTGCGATATTTGTTAAAGGGTTGGAAAGACATCAAGATGAGATGAAATGTATTTGGCACCACAAATAACATTGTAGGTATTTGATAAGTGGGATGTATATTTTGTGGGTCCCATCAACTCACTAGGTAAGAGAACAAGTGATGGATACATAATCACTGCAGCTGATTACTTAACTATATGGGATGAGGTTTCCCATGTGAAAGACTATACTGCTACGATTTTTGTGAGGTTTTTGTTCGAGAACATGGTTACTTGGTTTGGATGTCTGAGATTTCTATGAAGTGATCAAGGTTAGATGTCGTTCAAGTTAGTTTATGTACAAGAGGTTGTTATTCCCATGGAATTCATTGTACCTACTATGAAGATATCTTCTTTCAATGATATGTATGATACTGGTACATTTGAGGAAAGGTTGTTGGAGTTACTCAAATTATAAGAATATTAATTCCTTATAGGATGTCACCAACAAGTCCAGAAAGAGAAACATAAGGCTTGGCATGATACACATATTAAGAAGAAGTAGTTCTAGTGAGGGGTCCTTATTCTCCTCTACGAGTGCACGTTTTTGAAACATCCTGGTAAGCTGTGAATACACTAGTTTAGGACGATATATCATTGACTTTATCATTGAACGGGGTGTAGTTCAATTGTAAAATTTAGATGGGTAGACCGTGGAAATATTAGTTGATGGAAACCAGATAATACTTTACAAGGATAGCCAAAAATTCCTTGATTGAATCATTATGTAAGTAAAAACAAAAATCTTTAGGAAACCCCACCTTTTATGTTGTGTCAAACTCTTGTACATATCTATGTTTGGTCAAAGTATTGTGTATTGCGGTCCTGTATATATATTGAATCCTTTCTGTGTAATGTTTGTCGGAGTGATTCATTTGTTGTAGTTAGTCAGGGTACTAGCCCTATTATAGCTCAAAATTACACATCTCTTCATGTGACCACTTTCCCATGATTCCATCGCATGTGGACACTTCCATGACAACACTTCATGAAAAGTCAATGAAAAAACACCTAACTTGGAGGACCTGTATCTTGAATTTTGTAACTCTGTTTGACCTCATCTCTACACCGTTGGAAAATTATTTATGTTAGCTAAAACTTTCTAGAAGACACCAAAGTCTAAAATCCCCATAAATAACATAAAAATGAGGTTTTTTTTTTTTTCTCTGTATGTGACCTTCCTTAAGGCAAACCCGCGTACGTACGCGACTTGCTCTCTATAATACCTGCGTACGTACGTGAGTTGCTATATATAATAGTCGCATACTCCTTATATATGCAAATTTCTGTATTATCAACCCCCATGTATTTCTCGTGTACGTGACTATTGTTTCTGCAATCCGCGTACGCCTCTTAAAAATGTCAAAAAACACGTCTTTTGAATTTCGGGTAGTTTGGGTAGTTATGCAACTAACTCCTTCAATTGTAACTACTTTGTCTTCACCCCTAACTCTTCCTTAAGCATATAAATAGAGGTAGGGATGTCCATGAGAGGGGACTTGAATCTTTGCATTGTTATGCTGGAGGATTTGGAGCTCTCTTTGCCCACACCTTTGCCCTAGAAGCATTCTCCTTGTGTTGCCGAGCTAGGAGGCTGAGTTCCTTGGAGAAGAGAAGTATCAGAACTGGATCAAGGTTTCATGAGGTGCTGAACTTGAAGAGAAGGTATATTTGTACTTGTTTTCAAGATTAATAAATATGTGATGTCCTTCTTCTGCCCAAATCATTGTTCAATGTGTGATTGAATATTTTTTTATGATTAGATGTTCATGTTTATTTGAATATCATTGTTTTATATGTGGTCATAATGGTTTGAGGAAGGTATAATTCATTTTGCACGTCTCTTGGAGCTAGAGGAGCAAGAAGAGGATTAAAGGGCTGCTTGGATCAACCTTTGTTTGGCTAAGGTATGAACCATTCTAATCTCTGAATCTTGCTTATATATACTTGCAGAACTATATAAGGTTTATAATCAGTAAGATCAACCTCAGAAGGAGATCAAAAATCAACAGGGGAGATAGAGTCTGCAGGAACAAACTCAATATCACAGGATTTGAAAAAATCATAAGAAAAATCAAACTCGTCAGGATCACTGACTTGCTGTTCGAAGGAAGAGTCAAAATACTCAACAAGACCAACATAAGAAGAAAGGTCAGGCTTACTAGGAAAATTAGGGTTAGAATTAGTCACAACTGAACCAACATCCAAAAGAAGGCCAGACTTTATCAAAGACTCTAGGAAGACTTCATCTGAAGGAAGGATATCATCCGAGATAGGACACATGTATAAACTTTCAAATGGATTAACAAAGTGGAGAGCATGCTCCATAGTCTGTAGAGGATGACTCACCTATTCAACTACTGGGACCAAGTCCCAAGAAGGTAAGCATGAAAATAGAGGCTGCTTCTCAGTAGCAATTGAACGCAAAGGACATGAGGCCACATAGCTCACCTGTGGCGGGGTAGTGTATATAGAAACACTGGGAACCAATAAAGGAAAGACCTGGTTTCTAGTTGGGCCAGGAGACGGATCAAGAAAATCCAACTGATCGATAGTGACAATTTCTTTGCCATGATTAAAGTACATCACACGAAAGAATGTTGACACCACAGCTTGCATGGCATAGACATAATCACGTCCAAGGAGCATATTGAAGTCCAAGGGGTCTTCTATCACCATGAAGTCAACTAATATGGTCTTCCCACCCAAAGTAACAGGTGTTTGAGAAAGAATTCCCAAGGCTATACAAGTTCTTCTATTAAATTCCAGCAATTGACTAGCAATCGACACAAGGCTGGGAGATCCCATGCCTTGCCAAGCATAAGCAGACAAAATACTAACTGAGGCTCCTTCATCAACAATACAACAAGCAATCGTATATTGTTCAACTTTGACCTTTATCTTGAAAGGTGCATCGGAAGGAAGGCGTGGCTCAACTAGGCTATCCCAATCAAAGGAAGCAATATGAGAGCTTGGTGGGGGTTGATCTGAAGCAAGTTTAGTGCCCCCTTGTTTAGTAAGTTCTGAACTGGCAGTGAAGAAAATGTGACTAGTAGACACTTCACTCTCCAACAGAAGAGTGGGATTGATCGATACTGAATTCTATTCAACCACTGCATGAAAGTCACTCTCTGAAGGGAGAGTGGGATTGACCAAAGATGACATTGGTTCAATCACATTAGGATCACTCTCCAAAAGAAGAGTGGGATCGACCAAATATGAGATTGGCTCGACCACTTGATCAACCAAAGGTTGAGTAGATTGTTGAGAAACTATAGGTTGTTCAGGAGAAGGAAATTCTTGAGTCTCAAACCACACTCTTCGCACCTCTGCGATAGTAGGGAACTGGTGAGTAAGATGATCTCCCTCACATAGCTTACAAGGGAACTTAAGTTTGCACTTCGAACGACCAGTTTTCTCAACGATGTCAACACGACTAGCAGTGGATGACTATTTTCTCTCAGCATGACCTACAGAGGTTGAGAGTTTTCCCCCAGCATGAACTATAGAGGCTAGGTGACTGGGTCCAACTTGACTAAGAGAGGTTGGTTGTTGAGAGACTTCAGAATGTTAAAAAATGAGATGACCATGAAACCAGACTCTTCAAACCTCCACAAT
>LPNX010099919.1:96476-116060 GCA_001517045.1 Pseudotsuga menziesii | reverse complement strand
CTCCCTATCCCACAAGTCTAGCCTGAGCTAGTTGGTGTATGACCCTATAAAATAAAACTTACTAATAATTTTTAAATTATATCATTTATTTTAAGGGCTGTTTTTAGTCAGAGGGTAAATGGCGTGAAAATTATGTGTTTTTTTTACTCAAAGTTGAAACAAATTGACTAAGCAAAGAGAAATGAAATGAAAAAAGAAAAAACTATTCTCTTTCATTTTCAAATAGAAACTTGAAAGCCAAAAAAGAACAAATTCTTTTTTATTTTTATCAAAAACAATGATATGCCATGCAATCTAGACTAAAAACCTAATCTACATGCATATAAAGCAAACATGTGTTTTTGTCTTTTTCTTTTATAAATGCAAAAGATAAATCAGCCTATCAACTAATGCAAGCAAGTACTGTAAGCAAAGAAAATAGACAACTACTCTACACCCCACAAACAAACCCTAGGTTTCCCTAAAGTTGGATATCAACCTCTCTTGAAAAGAAGGCTCACAAAGGTGAACAAGCCAACAACTTTGGAATGAAGAGACTGAGCAATAAGATTGACATAAACATAGGTCAATAAGTCCCAAGAATCAATCTAAACCTACAAACAGAGGCTGCTCAGTACCTTGTCCAACAAGGTCAAGCGAAAGAAGGACGTGGGGGGGAAAGCATCAAAAAAAAGTATATGTTCATTTTAATTTTCTTTTATAAATGCAAAAGAAAAAATACCTACAAACAAAAGCATGCAGATGACAAGAACAAAGCAAAGGGAACTCTGCTATACAACCACTAAACAAACTCTAGAAAGAACTAAAGTCGGTATAAACCCTACCTGAAAGGAAGGCTTGCATAAAAAACAAGTCAACTATTTTGGCATGGTGAAGTTAACCAACAAAACAAGAAGGAAACCAACACCAACAAGCTTCTGAACTCAGACAAAGATCACTAGCAGAGGTTGACTAGAAACATAAGCCAAAAATCATGCCAAGCAAAGGGGGTAGGGGAAAAGAGCAAAGAGCGAACCCTAATGCTATAAAAAGGCTTACCACATAGATAAAGAACAACCAAAAAGGATGACACTAGCTCCCTGGATTCATGCACCTGCAGAGGAAACCAAAAGACCTACCAAATAGCCCACAACAGTAGAAAGAACCACAAAAAAAAGAGGAAAAACACTGTTTTAGGGGCACACGTGGGTTGTAATACTAACAGGTCACGTGTCATACACGGGTTGCCAATAGAGAAAGTCACGTGTATAAGCACACGTGGGTTGTATAGCTGATAAGTCGCGTATCATACGTGGGTTGACAGTATAGACAGTCGCATGTACCAAACTAGACACGTGACTGTTCAGTCTGCAAGTTGCGTATGGGTGGAAAAACTCCCAAAAAAGGTCAAAAACTACCTTAGGAAGGCAGGGGAAGTGTGCTATCAGACTTATAAAGTGTTCCTAAGTGGAAAGAAGGACCTGAAACAATGCAAAATATTGAAATAAATAAATAGAAACCCCAAACAGACAAGGCTCTCCCCAGTGGAGTCGACAGTTCTGTAGTAAAGGAAAGTGTCCTATGGCTAGGGTTTAAGAGGCCATCAACGTACTGGGGTTGAAAGATGGATGCATATAGTTCTGCATGTATATATAACAAGATTCAAAGATTAGAATGGTTCATACCTGAGCCAAATGAAGGTTTATCCAAGTAGCCCTTCAATCCTCTTCTTGCTCCTCTCGCTCCAAGAGACCTGCAAAATGAATTATACCTTCCTCAAACTATTATGACCACATATAAAACAATGATAGTCAAATAAACATGAACATCTGATCATAAACAAAGATTCAATCACACATTGAACAATGATTTGGGTAGAAGAAGGACATCACATCTTTATTAATCTTGAAAACAAGTGCAAATATACCTTCTCTTCAAGTTCGGCACCTCACGAAACCTTGATCTGGTTATGCCGCTTCTCTTCTCCAAGGAACTCCGCCTCCTAGCTCTTCAACACAAGGAGAATGCTTCTAGGGAAAAGGTGTGGGCAAAGAGAGCTCCAAATCCTCCAGCATAACAATGAAAAGATTCAAGTCCCCTCTCATGGACCTCACTACCTCTATTTACATGCTTAAGGAAGATTTAGGGGTGAAGACAAAGTAGTTACAACTGAAGGAGTCAGTTGCATAACTACCCAAACTACCCGAAATTCAAAAGACGTGTTTTTTGACATTTTTAAGAGGCGTACGCGGATTGCAGAAACAACATTCACGTACATGAGAAATACACGCGGGTTACTAATAAATAAAGTCATGTATATGAGTAAGAAACTATTATATATAGCAACCCGCGTACGTACACGGGTATTATAGATAGCAAGTCACGTACGCACACGGGTTTGCCTTAAGGAAGGTCGCATACAAACAAAAAACTCATTTTTAGGGTATTTTTGGGCATTTTCAGACTTTGGTGTCTTCTAGAAATTTTTAGCTAACAGAAATACATTTCCAACGGTGTAGAGATGAGGTCAAAAATAGTTACAAAACTCAAGATAAAGGTCCTCCAAGTTAGGTGTTTTTTTAGTGACTTTTCATGAAGTGTCGACATGCAATGGAATCATGGGAAAGTGGTCACAGGTAGAGATGTGTCATTTTGAGCTATAACAGGCCCATGCATTGGTCGAAGTTCATGATTTTTTGGGGCTGGTATTGTGTCACAATCCATTTTTTCCAGTGTGCTGATCCATCAACCCTGCAATTAATGCGCATTAAATAAATGATTTTATGGAGGAATTAGTGGCAGAATTACTGGAAGCTTATCATAAATAACCAAAAAGACTCAGGTGTGTGAAAAAATTATCCACCACCCTTGTAATAATTACCAAGATCTAGTCATATTCATTGAGCATGTAATCGAATAAGATAATGACATGCGGTAATCAATTCAAAAAGGTAGTTCATTAGCCATTTGAAGTCATTTTGTTAAGCAGTTAAAGAGTTCAAAGTAAGTTAGAGTTACTATAGTTTCCTGAAGCCGAATCAAATTACTAGTGAATTGCAGCGATGGAAATCAACTTGTCCACCACTAATACTGTCCAAGTACCAGTTGTTGGAACGCCACCTACTAGTCCAATTGTTGAAGAACAACTAGAAGTTGCTTCAGTGCAAGTTCCAATGAATCCACTGAAGAAGAAAAGAATGTTGAGCAGCTCAATAAACACAAAAGGGCGGCACAAAGGGAACACATGATAGTGAATCTTCTAGATAAGGATCTGCATTGTTCTTTCCTAAGTATGTTGCACAGTGGAAAATGGATGCACCCCATGTGAAAATCAAGAAGAATTTAAAGTATCCGCTAGTGGAACCTATTATTCCAAAAGCGGTTCATGTGTCGGCTAATATTGTGTCCAACCTCCAAAAGTTGTCATTTTTTTATCATGAACTGAAGAGATACCCTGAATTGAAGCCACAGAATGACATGGACACTATATGTGATGCGAAAGGTGCACTAATTGAGTTGGTATCTAAGGATTGGGAAAGGGGATTGCAGAGGTCCATCATTCTATCATTGATGCAATTGCCACATTTTGGTCGAACGATGAAAGTTAATGCGTATGTTGAGTAACTGCTTGCTTGTTTTCATGGAGGGTTTCTATGGTTGGATACAAAGGTATTTTTCAATGCCAATCTTATTTCTTGAAACTAGGTTTCCCAAGGACGAGGTGTACCCGATGCAATTATTCATGGGAAAAGTAAAGACATGGCCACACGGATGAAAGAAAATATAATCTAACAAGGTACAAGAGGGGATTCGACATAGCCTCTATCACTGACCAGGATATCAAGTTTATGGTGAAAGAATTGAAAGTCAAAGTTTTGTGAAAGATGTGACCGAAGTAGGTGACTATAGGGGTTTTAGCTATGGCTGATTAGTGTTCTGCAGGAGTCCAAATGGATTAGGTGACATTTCTCTTGAATGAAATTTTGGCTAATGCTATCGATGCCTAGGGAAAAGGAAAACCTTTTAATATATTGGCTGCTAATTCTAATTTATTTTGTTGCAAGGGAGGATCCACTGAACTATGAGGGCATGGATGTATATGTTCCATGCCAAGGAGATAAATACGTGAACTGATGGTTCAGTGATACTCGACGGAGGTAGACAAATGATAAATGTGGAATTTTACATGCATGTCGAAGAATTACACACTAATTCCATGAAGGTGTTGTGGTTGGATGCTTCCACTATGGAAAAATACCTCAACATCATGAGATTCACAGTGGGGGCCCAACATATCTATCTTCAGGAAAGAAGGGACCCATAGAAGCAATGGTTAATTACATAATTTAAGTTGATCAAGGAAGAAATTGATTCTATTGTTCAGGAATGGATGACAAAATGGAAATAACATGTCACAGATGATCATCTGTCTTCCGAGGTAGAAAATTGATAGGAAGGTACCTTTGGGTACACCAGAATGGGAAACACGATGAGGGAGATGAGAACCCACTAAATTCGCATCATGACAGTGATCAGGAATCTAGTTCCACCCCAACATATCCATATTTTGGGGCAAAGCATAAAGTTGCATAATTAAAGAAGGGGAAGAAGAAGTAGAAGGCTTCCAAAGACACTACTACAATGGGGTTAACTGATCATGACTATAACATGTTGTTTGACGGGATGGAAGATGTTGCAGAAGAAAATATGAAGCTGGAAGATGGGAGGAATACTAATTTGTTTGGGGGAGTCACTAATCTCTTCCAAGTACTATGTAAAGAAATGAAGAAATTTTGTGTTGTATTCTCTCCACTAGAGACTGCTAAGAAACAAGGGTTGAGGAAGTCATAGGCTGGGTCGTATTATGGCCGACCAATAGAAGTTACGAATTCGACGAAGGATTGAAGAGGTCAAATAGTGCCTACAGCCCTAAACCTTGGAGACAAAGAAATGAATTCCATGGTACATAACATGGGTTACATTGAGATGGACATGTCTTTTCTATCAATGTTCATGTTACATAGCATTCAAGAAAAGGTTACGGAAGAAATAAAGGCACAAGAGAAATCATTGTATGATAAGATGAAGCAATTTAAAAGTGATGCAATTTCTATGGAGACAAAATTAGTGGAACTATGACAACATAAAGAACAACCAAGACAGGGTAGGCAGATATTGGAATATTCCATTGAAGCTGCTTGTCACAGAGTCATGAAAGAATAAATAGTCCCAGAGATGGTCCCATAGGCCAAGATACTACAACTAGGGGAAGCCATCACAAAATTTTGACATAAAATTGTTTAGTTGGAAGCTACGTTAGTTCCCAACACACGTTCTAAAGTAACTAAAGAGTGAAGAAAGCAAGTTCAAGAGGTCCTTCAAGAAATTAAGCAAGCAAATACTTATTGTGCTAAGGTTTGTGAGGAGGTTTCCCAATCTCAGAGGTTTTCGATACAAATTGTCATAGTACATCTCCCATTATGCAAATAAAGGTGTCATAGTCGAACACGATTGACCATCTTCTGATTACCGGTCATTGATGTATACCATTAATAAACGTGAGATATCCCACTAATAATGATAATGCGAATAAAGGTGCATAGTGAAAACAAACAAGTGGCAATAGTGGTGTTGAGGTTGAGAAATTGAGAGAATCCATAGATCAGGGGACATTGATGTATTCCCAAATCTGTTAATGGTGAAGCACCTTCCACTGATGACTACAAGTCTGAAGGAATTCAATGGACTCTAAATCCCTATTCCAAAATGGATGTTCTAAATTCGATGGAAGGGAATGTGCTGGTAGGAGGGAATTAAGGCATCCCCCCATCAATGAACACGAGGTACATAGTAACGCTGGATAATTTGGAAGAACACGAAAAAGATGTGCATGAACCAGTAACAGTTGTATCAGGAATAAACGACATGCAGAGATAATATAACTAAGGCATGAATGACTCAAGATGAAACTTCCTTTGAACAAGATCATGAGGTAGATGAAGACTCATAGGTAGCATAGGCCCAAAAATGCATACTGGGATAACTTTGTGACATAGGAGGCATCAATAGAGGCTCCATAGGGACTGGAAGCATAACCAGACAGCGGAGGAAACTCATAATAATGAGTACAACTCCTAAAGTCATACTGGTAACCCAACCAATGGATGAATGTACTGTTTTATGTTCTAAGGAGACCCAACACAACGACTACCAATAGAAATTGCTATCATTTCCAATCCAACTTTTTTATGTTTTATTATTTTTTTGGTATTTTTCATATTTGAAAAGATTGAAAAAGAATAAAATTGCTTAGAGTATATTAAGGAGGAAACACATGTTGCAGGAAAGAAAACTAGTTCCAAGCAGTGGAACATACCTATGCTCAATGCAAGGAATCATATGTAGGATAAGGACACTCGGGGGGATGTCTCCTCCGTGTAATGGATAATCGAGTTGAAAAAGATATATGGGAGGCTTTGCTTGGCTAGGATTGGTACAAGCTTGGGCTATATGGCTTATAAAATGAAGCGGGGAGCCGACATAATTCTCAATACAACAAGCGAACGTATGCAAATGCAGTTACAAATTGATATAAAAGAGATTGCAAATAGGATATGTATAACATAAAGTTCAAGAAAGAACATGAAGGTATTTACTCGAAGACGTGGTGGGACTATAAGGGACTGTCGGACCTAAAGGAGGATGCTCAACATTGGCACTAAAATGGAAAAATATGATCTAACTAGGGCACCCTTAATAAGGAGAGCTTTACCGCTTACGTGAAGCCACTTATAGTAGAAGTATGAATGTTCCATGTCATCATGAAGTGGGTTCATACCTATGGTTAAGGTGGCATAGTCATAGGATAATTCGTAATGCATGTGGAAAAATGGTCCTATCCTATAAGCTAGTTTAGTGTTATACCTACCATGGGCATGAATGAGCTAGATCTTGGCATGAGTGCACAAAAAATGGACCCTACACAATGACATTAGTCCAAAAATAGTTTCACATCATTAGTAAAGAGTCCAAACTATATGATAAAGTGAGGATTGGTCATAAGAAAAGAATCTGAAGGAATCGATGTAGTGGTCGATAGGACATAAGAAAGAATGTAAATTATAGACCCAACACTCACGTATCCACTACCACCCCCATGAGAGTAGATGTTGGTGTTAAGACCAGATGAAGGAAGTGAAAATACTCCCATGAATTGAGTAGAAGGTGGAATATGACCACTTCCAAATCTATGCGCAAGGTAAGGAGCTGACGTTCCCCCCAATCCAACGCCAAGGTCCACATTATAAATCAGAGCAGCTGATGAGATACTAGTAGTGATGTTTGACATGCCGAATGTAAAAGGACTAGAACTTAAGAGAACATAAAGATATCTAAGTAATCATGATCGTAAAATTTAACTAGCGCACACAGAGCACACCCCTAAGTAAAACTAAGCTAGATGCAAATAAGCAAAGAGGGACGATCAGTGAGCTCCCAAACGCAGTAGGTATGTCTCGCCTAGAAGATTCCTAAGACTCCCATGCACTATAACCGAAGGTGTGCAACCAGTTATAGTGGCCCTCAGCTTCAACGCATATAGATATTGTGCTGTTTGACCCCTATATAGCTAGGACACTCGCATAATAACCTCTACAAGTACCCCCTATGATACCTAGGTAAGGAAACTAAGGTCACCCCAATATAACCAATGCTCAGGAGAACAGTCGCAGGCAAGATCCACCGTATGGGCAGGGTAACAAAGCCCGAAGCTCAAAAGCACCAAAGCTACCTCAAAAGCCCCCAAATTCGAATAAGATCCTGGAAATATTTCCAGCACTGAAAAGAAAGTGGAACATGGCTATCCCCACCACAAACATGTGTGCTTCCTCATGCTTAACTCCTATGTAAGAGGAGCCTCCCAAGAACACTAATTATACCAAGGATTTCACTTCTCACCTAAACAGACACCTAGTTGTTTTGTTTCAATCTTGGAAATATTTACTCACGACACCCTATTCCAAGACTCTACAATCCTAATCTTGTTGGTACACCTCTATCAAATAAAAATGTGTAATCAATTTTAATTTAAGCACTAATTGTAAGGTTGTAATTACTCAAGGGTAATGAGCATGCAACTAGTGAGGTTATGACTCAACAATCAAGTATATATGCACACCTAAAAAACAATGCCAAGTGCAACTTGTTTTTAAACATGAAAAAGGGGGTATGCCACTACATGTAATGCACACAATTCTCATTCCTTTTCAAAATCCAATGCAATCCATCATATATGAAAGTATAAACACTACTCTCAACCAAGAAACCCAATGCAAGTACCTCCTTAGATGCATATGTGAGACGCAAGTAAGTACACAACTATAGAATTATTTTGTATTTTCAATATAAAAGAATGAAAATGCAATAAAATTCGTTAAAATGATCAGTATCCATGACAAGTAGCAAACACAACCCAAGAAAGACACCGATACTAAAATACTAATGCACTAATGGCAAAACAAAAAGGAGAATTAACAAGAAAAAATTTCAAAGAAAGAAAATTAATAAGAAATTGGTTTCTAGTCACAAAGGGAGAAGTCAATAGACAATATTGGTACCCATGAGGACCCAGCCACACTCACAACCCACCAAACAACTTCACACACCAATAAATCAACCAAAAGGGAGGATGTACATGACTATTCAAATAACAATAGTGTATGTACACGGCTATTTAGAGTACAACCCGCGTATATACATGATTGTATGTTCTCTGACCCATGTATACAGAGATGAAGTTGGTAAAAAACATGCCAAGGGTCAAACCACTCTAGGGGACTGTCAATGAATGAAGATACTACCAAATGCAATACATAAACGAGGAGAACCAGAGAAAAAACCAAGAGAAAAAATGCACCCAAAACCCTACTGAAAAGGAGTTCCCCAGCGGAGTCGCCAATTCTATTACTAAGAATACCTCCTATGGCTTGGGGTGGACTACAACAAATAGGATGACACTAGAAATAAACCCATTCCCAATAATGCTAAACATACAAGTGAAAATAACACTAAGGGAACAAGGGGGCATACCTTATTCTGGATGTACCAGTAGTATTAGTATTAGTACCCTGAAACCGTACCTGGAGGGATAATCCTTCCTCAACATTAGACAAGTGCTCGAGTTAGTTCAAGTTCAAGTACCAGTAGTATTAGTAATAGTTTTTTGGTGCAAGGGGGGAACTGTGAATTCAGGAAGAATGGAAACTATGTCCAATTCCACCTTGCGCCTATTAGTTTTTCTAGTCTTATTCAAACTGATTTTGATCTTTATTTTAAAGAATAACAAGCACATCCAAATATCAAAGATGCACAAGATAGAGAAGATACATGACACAAATATTTTCCTCAGGGAAACCATAAAGGATAAAACCCCGCAAACTTGCTCAGAAAAGTTCCGTCACTAAGACAATATCACAAAATGTAAAAACCTAAGTATAAGAAGTCTTCTAGAGCTCTTTCTCTCTCTCTCCTCCTTTATATTCTCTCTCTCCTCATGCAAACTTAAGTGAGTGAGTGTTTGTATAAATAAGGGAGGGTGCCTCCCTATTTATACCCTTGATGTGACTGAGCTTACAACTTGACAGGTCCAACTTGTTACCCTAATTAGGTTGACTTCTCCTAGAAGGACCTAAAAATACATTGTATTATATTTGAGGTGGGAACTACTTCCCCGAATTACAACAAAGGCTTTACCTCAATGGCCATAGACAATAATGACATCCTGAAAGGAGGGAAAAAAATCTACAATGGGGGTACAACAATATACAATAATAATATACATCAAAATATCTTCCAAAGCTACAAATACAACAACATTACTAGATCATAAGACAAAGCAAGTTTATGAAGAAGAAAATCAAGATTTGCGACTAACTCCACGACAATGGTTGGGTAGGTATCTCTATTCTGATATCCATGAAATATTTCTCGGTGAGTTTCCTATTTTGTTGAATGAGTGGCTGTCAAGCTTGGAACTCCAAAAGATGAACTTCCAAGGGGGTGAACCTAAGAGCTAGAAACCTCAGTTGATCCACAACTAAACGGTGTGAATAATAAAATATTGCGGGTTGTCAACTATTGGTTTGATGGTATCCTAGAGGGATACATCATTGAATTTGTTGTCGATACTATCAAATCATACAACAATGCAGAGTGAGATTTATTCAGAGGTATGTGAGGTAGTTATTTGTAATCCTTGAAACTGTGGGTTAAGATGTTGTTGTGTGAAAAATGATTCTTGAGAATAAACTCATATGAGTAAAGAGATTGTACATAGAGGGCATGGATATCGAATGGAAGAAGGTATGGAGATAATGTGTGGAATAAGATAAGATGATCCAGGGCTAGCAGAGTGTCATATTATCTGAGAGTATCAAATTCTTGGGCTAGCAGAGTGTCAGCTCATGTTCATCCGATTCAGGGGAAGCAATGGAAAATTGGCAGAAGTGATTACATGAGGTTTTGATGTGAAAGTGTGATCATATCACAAAATCCTTGTGATGGGTTGGCACAAAGGTATGTGATATAGTTAATTATGAAGGATTACCTAATATTGATACATTTCTTGATGAGTTTGAAGTCAAGGTGTCGAAACAACAACGATTGTTGGCCTTGGATATGTGGCCCTAACAGAAATTCCGATGAGGTGGTGGGTTATTCATAAACAATATATCACAATCTAGTTGTAGTTTCAAATATTGCTATAGATCTGGTTTGGTTATTTTGGAGAGAAGTATACCAAGCTAACAATTCTTGTCCACCATATCAATGCTTGTATTGTGACATGGAAGGCTATAACAAAGCAGGAAGGGGTGCATATGTTCATGCATACATTAGATATGATACCAAGAAATTGGTATACCTCGCTTGAGATGCAATGAGGGATTGCAGAATGGGATGAAATTGCGAATAGCTTCAATTAGACATTTAGTTATGTGAATGAAATTTTTTCGATAGAAGAATCTCTTCAAGTTATTAAATCTATTTTTTTAAAGAAATTTCAGTACTAGTCTTGAGTATTTCACAGTGGACTACAACCATTCAGAACCTAATGGAGGGTTACAAAAATTTTGGAGAGCCTGAGGATGATGACCCAAAATATGTAAATATTCTAGAATCAAAGGGAATTCGAGCACTGGAGGGACCTAGTATATAATCTAACAAAGTCTTGAAGCCATTAAAGCTTGAGAAGGTAAATATTGGTTCTTCCAATAACCCTAAGTTTACAAATATTGGTGATTACTGGGATGATGAAATTGTTGGAAATATTAAAGACTTGTTGCATGATTTCCAAGATCTGTTTCCTACAAATTTTGAGAAATGAGGGGCATTGTTGGAGACTTGGGTGAGATGAAGATTCCATTAAAACTAGATGCTAAACCAGTAAAGTAGATACCATACAGGCTGAATCCAAGATACAAAGAAAATATTAAAGAAGAGCTCAACTGAATGTTGGATGTAGGTATTCGAGCATGTCGAAGAGTCAGATTGGATCAGACCCATGGTTGTTTAAGATAAGAAGAATGGAAAAGTTTTCATTTTTGTTGAATTACAGGAATTTAATGATGCCTGCATGCACAATCCATTCCCTATGCCATTTACAGATGAAGTTCTAGAGAGTGTTGAAGAGAAATAAATCTATTCATTCAATGATGGATTTTCGAGATACCATCAAATAAGGATTGCTCAAGAAGATTGACATAAAACCATGTTTGAAAAAGAGTAGGGTTGTTTCCAGTATATGGTAATGCCTTTGGGTCTTAAGAACGCCCCTGCCTAGCATAACTGTGCTTCCTTTAAAGAATTCATTAATAAATTCCTAGAAGTATACTCTGGTGAATGGATAGTGTATGGGTTGAATAAGAATCACATTGAAATTCCTCGATTGATGTTAGAACACTATAGATAGTTCTAGATCTTTTTAAATTTGAAGAAATGTATTATTTATGCACCATTTGGTATAATGTTGGGACATGTTGTCTGCAAAGAAGGGATGCCGACGGATCTGGTGAAGATAACCATCATAATGGACTTACCTCCACCAACCTCAGTTAAGAAGTTAAGAACTACATTGGGGAATATAGGCTACTATCACAAATTTATCCGGGGTTATGATGAAATCAGAAATCCAATGTAGAAGTTGTTAAAGAAAGATGCAAAGTTCCAATGGAATGAGGACTGTCAAAAGATCCTTGACACGCTAAAAGTAAAAATGGTTTCAACTCCGATTATGGTTTTCCCATATTGGTATGAATAATTTCATGTTCATGTAGATGCATCCTTAGTTGCTCTTGGTGCGATACTCACACAATCAGGTGAGGGGTCTATTCACCACCCAATTGCATTTGTTAGTAGGAAACCGTGGACAACAGTAAAGAAATACACTATGACAGAGAGAGAGTTACTTTCCATGGTCTATGTGTTACAAAAGTTTTGACATTATTTACTAGTGGCCATTTCAAAATGTTCATAGACCATTATTCTTTGAAGTATCTAGTCAATAAGCCAGTATTGGAGGGGAGTTCTGTCGATGTCTCCTTCTCTTCCAAGAGGTTGATTTCAAGATATTTTATAATTTGGGGAGGTTGAATGCTAGACCTTGTCACAAATCACAGTTGGAAATAGGGAAATAGTTGACCAACCTAGATGATAACCTGCCAGATGCAAAATGTTTTGCAGTAAATATGGTTGATGAATATTATGAAGACATCATACATTTTTTTACTACAGGAAGAGAACCAGATAGATACAACAAAGTACAAAAGAAGTAATTAGTTGTTAAATATGCATATTTCCAATTGATAGTTGGTTACCTGTATAAAATGGGACCTAATGAGATTTTTGTCATTGTGCCTTAGAGTATGAATGACCAATGATCCTAGCAAAAGATCATGATGTGGTGGTAGGATGCCACTATGCAGGGAAAGAAATTGCATAGAATATATTGTGGGCCAATTTATGGTGGCTCACACTACAGTGCGATGCATATGAGTACTGTAAGAGCTGTGATATTTGTCAAAGGACTGGAAAGGAATCAAGACGAGATGAAATGCCTTTGGCACCACAAGTAACATTGTAGGTATTTGATAAGTGGGATGTATATTTTGTGGGTCCCATCAACCCACTAGGTAAGAGAACAAGTGATGGATACATAACATTGCGACTGATTACTTAGCCAGATGGGATGAGGTTTCCCATGTGCAATATCGTACTACTTTGATTGTTGCAAGGTTTTCGTTTGAGAATGTGGTTACCCAATTTGGATGTCCCAGAGTTCTATTAAGTGATCAAGGTTAGATGACATTCAAGTTAGTTTATGGGTAAGAGGTTGTTATTCCCATGGAGTGCATTGTTCCTAGTATGAGAATATCTTCTTTCAATGATATGTATGATATTGGTATAGTCGAGGAAAGGTTGTCATAGTTACTCTAGTTAGAAGAAGATTAATTCCTTACAGGATAGAACCAACAAGTGCAAAAAGAGAAACATAAGGCTTGGAATGATACACACATTAAGAAGAAGCAGTTCTAGTTAGAGGTCCTTATTCTCCTCTATGACTACAATTTTCTCAAACATCCCGGTAAGCTCTGAACACATTGGTTAGGACCATATATCGTCAAATTTATCATTGAATGAGGTGTAGTTCAATTGCAAAACTTAGATGGGGAGCCCCTGGAAGGATTAGTTGATGGAAACCGAATAATACTTTATAAGGATAGCCAGACATTCCTTGATTGAATCATTATGTAAGTAAAATGAAAAATATTTTGGAAACCCCACCTTTTATGTTGTGTCAAACTCTTGTACATATCTATCTTTGGTCAAAGTATTGTGTGTTGTGGTCCTGTATATATATCAAGTATTTCTGTGTAATGTTTGTTGGACTAATTCATTTGTTGTAGTTAGTTAGGGTACTGGCCCATACATTGGTCAAAGTTCATGATTTGTTTGGGTTAGTATTATGTCACAATCCATTTTTTGCGGCGTGTTGATCTGTCAACCCTGCAATTAATGTGCACCAAATAATTTCTTTTATGGAGGAAGTAATGGTATCTTTAGTGGAAGCTTGCCATAAATAACCAAAAAGACCGTCAAGTGTGTGAAAACCTTATCTACAACCCTTGTAATCATTGCCAAGACCTAGTCATATTCATTGAGCATTCAAAAAGGTAGTTCATTAGCCATTTGAAGTCATTATGTTAAGCAGTTATAGAGTAGAGTTACTATAGTTTCCTAAAGCCGAATCAAATTGCTAGTGAATTGCAGCTATGGAAATCAACTTGTCTGGCACTAATACTATCCAAATACATGTTGTTGGAGCCCCACGTACTACTCCAATTGTTGAAGAACAACCAAAAGTTGCTTCAGTGCAAGTTCCAGTGAATCCACTAAAGAAGAAAAGAATGTTGAGTTGCTCAGTAAACACCAAAGGACACACAAAGGTAACACATGATAGTGAATCTTCTGGATAAAGATCCACATCGTTGTTGTTGCACCATGGAAAATGGATGCACTCCATGTGCAAATTAAGAAGAATTTAAAGTATCCGCTAGTGGAACCTATTATTCCAAAATGGGTTCATGTGTCGGCTAATATTGTGTCCAATATCCTAATGTTGTCATTTTCTGATCATGACCTGAAGAGATACCCTGAATTTAAGCTGCAAAATTACATGGACATTGTATGTAATATGAAAGGTGCGCTAATTGAGTTGGTCTCTAAGGATTGGGAAAGGGGATTGCACAGGTCGATCATTCTATCATTGATGCAATTGTGACATTTTGGTCGAACGATGAAATTTAATGCGTGTGTTAAGTAACTGCTTGCTTGTTTCCATGGAGGGTGTCTATGGTTGGATACAAAGTTGTTTTTCGATGCCAATCTTATTTCTCAAATTACTAGGTTTCCCAAGGACGAGCTGGACCTGACGCAATTATTCATGGGAAAAATAAAGACATGGCCACATGGATGAAAGAAATTATAATCTAACAAGGTACAAGAGGGGATCTGACATAGCCTCTATCACTGACGAAGCCGTCAAGTTTATGGAAAAATCATTGGCAGTTAAATTTTTGTGAAAGATGCGACCAAAACAGGTGACTATGGGGGTTATAGCTGTGGTCGAGTAGTGTTTTGAAGGAGTCCAAATGATATAGGTGATTTTATCTCCAAAAATAAATTTATTTTGATAGGATGAAGAATTCAAGTCATGTTATGAAAGATTTAAAGATGATTAACATATTGAGGATCTCTAGTTTTGCTATATTTGAGAAAATTGAAAGTTTTAGCTTTTGGTGGCTTAGGCGGGGTTTTAAACAGCTCATTAGCCACCGAAAAGCTTTGTTTCAGTAACTAACAGTTTAATGCAGGATCAGGGTTAACCACTGAGAGCTAGCCTGATTGATTATTTGGTAAAAGAACTTTCGGTGGCTTAGGTGAGACTTTCAAGCAGCTCATTAGCCACCGAAAAGTGTTGGTTTAGACAGCTTAACGAACGCTTGAAGGAGGGTGTTAACCACCGAAAGCAAGTAAAAGGAATTGGGGAAAAATTGGTTTCAGTGGCTTAGGTGAAAGCTTTGATGGTTCATTAGCCACCGAAAGGCCTATCTTTCGGTAGTTAAAAGAAGATATCTGGAGAGACCACAATCAGCCGAAAGCCAGTTTTACAGTGCCATTTGGAAATAAGGTTTCGGTGGCTTAGGTGAATAGGTCAGCATTTCATTAGCCACTGGAAGCCTTGTTTTTGATGGCTAGAAAAAAAATTCTTAGGGGGCCTTAACCGCCAAAAAGGCCAAAAGAAGAAATGGTTAAAAACCTATCAAATCAAGGCTCGTCAACACAACAACGATCATCAAAGGGCATGATAAACCACCGAAAAGACAGGAAAATGCATCAAGGCATAAGTAAATGATTGAGGAGTTTGTTTTTAAGCTGATGGGGATCGATGTGATTTGAAACCCTACTCTTCCCTCCAGATGTCCAAAGAACTGCAGAAGATCTCCACTAGGTATCCAGGTTGCATTAAATATGATTGCTGGGAAAGGGGTCTCGAAAATATCAACCAAAGCCATAATCCTCTCACTTAAGCATCTCTCATGCAGTTTAAACCCTTATAATCAGTGCACAATCCTACAGTACACTCCACCTTCAATTATAGGAATCCTCACCACCAAAAACCATCTCTGAGAGTTAGCATGCTAAAAACACTTTTCCACAGAACTTGAATTGATTTTTGCAGGAACTCAAGAGTACATTCAGCAAATGAAGAAGGGAGGGCCTACGCTTAGGCAAGAGTTGGGAGACATCAGCTAGCCGGAGGCACATCCAGAAGTCTTCCAGTTCTTCAAAGATGCTGACTGCTATAAGTTTTGTGAGAAAATTCAAGATTCACACCAGCCGATGGCTGAGGCATTTTCTCTCTCTTTCGATGGCTCCAAGGAAATCATAGGTAAGGAAGAATTTATGATAGATGAAACCCTAATTGCTGAAGTGACTAAACTCCCTATCACTAGGGAGAAGTGGTTTAAAACCACCATTACAAAGGATGTAGAGTTCAGATCTTATCTGAAGCTTGAACTTAGAGGGGTGGTATGGAAAAAAAGTGTCCCATCCTCCTGGCTAGAAGAGAGGTGGCACCAATTACTGAAGGCCATTGTGGTCTACATAACTTGTGAAGGAAGATACAACAGGGCCATGATCTACCATTTCAAATTGATGAACCATTTCACAAGAAAAATCCCACTGAATTTACCTTTCTACTTACACAGGAGCCTGGAAAAAATGGCACACCAGGTGAAGGGTCACCCAACCAAGATTGCTGGAAGATTGTCTCATCATGGTGTTATCCAAATCCTGATCCAATAATTGTTGAAGAGGATAAATATGGCATGGGCATATTTCTTGTTTTGGAATGGCTTTGAAACATTCCTAAAGCCAGAAGAAAAGGGGAAGTCTCCTTCGAAAAAGTCTAGCACCAAAAGGAGTGGGAAAATGAAGAAAAGGGCTTTATCCCCAACAAAAGCAGAACAACCTCCTTCCTCTTCTAAATCCAAGTAGGTCAAAAGAAACCTAGATTTCATCGAGAAGGACCAGGAAGTCACAACACATAGTGGGAACATTTTGAACCTTCCCTACTGAAATTCAGAGAAGGAAAGAGAGGTAGGTGCTGACCTAACAGTGCAAGTTGTAACAGAGATTGAAGAACTCCCATCACCTACACCAAAAGAGCAAGATGAACCAGCAGAGAAGGCTTCCTCTAGCAAGCCCAAGACACAAAGGATAAATCAGTTGCTGAGGCAAGTGTATGAAATAGAAATTTTAGAAAGAGAGATAAAGAAAAACAATGCTATATTGACCATGAGGAATAAGCAGCTGCACAATTCTTACCTAGAGATGAGAGAAAGGTATATCTTTATAAAAAGACTAAACAAAAGATACTTGAAGGACAACACAAAGCTGTATAGAATGATCAGGCTTCAGAGGCTACAGATGAAGGATGCCAATCCAAACCCTAGCACTCGCCTCACATTGGAAACCTTAGCTGAAGCTGCAATAAGCCTTTAGCCTCCAGAATCAAGAAAGGCTGCTGCTAACCTTCCTAACATAGAGCCTGCTGAATAAAAAGATAAGCAAACAAGCTTGAAAGAATAATTTTGGAGGTTGCTTAAGAATTTTTGCAGAACAGGGATTTCAGTGGCTTATGCGGACGCTGAGGCGATTCATTAGCCACTGAAAGTAGTGCTTTCGATATCTAACAGTTTCGATATTTTGACCTCTTAACCACTAAAAGAAGAAAGTGGCACGTGATCAAATTTTGGCATGAAGGACCAGTTTTGGGCAAACATGAATAGCTTAGAGACAAAGTATAAAGATGAAGGGCGTTGAAGAACAACATCAGGGAATGTATGCTTCGGTTTTGCAGTGACATAAAGGAAGAAAGGGTCACCAACACTAAACCGTCTAAGTAAAACAGTGACTTATCTAGCAGAGGACCAGTGGTAGTTTATTCCCAGTGCTCACTTTAGTTATCAGAAGGTTCAAACAGTGAACGAGTTCTACAGTTAGATAGACTAGTAGTTAAATTAGGTTTTTTGACCTAATTATGCAAAAACAATTATTTTGTCTATTTTTAGTAAATCAGATCCAATTTTTCAAGATATGAATATTTTTGTAAAGGCTATAAAGCCTAAGAATTATGTTATTGAAAGGGTTCGACTTCAAGGACGTGTAGACCATTACTATTTTCAAGCTTCTCATATTGCTCATGACCTAATATAAGCTCCTTTGCTATCATATGTTCAACTTCCATTTTCTGTCTATTCTGTGCTTATGTTTGAATGTGTTATTCGGGTTTATTCAGGTTAATTGATATCTGATAGTTGTCATCCTATTGGCATATTGATGATTTGAATTATAAGTAATTTCCTTGTTATGATTAGCCATATATATATATATATATATATATATGTTTTATGTATGAATTTGCCAGCATGATAAGTTCTCCATCTCTGCACCATATTATCAAACCTCTGAACAATGGTATTTAGAAGCCTTATCCCTGATTGAGTTTCATGCATGTCTTGAGAGTGTGAGGTCCTGTAGGGCACTTGAATTGATCCACTTAGAAAACCATAAAAACATTTAAGTTACCAGACATCCTCGAGCTGTAGCCTATAGGAGTTTCCTGGAGTGATAACAAATTGGCGCCATTACCGGGGAGAGGAGATTGAAGCTCAACTTCCCTGGGAGATGACATAGATCCTGCTTTGATGATAGACAAAGTTTGGACACTATTTTGGTTGTAATCATCTATCTGGCGAATCCATTGAAATAAGGTGGCTTCAAGAAGACCAAGTACCAGAGCAAACCCTCAAGGGCCACCAGCAACACCTGTTTTAGATCCAGAAGAGATTCTAAGAAGAGCTAGGGCTTCACTAAGGAAGACCAGTAGTGCTGCAAAGGAAGCTACATCAGGTATTTCAAGAAATATTCCTGCTATCATTTCTTGTTCTGAAACATTTAACTCTCAGGAATTTATAAATACATCAGAAAATTTTAGGGTTTGGGTATCTTCAAGCACTGTTTCTTGTGAATATCCAATCCCTGGTGACTCCACTGGGATAATTTTACCACCATCACCGTTTCGGCTACCACCTACATCATTAGTTCCTTCCTCCACCCTTTCCATACCCATTTCCAATATGGCTTCCCCTCTGACCAAAATGAAAAGGATCCTGGTAGCTAGGTATGCCCCCCTGAATTTTCCTAACCCCCTCTTGGACATGCCCACTAGAGACTATTTCAAATACATGCCTAAATTTACAGGAGAGGGAGATTTCATAGCTGAAGAACATCTAGAGGCATTCTATAGTTATGCTAAGAACATAGATATAGAACATGGTGTTAGTTTTTCAACATTTAAGCTAGCATTATGTTAGGATCTTTTCACTGAGAGAATAAAAAGCACAGTAATAACATAAGCACATCACAAGAGACAAGAGACACAAAGATTTTTTATCGGGGAAACCATAAATGGAGAAAACCCTGCAA
>LPNX010099919.1:36893-92572 GCA_001517045.1 Pseudotsuga menziesii | reverse complement strand
CTTTGAATTCCTTGAACTTGCTGAATACTTCATCTTTGTTCTTCATAAAATAAATCCATGTCTTTCTAGAAAAATCATCAATAAAATAAACATAGTATGCATACCTGCTAAGTGAGTTTGATGACATAGGACCACATACATCAGAGTGGATGATTTCTAGAATGCTTTTGGCTTTGCTTTCACTGCTTGGAAATGTCTTCTTTGTATTCTTTCCTTTCGCACATCCTTTGCAGACCCCATCATGATTTGCTTGAATTTCTGGCAGACCTTCGACAGCTTTACTTGCAATAGGTAGTACTCTGTAGTACACATGTGCAAGTCTTCTATGCCAAAGCTCATTTGGTTCTACTGTGTCATGGATTAAGGCTTGTTCTGGATGGCCCTTCAATTTCTATAAGCCTCCTTCTTGTTCTCCAATCACTACCGCATCATAGATAGTCTTCCCTTTAGGACACATGATGACTTTACCATCTATGAATGCCACCCGCATTCCTTTTGCATCCAATGCTGAAATGGAGAGAAGGTTCTTCTTCAGTCCTGGCACAAACAATACTTCTTTCATTGTTAGAGACTTACCAGATTCTAGCTTGTATGAAGATTCCCCACTACCTTTTATTGGATACTGGTAGTCATCTCCTAGTTTCACCTTATGAGGTGATTCATGTTCTGACAGTCTTACAAAAGATTCTTTGAATCCCGTCATATGTTTGGAAGCCCCACTGTCTATAAGCCAATCATCACTTCCATGAGTAATGTTACCTGTGAGAGCTGATATCAGAACATATTCATCCTCACTTGAAGAATCTTCACTTTCATATCTGGATCTCTTTCTGGATGGTTCATCATCCTCTGCAGTATGAGCATGATGTCTTCTTTTGTTGCTCTTCTTTACTATCTTCGGCTTGTTGGGACAATTCCTTGCATAGTGCCCTGCTTCATCACAAGTATAGAATATGATCCTAGATGCATCTCTATTACTTTTGTGAAATTGCTTACCTCTAGAACCATGAGATTTTCTCTTGCTTGACTTGGAGTGAGACTTGGAGCGAACCATAAGAGCTTGGTCTTCACTTCCCATCTTCTCTTCTCGAGCTGCTATTCGAGCTTCTTCTTGTGAGCACTCTTCCCATAGTCTGCTGAAGTTGACCAACTTCTTTCTCGCACAAATTCCTTGGATGAAGGCATCCCATGTCCTAGGGAGGCCATTCAATGTAGTCATCACAATCTCTGCATTTTCCACTTCTTCATCAACAGCTTCTAATTGTTCCTTGATCTGAGAAACCCTTGTGAAGTATGACTGGATAGTTTCTGCATTCTGAATCTTCACATTCTTTAGTTGGTTCCTCAGGGTCATCTTCCGATTGATGTTCTTTTCTTCAAACAATTTGGTTAGGGCATCAAACATAGCTTTAGGTGTCTTGAGAGAGGACACCTGTGGGATAAGATGATCCTTGATAGAATCAGCAATGATCCTCTTTGCCATAACCATCTTCTTCTTATGTAAGGCCTTTGCCTCATCTCCCTCTGGAACTGGAACCTTCTCATGAATGTAGGAGTCTAATTCATTCTCTTCCAGGACCAGGGAGATCCTATCCTTCCAAGCTCGGAAGTTATCAGCCCCTTCAAGCTTTTCATCAAGCTTGGTATGATGAGACATCTTTAAATAAGAACCTCAAATGGAAATATAAAAGATTTTGGATCTTACCAGGTTCAAGATGTCAGATCTGAAACTTGAGTTGAAATACTGCAGAGCTGGTTCAGGAGCAACTAGGGTTTTTATTTTCTGGAGTTCTATCCACCCAAATGCCTTCAAATTTGTTCCTAACTTCGATTTTGGGGAGGAGATCAATCCAGGCCTGGGCTCACTGAAAAATTCCTCTTCTGTAAAAATCCCTAATTTCCAACCCTAGTGACAGGTCCAAAACTGAAAAACCTCATAATTGAATTCTGTTTCAACAGAAAGATGCGCCCTAGGGAGGAGAGTAATTCCACCTTACTTTTGCTGAAAATATGTGGAGAAAAGTCCACAAACTAGGAATCCCTAGTTCCCACAGTTGCACAGTGTCTTCTTCTCATGTTAGCTCTGATACCATGTTAGTTTTTCAACATTTAAGCTAGCATTATGTTAGGATCTTTTCACTGATAGAATAACAAGCATAGTAATAACATAAGCACATCACAAGAGACAAGAGACACAAAGAGTTTTGATCGGGGAAACCATAAATGGAGAAAACCCCGCAACTTCCTCTAAGATAGTATCACCACAAGATGTAAAACCCCAAAACAGTAAGATGCACTCCCAACAACAGTAGTCTTCTTCTTCCCAGAGTATTTCCTTCTCCACTAGTGCGCCACACTTGAGAGAGCAAGTGATGTATATTACAAGTGATAAATAGAGAGACTCTCACTCTCTATTTATATTCATCCGTTCACTTGAATTGCATTTTCACACGTAGGCTCAACCTAACAATTACTACTCGAGCCTACACCTTAATTAGTGTATAATAACTCAAGTGCCCCGAAACTGTGGGGACTTACCTAATGACTTGATATGACTTGTTTACATTATTAATCTTCCCAATCGGAACATCGGGGTATGATCACATGACTCAAATACATAATAGGAACATCCCGGAATAAACATCGGGTTACAATACATAAGATACATAGAAGAATACATTCCGAAGTTACATATACATCAACACATGGATATGTGTGGACTAGGGTTTTTTTGCAAATCCTAGATGGTCAGGCTAGGAAATGGTTCAAAGAACTGTCTATTAGATCAATAGCAAGCATTGAAGCCCTAGATAACATCTTTCTAAAGAATTGGGGAGAGAGGAGAGACCACCTGTATTATATCACCGAGTTTAGCAACTTGAAAAGAGAGAATGGGGAATCTGTCTCCAACTTTACCAAGAGGTTTAACAATATGTATAGCAAGATCCCCACTGATATCAAGCCCACCGATACCTTGGCTAGAATCACTTATGAAAATTCCTTTGACTCTGATTCCGCCTGCTTCTTAGAGAGAGGAGGTCTGCCTCCCTATCACTCATGCAGGATGCTTCCCTAGAGGTAGAATCTAACATTGTGGCATCTCAGAAGGTCAAAGGAAAGATCGATAGGAAGAAACAGCCTGCAGAACCTCTTGGGGCTTCTTCATCATATAACAAGATTGACAAAATGGCCAAACTGTTAGATAATTTGACTGTTGAAATGTCTAAGCTAAAGGACCGAGGGCAGATACCTATGGGGGGTAAAGGGCCAAGTGATTGTGTTCCTCGAAACCCAATTTTTTTCCCTTACAGAAGAGGCGATCCCCCAGTTCAGATCCTCAGAAAGGAAAGGAATCAAGTGGAATATCATAGAATGAGAGATCCTTTTCAAAATGTTGTACTAGAAGAAGAACCAGGGTTCATTCAAGAAGAAGGAAAGGCTGAAGACAACATCCACTGCATGGAGGATGAAGTTGACTATTCTTTTCTGACATAGGCAGAATATGAGGAAGCCCTAATTGATGAGCAGATCAGTGAAGAAACAGTATATCAGGAAGATGGTCAAGGAGGGTATAATATGAGGTCCAGGCTGGTTTCTCCCCCTAAGAAGAATGTTGTTCCTATTCTTTTATGACACAGGCAGAATATGAGGAAGCCCTAATTGATGAGCATATCAGTGAAGAAACAGTATATCAAGAAGATGGTCAAGGAGGGTATAATATGAGGTCCAGGTTGGTTTCTCCCCCTAAGAAGAATGTTGTTCTTGCAAAGCAACCTGCTGCACCAGCTAAAAAGGTCACTATTTTACCAAAGAAAATGGATGTCATTCCCAAACCATTGGAAAAACCAGTACTTTCATCAAACCCTGATCCTGTCCAACTCAAAGCTTCAGTGCAAGAGGTAAGGTTTCCTAATAGACTGCATTATTCTTTCAACCTTGAGTCAGAGATTCAGAAATTGAAGATCCCTTTCCCATTAATAGAGCTAATGAAAAATTATGCATTCAAATCTTCCATATTGAATTCTCTTCAGCCAAAGATACATATTGATAATGACTTTGTCAATCTGCACGATGATAAACATATTGTAACCCTAGGCCCTATGATTGAAGAGCTAAAGGATTCTTTCCCACCTTTCTACATATCCTTGAATATCCATGATAAAGTCCTTCATAATTGTCTGCTGGATTCAGGAGCTTCCCATAACCTAATGCCAAAAGCTGTGATGGATGAGCTTAGTCTCAGCATTACAAAACCCTACCATGTTCTGTTCTCCTTTGACTCCACAAAGGTCAAGTTCTTGGGCCTCATCAAAGACCTTGTTGTAAACCTATCTCAGCTACCCTCAAAAAGCATCGTGATGGACATTGTAGTGGCTGATATCCCTCCTAAATTTGGTCTCTTACTGTCTTGATCCTAGACTAAAAGGATAGGTGGCACCCTTCAGATGGACCTTACATATGCTACAATCCCAATGTTTGGAGGGGAGACCAAGAGGCTTTATAGAGAGAATCAGCTTGCCTACATCATAAGCAATGAAAAGAATTCAGTGAACTACCCCATCTATACAGTAGACATAGATTTTGGGTCATGCATTATGAAAATAGATGATTCTCAGCAAACACCAGTTCAGGTTACTAAGCCCACCTGTCAGCAGCACGAAGAAGTGACCACATCAGTCTGGAACATGTATTTTGATGGGGCTAGCACTCAAAACTTAGCAGGTGCAGGTGTAGTATTGATCTCTCCATCCAAAAAGAATATTCATCTGTCTTATAAGCTTGATTTTAAAACCACTAACAATATAGAAAAATATGAAGCCTTGCTGTTAGGAGTGAAAGCTGCCTAGGAAATGGGGATCATGTGCATGAAAATATTTGGAGATGTAGACCATATTATACAGCAGGTCAACAACACCTTTCAAGCAAAAATGTCAGACTAAAGGCTTACAGGGAAGAGGTATGGAAAATCAGAGAAACCTTTATGTTTTTTGAACTGTCATATATACCTAGGGCTATGAATCACCTGGCTAATTCCCTGGTAACGTCTTTGCAATTCTTTTTGTTCCTTCTTTACCTCCTAGGCTCAGCTATGATATTCAAGTCAAGTACAGACCTTCCCTTCCATATAATGTAAAAATTTTGGAAGGTGTTTGAGAATGATGATGAGCTTAGTAAATTCCTTCAGCTAGTAGATGAATTCTCTTATATGCATATAGATCAGGAAATCCTAAACATGAAAGAATCCCAACAACTCAAGTAGAAAGATAAAGTAGCTAATCATAATATTGTTCAATTACCCAAAAATTATATACCTCGGGGTCTGGTACCTTTGGAAGAGCTTTTTGATCATAATGATATCCCTCTCAAGCCAGCCAAAAAGGAGCAAGACCCTGCTGTCCAAGAGAAAAACATAGGTAGCCAAAGCCATCCAAAACTTATAAATTTGTCCACTGAGTTGGTTGCTGATCAGAGGTCTAGATTTTGTGGCTTGATAAAAGAATTTGCTGATATCTTTTCCTGGGAGTATAGTGACCTGAAAACCTATGACACCAATGTCATACAACACATGATTCCTTTGGAGAAGGACACCATCCCTTTCAAAAAAAAGCTGAGATCCATCAGTCCTCTCCTACTACCTGTAATTGAAAAAGAAATCCATAAGCTCCTTAAAGCCAAAATCATAATTCCCCTCAGGTATTCCAAGTGGATTGCAAACTTAGTGGTGGTAAGGAAGAACAACAGGGAGATTAGGTTATGTGTGGATTTTAGAAATCTAAACAAGTGCTCCAAAAAAGACAACTATCTACTACCCAAGATGGAACACCTATTGCAAAGAGTCTCAAGGGATAGTGTCATGTCATTTATGGATGGTTTCTCTGGATACAACCAAGTTGCTGTGCACCCTAATGACCAAGAGAAGACCGCTTTTACCACTCCCTAGGGCACTTTCATGTATGCCAAAATGCCATTTGGACTGATGAATGCTGGGGCCACTTTTTAGAGAGCCATGGACCTAGCTTTTGTAGGATTGAAAGATAAATTTGTGCTTATAGACCTGGATGACCTCACTACTTACTCTCACAACCATCATGAACATTTGTAGCACTTGAGGAGGGTATTTCTGAAATGCAGTAGGTTTGGGATATCACTCAGCCCTAAGAAGTCCCAATTTACACTCAGTGAGGGGAAACTCCTAGGTCAAATAGTCTCAGCTGAAGGTGTGAATATTGATCCAGTTAGGGTTGAAGCAATCCAGAAGTTGTCCATACCTAGGTCAAAAAGGAATATTCAGTCCTTTTTGGGTAAGATAAATTTTTTCAGGAGGTTCATCCCTAAGTTTTCTGAGTTGGTAAAGCACATAACATCTATGTTGAAAAAGGATGCAGAAATCAAATGGATTGACCAGGCAAGAAGCTCTTTCAAAGACATCAAGAAGGCTATCATGGAATCCCCAACCCTGATTAGTCCGGACTATACCAAGAGTTTTTACATCTTCTAATTTTCATCCTATGACATAGTGGTAGTTGTACTATTACAAAAAGATGATGAAGGTCTCAATCATCCAATTGCATTCTTTAGCAACACATTGAGGGATGCTAAACTGAAGTATGATCCCATTGAGAAACAAGCTTATGTTCTCATCAAGTCATTGAAAACCTTTAGGATTTACATTCTACATGCAAAATTCCTTGCCTATGTCCCTTTAGCTGCTGAAAAGGATGTTTTGACTCAGCCAGACATTGATGGAAAAAGAGCTAAATGGATTGCCAAGATTATTGAGTTTGACATAGAGGTAAATCCCACCAAGCTAGTAAGAGGCCAAGGTCTGGCCAAGCTCATGGCTAAACAAAACTGTGAACTAATGGGGATAAACTTCACTTGTGTCAATTCAGCAAAATTGCAAACTGAATTAGTAGTAGAAGTAGTTCAGGATCATAATGACATTCAACAAGTGGCTAAAAATTTGTCTTCATGTGAGTGGTACTCAGGTATTATTCATTTTCTGCAAAAATTAGAAGTTCCTCCTGATCTCACTCCAAATCAAGCACGAGCTCTTAAATTAAAGTCTGTTAAATTTTGTATAGTTGATAAACTGTTGTATTGGAAGGATCTGTCTGGGGTTTTGTTGAGGTGTCTAGATAAAGAAGAAGTAGTTCAGGTCATGCATCACTTTCATTCTAGCACATGTGGAGGCCATCATTACTGGAAGACCATAGCCCACAATATTCTGAAGGCAGCGTACTATTGGCCAGTCCTTTTTGCTGATGTGTGTGCTTTTGTGAGGGCCTATGACTAGTGCCAATGATTTATAGGGAAGCAACAGCTCATATCCTTGACCCTTAGGCCTATTGTAGTGAATGGGCCTTTCCAGCAATGAGTTATGGATTTCATAGGTGAAATAAATCCCTCATCTAGTGGGCAGCATAAATGGATCCTAGTAGCCACAGACTACTTTACCCACCAGGAATGCAACTCATCAGGTCGTCATGAAGTTTTTATATGAGAATATCTTTATCAGGTTTGGCTTCCCAGTAAGGTTAGTGACTGATAATGCACTAGATTTCAAAGCTAGGGGATTGGTTAATATGTGTGAGTCAATGGGCATTCAGCTGGTACATTCCACATCTTATTATCCTCAAGGCAATGGCCTGGCTAAGTCATCCAACAAAATCCTAGTCAGGATCATCAGAAAACTATTGGAGGCAAATCATAAAAGCTGGGATTCCAAGCTAAAGTTTGCTTTATGGGCTGATAGGGTAACAGACAAGAGATCTATAGGGACTTCTCCCTTCAAATTAGTTTATGGTACCGAGGCCATTTTTCCCATTGAACTAATTCTGCCAGTGGCAAAATTCTTTCATGAGGAAGATGAACCAAATGATATAGTAAGGAGGATGATGGATTTGGTGGAGCTACAGCAAGTTAGGGAACAAGTGATAGGGAAATCAAAAGCCCATCAACAGAAGATCAAGGTCATGTTTCACAAAAGGGCAAAAGTGGACAACTTTCAGGTTGGAGATTGGGTCCTCAAGTGGGATACTGTTAGGCAGGACAAGGGAAAACATGGAAAGTTTGACTCTCTATGGATTGGCCCTTTTGTGATAGCTCGAATACAGAAGAACAACACCTTCAAATTGCAGAATCTAGGAGGGAAGGAGGTGTTTGATGGCCCAGTGAATGGGCGATTTCTAAGACTCTATTTTCTTTGAGGCTCTGAGGCCTTGTTATTGTAAAATATTAGTTAGCAGGTCGGTTTTTCTTACAGAATAAACTCCATGCCCAATGGAACAGTAAATGATAGTATTAAGTTTTTTAGTTGTTTTCAAGGAAAGGCATTTTGGTCTGGGGTTCTTGGGACCTCACAGGAAGGTTCCCATCGCCAAGTAGGAGCCAGATGTTATCTCCCAAAATAAATTTATTTTGATAGGATGAAGAATTCAAGTCATGTTATGAAAGATTTGAAGATGAATAACATATTGAGGGTCTCTAGTTTTGCTATATTTGAGAAAATTGAAAGTTTTAGCTTTCGGTGGCTTAGGCGGGGTTTTAAACAGCTCATTAGCCACTAAAAATCTTTGTTTTGGAAACCAACAGTTTAACACAGGATTAGGGTTAACCATCGAAAGTTGGCCCGATCGATTATTTGGTAAAAGAACTTTCGGTGGCTTAGGCGAGACTTTCAAGCAGCTCATTAGACACTGAAAAGTGTTGGTTTTGGCAACTTAGCAAACAGTTGAAGGAGGGCGTTAATCACCGAAAGCAAGTGAAAGGCGTTGGGGGGAAAATCAGTTTTAGTGGCTTAGGTGAAAGCTTTGATGGTTCATTAGCCACCGAAAGGCATGTCTTTCGAAGGTTAAAAGAAGATATCTAGAGAGACCACAATCCGCTGAAAGCCAGTTTTACAGCGCCATTTGGAAATAAGGTTTCGGTGGATTAGGCGAATAGGTCAGCATTTCATTAGCCATCAGAAGCCTTGTTTTCAACAGCTAGTAGACAATTTCCTGGGGGGTCTTAACCACCGAAAAGGCCAAAAGAAGAAACAGTTAAAAACCTATCAAATCAAGGCTCGTCAGCACAACAATGATCATCAGAGGGCACGATAAACTAGGAAAAACACAGGAAAATGCATCAAGGCATAAGTAAATGATTAAGGAGGTCATTGTTAAGATGATGAGGACTGATGTGATTTGAAACACTACTCTTCCCTCCATTTATCCAAAGAACTACAGAATATCTCCACTGGGTATCCATGTTGCATTAAACATGATTGTTGGGAAAGGGTCTCGAAAATATCAACCAAAGCCATCGTCCTCTCACCTGAGCATATCTTATGCAGTTAAAACCCTCATAATCAGTGCCCAATCATCCAGTACACTCCACCTTTGATTATAGGAATCCTCACCACCAGAAACCATCTCTGAGAGTCATCCTGCTAAAAACACTTTTCCATAGAACTTGAATTGAGTTTTGCAGGCACTCAGGAGTACATTCAATAAATGAAGAAGGGAGGGCCTGCTCTCAGGAAAGAGTTGGGAGACATCAACTACCTGGAGGCACATCTAAAAGTCTACCAGTTCTTCAAAGATGCTAGCTGCTATAAGTTTTGTGATAAAATTCAAGGTTCACATCAGTAGGTGGCTGAGGCATTTTCTCTCTCTTTCGATGGCTCCAAGGCAATCATAGGTAGGGAATAATTTATGATAGATGAAACCCTAATTGCTGAAGTGACTAAACTCCCTAGCATTGGGGAGAAGTGGTTTCAAACCACCATTACAAAGGATGTAGAGTTTAGATCTTATCTGAAGCCTAAACATAGAGGGGTGGTATGGAAGAAAAGTGTCCCATCCTCCTGGATAGAAGAGAGCTGGCAGCAATTACTGAAGACCATTGTGGTCTACATAACTTGTGAAGGAATATATAACAGGGCCATGATCTACCATTTCAAACTAATGAACCACTTCAAAGGAAAAATCCCACCGAATTTACCTTTCTACTTACACAGGAGCCTGGAAAAAATGGCACACCAAGTGAAGGCTCAGCCAACCAAGATTGCTGGAAGATTGTCTGATCATGGTCTTATCCAACTCCTGATCCAAGAATTGTTGAAGAGGAGAAATATGGCATGGGCATATTTCTTGTTTTGGAATGGCTTTGAAATAGGCCTACAGCCAAAAGAAAAGGGGAAGTCTCCTTCGAAAAATTCTAGCACCACGAGTGGGAAAAAGAAGAGAAGGGCTATATCCCCAACAACAACAAAACAACCTCCTTCCTCTTCTAAAGCCAAGCAGGTCGAAAGAAACCTATATTTCAACAAAAAGGGCCAGGAAGTCACAACACATAGTGGGAACATTTTGAACCTTCCCTACTCAGATTCAGAAGAGTAAAGAGAGGAAGGTGCTGACCTAGCAGTGCAAGTTGTAGCAAAGATTGAAGAACTCCCATCACCTACTCCAAAAGAGCAAGATGAACCAGCATAGAAGGATTCATCTAGCAAGCCCAAGACACAAAGGATAAATCAGTTGCTGAGGCAAGTGTATGAAATGGAAATTTTAGAAAGAGAGATAAAGAAAAACAATGCTATATTGACCAGGAGGACTAAGCAGTTGTACAATTCTTACCTAGAGATGAGAGAAAGGTATATCTTTCTAAAAAGACTAAACAAAAGATACTTGAAGGACAACACAAGGCTGTATAGAATGATCAGGATTTAGAGGCTGCAGATGAAGGATGCCAAGCCAAAACCTAGCACTCACCTCACATTGGAAACCCTAGTTGAAGCTGTAGTAAGCCTTCAGCCTCCAAAATCAAGCAAGGTTGCTGCTAACCTTCCTAACATAGAGCCTGCTGAATAAAAAGATAAGCAAACAAACTTGAAAGAATAATTTTGGAGGTTTTTTAAGAATTTTCGAGAACAGTACTTTTGATGGCTTAGGCAGAGGCTGAGGCGGTTTATTAGCCATCGAAAGCAGCGCTTTCAACAGCTAAAAGTTCTAATATTTTGACCTCTTAACCACCGAAAGAAGAAAGAGGCATAGGATCGAATTTTGGCATGAAGGACCAGTTTTGGGCAAACATGAATAGCTCAGGGATGAAGTATAAAGATGAAGGGCACTGAAGAACAACATCAGGGAAGGTATGCTTCAATTTTGCAGTGACATAAAGGAAGAAAGGGTCACCAACACTAAACTATCTAAGTAAAATAGTGACTTATCTAGCAGAGGACCAGTGGCAGTTTATTCCTAGTGCTCACTTTAGTTATCAGAAGGTTCAAACAGTGAACGAGTTCTACAGTTAGATAGACTAGTAGTTAAATTAGGTTTTTTGACCTAATTATGCAAAAACAATTATTTTGTCTATTTTTAGTAAATCAAATCCAATTTTTTAGGGTCTGAATATTTTTGTAAAGGCTATAGAGCCTAAGACTTATGTTATTGAAAGGGTTTGACTTCGGGGACTTGTAGACCATTACTATTGTCAAGCTTCTCATATTGCTCATGACCTAATATAAGCTCTTTTTCTATCATATGTTCAGCTTCCATTTTCTGTCTATTCTGTGCTTATGCTTGAATGTGTTATTCAAATTTATTCAGGTTAATTCATGTCTGATAGCTGTCATCCTATTGGCATATTAATGATTTGAATTATAAGTACTTTCCTTGTTATGATTAGCCATTTATATATATATCTGTTTTATGTATGAATCTGCCAGCATGATAAGTTCTCCATCTCTGCACCATATTATCAAACCTCTGAACAGTGGTAGTTAGAAGCCTTATCCATGATTGAGTTTCTTACATGTCTTGAGAGTGTGAGGTCCTGTAGGTCACCTGACTTGATCCACTTAGAAAACCATAAAAACATTTAAGTTACCAGGCATCCTCGAGCTGCAACCTAGAGGAGTTTCTTGGAGTGATAACAGGTGACATTTCTTTTGAGTGAAATTTTGGTTGATGATGTCAATGCCTAGGTAAAAGGAAATCCTTTTAATACTCTTCGATGCTAATTCTAATTTATTTTGTTGCAAGGGAGGAACCACTGAACTATGAGGGCATGGATGTATATGTTCCATGCTAAGGATATAGATACACGAACATGTGGTTCAGTGATACTCGACAGAGGTAGATAAATGATAATGTGGAATTTTACATGCATGTCGAACCATTACACACTAATTTCATGAAGTTGATGTGGTTGGATGCTTCCAATTTGGAAAAAAACCTCAACATCATGAGATTCACAGCAGGGGGCCAACATATCTATCTTCAGGAAAGTAGGGACCAATAGAATCAATTATTAATTACACAATTTAAGTGGACCGAGGAAGAACTTGATTCTATTGTTCAGGAATGGACGACAAAATGGAAACAACCTGTCGGAAATGATCATCTCTCTTCCAAGGTAGAACCATGATAGGAAGGTACCTTGGGGGCATGCCAGAGTGGGAAACACGATGAGGGAGATGAGAAACCACTAAATTTGCATCATAACAATGATCATGAATCTAATGCCACCCCAACAGATCCAGATTTGGGGGCAAATCATAAAGTTGCATAACTAAAGAAGGGGAAGAAGAAGTAGAAGGATTCCAAAGACAGTACTACGACGGGGTTAACTGATGATGAATATAACATGTTTTTGGACAAGATGAAAGATGTTGCAGAAGAAAATAGGAAGCTAGAAGATGGGAGGAATACTAAGTTGTTTGGGGGAGTCATTGATCTCCTCCAAGTACTGTGTAAAGCAATGAAGGAATTTCGTGTTGTAGTCACTCCACTAGAGACTACTAAGCAACAAGGGTTGAGGCAGTCATAGGATGGGTTGTATGATGGCTGTGTTGCAGCTGCAACAATTTTCCCCAAATTTCTTAAATTTTGGGTCCCTCCTCATGATCTTGCATTGTTTTAATCGTTGGGTCCTTTGAGTTTTTGGTCATGTTTTGATTTTAATTGATTACAAAATCCTAACTCTTGCCCGAGGTCTAAATTTTGATCGTGTTAGAATTTATGGTGAATCGTAGATTCTAAGTTGTTTTCGCCTATTGATCGGACCAATTGTTCTTTGCTGTGGGTCACCGTTGCAGAGGTATAACAGGTTTCTGTCCGTTGTTGAGTCTGAGAAGCTGTCCGAAACACTTAAGTCATTTTATTGATTAGGCGTCTTACTTTGTTAAATCGGCGAATGATATATTTTTCCCGTCCACCGTTGCAGCTCCCAAACCGGTTTACCATCCGAATTCCAAATCGTTCCGACTGCCGATGCATGTTGACTTTGGTTTTCCTTTCCGTCGTTGCGGCTGGGAAATTCTTTTGGCTTCCGATGTAATGTCTTCCGACTTCCGATCGATCTCTTCCCGCCCGCATTTCAGATGTCTCTATCTCTTTTCTCTTCCGTCGTTGCGGCTCTCAAATTCATTTAGCTCCCGAAGTATAAAGCCGTCCGACTTCCGGTTAAGCCTCTCCCGCCCATGTTTTGTGTGACTTTAGCCCATGTCTTTTCCACTGTTGCGGCTAGGGAATCCTTTTCGCGTCCGATGCCAAAGCCTTCTGACTTCCAAGTTATAACTTTCCCACCCAAAGGATGCACCTGGCCATCTGCTTGTGGATTGGCCGTTTCATGTGTTTAATTTTAATATTTAAAACGCCCTTCCAACGAATGATACACGGTAATTGATTGTAGGTATAATTCAATGGACTATTGGGGCGACCAGGTGTCAAGGCATGGCTTGATCAAATCGAAACTGGCGAGGTCAATAGGAAGACAAAGTGAAAGAAGATATAGAGTTGAAAGAAACAAAAACGCAGATCTGAAAGGTCCAGCAGTTACTAAATTAATCATGAACAGGCGAAGAAAAATGGAGAGAGGGATACGAAACGCTGGGGAGATCGAAAGGTCATGCGTTGGGGGGAAACCCAAATGATTGACGGTTTTGTTTAAATACTGGGAAGTTAGAGGTTACAAGGACTTTTTTTCCCGGGAAAAAACTTGTAACCCATTTGCTTGTAAGAGGAACTATTTCGTTTTACAATAAAAAAAGGAAACTTTTGCCTGATGGAGAAAGCGAAATGTGGAATGTATCAATGTGATTAAATGAATAATGTTGAAGGGGAACTATTTCGTTTTCAGCTGTGTTTCATTAATTGTGAGAGTGTTTGACTTCCTGAACCTATGTTCTTGTTGAATGTTCTTCAGTATATTTTGTGATGTTTTCCACTGTGAGTAATAAGTGTTGTTCATAAAACGATTGGCTATCTGGTTGTTTAAATATCTGTAATTGTTCATGTGTCTTGAAAGAAGTGTCATCTATCTGTAACTCTTCATAATTCCTGCACAAAATGTATTACTCACCAATAAATGATAATTCTGCTCCCTAGGGATAGTTTAGGTAGTTAGTTTAGTTTCTTGTTGTATGTGATTTGGATGCTTGTGAGCCTTAAGATGAGAGGTAAGAACCTGCGCATCACATTGTGACTGCTCCTTGCAATTTCATCACCCTGCATTGTTAATTAGGCACTTGCATTTCATAATTTAAGTCAAAAAATACAAAAACTTGGTGGACTGGGCCGTAATCGTTAAAGCCTTTGTTTTGTACTTGACCTACGGTAGCCGGACCGTAAACCGGACGGATTCCCTATTCCAAACAGTCAACGGGCTAGTTGGGAATGTTGATTGGGGAGAATCCCTTACTGTTGCTGCCTGCGATTTTTCGGGCTTCAACAGGCTGACCAATAGAAGTTACAAATTTGGTGAAGGATCAAAGAGTTCAGATAATGCCTAAAGCCCTAAACCTTGGAGACAAAGAAATGAATTCCACGGTACATAACATGGGTTGCATTGAGATGGATTTCTCTACTCTTTCAATTTTCATGTTACATAGCATTCAACAAAAGGTTACAGAAGAAATCAAGGCATGGGTGAAGTCAGTGTATGATAATATGAAGCAGTTTAAAAGTGACGCAATTGATATTGAGACAAAATCAGTGGAACTCTGACAACATAAAGAACAACTACGACAGGTTAGGAAAATATTGGAATATGCCTCCCGAAAGAAGCAATAGTCCCAAAGATGATCCCTGAGGCCAAGATACTGCAACTAGGGGAAGTCATCACAGGATTCTGACTTAAAATTGATGAGTTGGAACCTAAGTTAGTTTCCAACACACCTTCTGAAGTAACGAAAGAGTGAAAAAAGAAAGTTCATGAGGTCCTTCAGGAAATTAAGAAAGCAGATACTTATTGTGTTGGGGTCTATGAGGATGTTTCCCAGTCTTGGGGAGCCTTGTTGGAGGCTGCAGAGTTGTAGAACGTTACAAGGAAATTTGGAGCAATCCAATAAAGTATGGGTAATCTGTGAAGTTTGCTTAAGACTCTCCCACTAGTTGAATGGATGTGAAAGGCTATTGAAAATTAAACATTTCAACAATAGATTAACAAACTAAGGGCGTAACAACAGAGAAGGCCAGAGAAAGTCAAAGAGTCGCATACAGAGGTTGAGAGAGTCTCTGAGAATATTGATCCAAACCACCGAGAGATTAAGTAGGCTCTATCAATTGCCAAGGTGCATAGTTCAGAACATATCACTTTTGAGGTTATTGATGAAGTCAACAAGTTGAAGAGGTGAAGAAATTCTACCAAGAATTTTAGTCGAAATTGAACATTCCAATGTCTTGAGTGTAAAGTGGCTCAGGACGAGCCACATGTGAGTGTTGGGGACCTGTTGGACCTAGGTAAAATTTTGGATATTTTGGATCTTATTTTTGAGAAACCAGTCAATGTGTTAATGCATCTGCGACGAAGTGGTTAGGAAAAACGGTCAACTCCAAAGTTTTATCCAAAAATAAAGGAAGCCAAACTGTTTTGATGAAGACCAACCAAAATTTTGGTTAAATGGTTAGGAATTTTGTCCATTTATATTTATGGGATTGGGTAGTGTGCGTTGGTTATAAAACGACCAAATAGATCCTATAAATATGTAACGGGTTGGGATTCTTAGGGGTTAGCAAGTTTTTTAGAAGACAATAGTCATTTTATCTCTATTAAAGAAGGTATGTATTGTTTTTGTCAAATCCTAAGTTGAGATAAAGTCACAAGCATAAGGATTGATTTGCAAGCTATGTGCGTACATATGATGTAATGGAGTTTTGAGAAGATGTCTGCAGGTTGTGTGTGCATACTTAAGCATTCGAGCTATGAATATTTTTATAATAATGAGCTATTTTTTGGTTTTTCCCATCTTGAGTTTCCACATCAAATATCTGGTGTCTATTGTGCATGATGTGTGTGTTGAATTGTTATTTGCTTATTAATGCATCAATGGATAACTACGAATTCATGAATGGATGAAATATTATTTGAATGAATTTTTATGTTGTCATGAATTTATTTAATGTCATGAATGAATCCAAGAATCTCTGTTGCAGTTTCTAATGTGTTGAGGTTAAGTCTATCAGACTCTATTTGTATTGTATGGAAAAGCTCCCCTTCATTATTGCGGAAACCTGGTTCTTTTATTCCCCATGGGTACTTCAAGTGATACTTCATCTACTCGGTAGGTGTTTCTAAGAGGGATAAATTCCTTTCAAGCTGGTATCTTCGACTTTGTTGGTATTATATGGTGTGAACCTGGGTTATGTTAAGATTGTTCCAACATGAAGACAACCATGAAGCAGATCATTGACCTTACAAAGAGAATGGATTCAAGTAGGCAAGAACAACAGACCATTTCTAGAGAAGTGGCCCAATCACGAGAGGAATCCCAAAAACATTTTGATGCTCTATCCAAATTACAAGCATGAGCAGCTGAATTCCTGCTAGTTGCAGAAAAATCCAAGCCAGAGGAGGGTAAGAGAACCAAAGAGGAGATCAAATCTTTCACAAAGAACCTAGATGATATTATTGATGACTTGGAACCCAACCAAGCCAAATTATAGGCCTTTGTTGGAGACCTCCGCACCCGAATTCCATTTGTTGTAGCCATGTAACCTTGATCTTCATTTTTTAGGACAAGCCATGTAATAGTGTTGGGGGCCTGTTGGTGTCCAATTTTTGGTCACAATACAGTGCTCTGATACTTATAACTGAATCAATTGCACCTAACAGAATTGGTTAAGCAACTGGGTGCTAGTATGCATTTTGAGCTATTAATTCAACCTACTTAAGACGAAATTTTGTAAGAAGAGGATGATGATGAAGTTGTAATTTTTCCATTGTAATTTTTTTTATGAGTAATGATAGTAATATGTGTTCTGAAGTAGAAGGGTATAGTAGTACTTAATAATTTTTTTCTAGTCTCTTAATAGTGCCATGTATGCATGAGAGACATTTGAGGTAAGTTGTTGAGTTGGATAATATAGATCATATGTAACGTTGGATAAAAGTAATAGAATGAACTATCTGTTTTTCTAGTTTTACTGTTGTATCATGTGTGTATAAAAATTATGTGACTTGTGTTCAGTTTGGGCCTATTATGTTGCAATTGAAGCTTATATTTTGTTGTATCTCTCCACAAGACTATGTAATGCATCCTTTACCTCATGTACAAGCTTGATTCAGGTTTTTGTACTTTCCTATGTGCATCTCGGGTGATACTTTACTCTTCATATAGTATCAAAAATGTTGATACTTATGGGGGTTTTGTTGGATGTTTGTGTTGAAATTAGGTCTAACATACCACAACCAACAATCGTTATGTACATGAACTTGATTAGGTACTAAGAAAATTCTTGCACCATGTAATGGCCTATGCAAAATATTCCACCTTTTATCCATAATGTTCCATACTATTTTATATATTGATTGAATATTACTACATATTGATCATACATGTTCTTTTTTCATATACATGTACTCACAGAAAAAATCCATGCATGCAATTGTTGGTTTTGGAGCCTAATTATTATTTCAACCGTATCCATTTTTGTCTATTTTTCATCCATCGAAATGTGGAAAAAATTGCCTTGTAAAATGTTGTAATTTCGTAGTATGAGAAATTGTATTATGGATGTGTATTTTATTGTGAGACAAGACTGTGAGAGAGATAAGAGGAAGTTGCAATGGATGTGTTGCAAGTTGTATCCATTCATTTTGTTGGATCGTATAATAGAAAGGATTGACAATTTTGTGTGGACATATATCATCTTGGGTGAACCACGTTACATTGGTGTCTCTCTTGTATTGTGTTTATGTGTTTTATTTATACATATTGTTTTATGCTATTGTTCTACAAACTTGTTTTATAACAATTGGTATCAGATCCCAAGGCCAATTTGGCACATAAACTTGTAGGAAAGAAAGGTCCATGGTTCAAGTGGTAGCAATGGCAGAAGAAGGAAAGATTAGGGTCGAAAAATTTAATGGCCAAAACTACCACTGCTGGAAGATGAAAATGGAGAACTGTTTGTATCAGAAGGATCTATTCGTACCTTTGGGTGAAAACCCAAACCAACCAGCAGCTATGAGGGATGAATAATGGGGGTTTATTGACATAAAGGAACTAGGAACAATATGGTTGTTCCTGGCTTCGTCGATGGCTTTCAATATTTCAAAAGAAAAGACAATGGAGGGTTTGATGAACACATTGGATAAACTGAATGAAAATCTCTCGGCCTCCAACAAGGTATTTCTAATGAAGCATTTATTTAATATGAAGATATCAAAAGGTGTGTTTGTTTCTTACCATTTGAATGAATTTAATACGATTACTAATCAGCTAAGTTCTATAAAAGTGAAATTTGAAGATGAGGTTAGGGATTTTCTAATATTGTGATCATTGTCAAAAAGATGGAATGGCTTGGTCATGGCTATAAGTAACTCTATCTATTGTTCAAACACTTTGAAATTCGATGATGTTGCTGGTGTTATTCTTAGCAATGAAATGAGAAGGGAAAACATAGGTGAGACATCAGGTAATGCATTGACCATGGAGAGAAGGGAAAGAAAAAAGGACAAAGGAAAGAGCCCAGGTAATTGTGGGAAGTATAGGAAGGGAAGATCTATGTCCATACTGGGAAAGATAGAGAGTTGGAACTATGGTAAGAAATTACATCTGAAGAAAAACCGCAGATTTCTAAAGAAGAAAGGAGATGGACAACATGAGACTACTCATGAAGCAAATGTAGTGGGTGATGTGTTAGAAGATGCTTTGATTCTTGAATCATATAGTACTAGTGATTACTAGTTAGTAGATTCAAGGGATTCATATCATGCTACACCGCATAATAAATTCTTTCATGATTATGTTCTAGGTGATTTTGGACATGTTTTATTGGGTGATGATGAACCATGTAAAATTGTTAGAATGGGTAAGGTATAGATAAAGTTAAAGAATGGAGATGAATGGATGTTGAAATATGTAAGGCATATTTATGCTATGAAAAGAAATCTAATTTGAAAAAGGAAGTTGGGAGATAGAATGTGTCTATATACATTTGGAGAAACATGGTGGAATGCCACTAAAGGATCAATGAAAATAGCAATAGGAGACATGGTAGGTACGTTGTATTTATGTACTGATAATATTGACTCTTCTATTTCTTTAGTTTCCATATGAACAAATGCAATTTTGTGGAAGCATAGGCCTAACCACATGAATGATAAGGGGATGAAAATTCTCCATTAAAGGAAGTTGTTGCTAGATCTAAAACATGTTAGTTTGGAATTCTGTGAGAACTGCCTTTATGGAAACCAAAAGAGAGCCGGATTTCTTAGATTTGGGAAGAAAAAGAAGAGTGAAAATATAGAGCTTGTACGTACAGATGTATGGGGACCGACTTAGGTATAATATCGTGGTGTCTCTCGTTATTATGTTACTTTTATTGATGATGCAACTAGAAAAACTTGGGTTTAATGCATTCGATAGAAATATGATGTTTTTGCTACTTTTAAAAAGTGGAAATATTTGTTTGAGAATGAGATAGGAAAAGGTTGAAGTGTCTAAGATCTGATAATTGAGGTAAATATTGCAGCAAGGAGTTTGATAGTTAACGTTCATACCATGGGAATTGTAGAGAGAGGGTTGTTCTAGGAACACCACAAGAAAATGGTGTGTCAAAAAGAATGAATAGAAAAATCATGGAGCATGCAGGATTTCCCTTACAATTTTGGGCAGATGATGTAGATATTTTTATTTATAATAAACATAGTGCCTTCGAGAACTTTGGATGGTGGGATTCCAGAGGAGGAATGGATAGGTGAAAATGTAAACTTCTCATTTTAAGAAATTTTTGTTGTGAATCATTTTTCCATATTGATAAAGAAAATAAAACAAAGTTTTAGGTTAAATCCAAGAAGTGTACCTTTATTGGATACAAGGTTGATGATTTCAGTTTTCGCTTATGGGATTATCAAAATAACAAAATCATTAGGAGTAGATATGTGGTATTCAATGAAAAAGGTCATGTATAAATATCCATTGCAAGGAAAGAAACAGGAAAAGGAAAACATAGAATACACAGTGCCATATAAAATAAAATAAAATAAAACTCCAAAGGTGCCAGAAAATCAAGAACAACAACATGTAACTAAAACTCTTGCAAGTGATCAAATATATACCAAGTTAAGTAGACCCCTTGACCGATACTATTCTTCACTGTATTATTTACTGGTGTCTGACTCTGGTGAACCAAAATGTTATGAAGAAGTAATGTAGGTGGAAACTAGAAAGACGTGAGAGAAAGGTATGAATGTGGATATGGAATCATTGGTAAGAAACCGTCCTTGGGATTTGGTTCAGTTGCTTGTAGGTAAAAGATCATTGCAAAACAAACGGGTTTGCAAGTTGAAGGAAGAAGATGGATGCAAGGTACAAGGACAGACTTGTTGTAAAGAAGGTTACACAAAAAAAGGTATAGATTTTGATGAGATATTTTTTCCTATTATTAAAATGAGTTTCAATTAGAACTATTTTAAGTGTAGTGGTGGTAGACAATTTGCATATTGAACAGTTAGATGTAAAAAAAAACTTTCTCCATGAGGATTTGGAGGAAGAAATTTATATGTAGCATCCATAGGGGTATGAGGTCAAAGGGAAGGAGAATTTAGTATGCACGTTGAAGAAGATCTTGTATGGATTTAAGAAATATCTAAGGTAGTAGTAATTGAAATTTGACAGGTTTATGACATAATAAGGTTATAGTAGATGTCGACCATTGTGTTTATTTCATGAGGATAGATAAGGGAAGATATATTATCTTGTTATTGTATGTTGATGGAATTCTTGTTGCAAGGTCTAACATACAAGATATAAAATTTCTCAAAAATATTATCTAATTCATTTGTGACGAAGGATTTGGGTGCTGCAAAGCAAATCCTTGATATGAGATTAACAAGAAACATAAAAAAATCACAAAATGACATTCTCTCAGGGTGAGTACAAAGAAAAGGTGTTGGAGAGGTTTAAAATGCAAGATGCAAAACCAATTAGTACACCTTTGGACATCCATTTCAAAATAAGTAAGGAGATGTGTCCCAAGACACATGAGGAGACATAATACATGTCCAAGGTTCCCTATTCATCAATAGTTGGGATCTTGATCTATGACATGGTGTGCATAAGACCAAATATTTCACATGTAGTGGGAGTTGTGAGCAAGTATATGAACAATCTGGGTAAAGTGTATTGGAAGGCAGTAAAGTGGATTCTCAAGTATTTGAGAGGTACTTCTACTCATCCAATATATTTTGGAGGTTTAGACACTTCTCTACAGGGATATGTTGATGTAGATATGGCAGGTGATAAATATATCACAAGCAACACCATAGGGTATGCCTTTACTATAGGTGGAACAACATTAAGTTGGATTTCAAAACTACAAAATCTGGTTGTTGAACTTTCAACAATGAAGTAGAGTATGTTGCTGCTACAGAGGCTAGTAAAGAGATGATTTTTCTATAGAGGTTCATCAATTGGGTAAAAAGAAGGAGAATAATAGGTTGTATAGTGACATCAATATTGTCATTCATCTTGCAAAGAACTCAACTTTCCATTCTAATCCTAAATATATATAGCTCAAGTACCATTTCATACGATCTGTTCTGAAAGATGAACTGTTGAAGTTGGAAAAGATACATACTATCCATAATCCTATAAACATGTTAATAAAGGTTGTAACACGAGAGAAACTGAGTTCTTGCTCAGTTTCAGTTGGCCTTCAAGCATGAAGGGGAAGATGGGAAATATGATAGGTCCAAGTTTTAGAGCATAGTCCAACAAGTGCAATAGTGGTGGATTTGTTGTGATTAGTATCCAAGTGGGATATTGTTGGCTGTGGATCCTAATTATTATTTCATCCTTGTCCGTTTTTGTCCATTTTTTAGCCATTGAAATGTGACGAAAACTATCTTCTAAAATTTTATAATTTTGTAGTCAATCTGAGCGGTTCATCATGGATAATTTTAGGGGCTATATATAGCCCATGGGATATATTAAGGGGGTTACAAAATTTTAGTAGGATATTTTCTTAGATGGAAAGGGTTTTCTCGGCTAAAATATATTTTCCCAATATTTATTCGAAAAAAAAAATCCAAAATGAATAGCCTTCTGTATATTAATGAGGAAAATGAAAAAAACTATTTTTTCCCTAGCAAAATGTCCCTTAAATCTATCTTTCGCCCCCAATTTCTAGAGAAAATCTCTTGAAATCACTCCTTCGCCCCTAAATTTTAGTAGTGGAGGCTCCCAAGGGTTATTTATACCTCCATTTTCCTTGTAATTAAGGCATATCATTACATTCGCTTGTATTTTTAGTCAATTTCATGTGATTCCCTCTTTGAGCCCTTGATGTCCAGTATTGGAGTAAAAATCAGGGGTTATTTTGTTCTATATAAAGGCTACATTGATTCATGGTTCACCCACATCGGTTTGCATTTGCAGGGTGAAATTTCAAGTTGATGTGATTCCACTATTCATTCTTAGTTTTCTTGACATTTTGATCTTTTCATAACATCTCCATTGTCGAAACCTCAAGCGTTGAAGGGGCATACCAGATTGCAATTTATCAGACAATACAAACTCAAGTCATGTTTTTTATCCGATAATTAACGTGGTATGCTTTTTGTCATGTTTTTTTTATGTTTTTTATCCACAGTTACAATAGATTAGTATATTGTAAATTTACCTTTGATCTTGCTTTTCATCATTGATGCTTTTTTAGTCTTGTTGAATTCTAGGGCACTCTTGATTCCATGAAAGATTCGCCAAGATTTTACAATGTCTTATAATTTAGTGAAAGATTCACCAAGATTTTATAAGATTCTATAATAAAATGAAATATTAACCAAAAAATTATATATAGATATTATATTATTGATAAAATAGCCTTCAATTTTTCTTATATATTAGGGAGATTCACCCATTTACTATACATATAAATTTCATGGGTGTTCTTAAAATTATCCTTGCCATTCATCATATCTTAGATATAATGGTAGAAATTATGTTACGGATTTTATCCCTAGAAGGAAACCCTATTTTGTATGAGTAATTGTATTATGGTTGTGTATATATTGTGAGACGATAATGTGAGAGAGAAAAGAGGAAGTTGCGGTGGATATGTTGCAGGTTGTATCCATTCAATTCAATGGATGATATAATTGAAAGAACCAACAATTTTTGTATGGATGTAGACCATATTGGGTGAACTACGTTATATTGGTGTCTCTCTTGTATTGCGTTTATGTGTTTTATTTCTACATCTTGTTTTATGCTATTGTTATGTGATCCTATTTTCTAGCAGCAACATATGAATCGAGCATCCTCAAAATTTGTACAATAGGATCACAAATAGAGAGGTTTTTTTGCATGTGACCAAAATATTTCATTGAACTCTACAAGTTTACCACCTTTTGAACTTGACAAAAGTGTAGTCACCCACTCTCCATTGAATACAAATAATCTCAATGCATCTTTTTTCTCTACCAACCTTTCTGATGTAATGAAATGGGTGGAAAACCTAGTGTCACTGGGTCTGAGTATCTTTCTAGTTTGGTATTTTATAAATATACTCAAACTTAGTCAATGATTAAGAATGAATTTCACTATTTGTCTTGCTTGAGATATGTTTTCCTTCACCCAATCAATTTTACCAATGGCATGGAAGGTTACATCAATACAATATATTGCATAATGTGTCCAAAATAACTTAGCGAGATGCTCCATCAATAGTTTTTCAACATGAACACAATTGGATGCTTTATCAATGACAACTTGGAATACAATGTCCTCTCCTATGGATAAGATGGTGTCTCTCAATATCTCAATTAAATACATAGTAGTATATATTTATTCATACATTCAATGGTAGATAAATGAATCACTCCCAAAGGAAAATAAACAAGGGAATTCTCAAAACATATAGACTAGTGAATTGCTTAACAAACACTAACTAGAGTGCATTTAGAAATGACCTATGGTTCCCTTATAGGTTTAATTATTTCCTATATTCTATGTTTTATTAAACCAAAAGAAAAATCATTACTTAGTATCTGAAGGAAAAGCCATTCAATTTTGGTGGAGATACCAGTAATGGTGGGATTTCTCTGCAAATATAAAATTTTATGTAAATTCCTACGAAGTTGTTATTGTAGAGAAATATGTTTATTTAATTATATTCTTTAACACTCTTATTTATACAATTTAGTTCTTTTAATTGCAACTAGAAATCCATTGATTTTCACTTCAAGTTACCTTAGCTAGAGTAATAAATATTTTTTTAAATAAAATCATGATTTTTTTGGCATTAATTATGAAATATACCCTTGTAAATTCCAATTTATGAGTTCAATTACACCTCTAGGAGAAGGACCTAAAAAGACTATTGAAATTAATGTCTAAATGGGCTAAAAAGAGGGAATTCCATGTAAAGCTAAAAAATGACATTTAAAGTTTATAAATGTCCTGATACACTCACATTAACGACAAGGTAACTTGAGAAATCACTCCAAAGTTTGTTACAATCTCTTCAATGAAAAATTGACAATGTTTGATTTTTAAATAGATGGCTAGATCTATGATATAAAAATCAACTTTAGGTTACGTTAACCTTAAGGTGATTCATAAGCATTCATCATCTTTTCCATGACTTTGATAAAAAATAAAGAAAAAAACAACAACAATCATATGCACTTCTAACATCCATGTTTCCCTTGTAGATGATCTTTCAATCATCTATATTAGACAATCAACATAAAACATCATTTATATTCTAGACATTGTAATAGATTTATTTAGAATTTCTTTTTTATAAAAATACTTCAATCTAGTTTCATTCCTACTTGAGTAAGAATCATACATTTTTCAAAGATTTAAAGAGGTCACTAGGAATGATCTGCAATGTCATTATGTATAGCGCAAAAAAAACATTCATAGAAATTATCCTTAAATGAAACAAGCAAGGTTTGACACCATAACACTAACTACCCATATCGATAAACCTAGAGAATAATATATTTACTTCTACCATATTTCACTACCAATAAGTAAAATCTAATAATAAATCTAACAAATTTAATGTTCAAAACTAGACTTGGAGGTTGGGATAAAGGGAGAAGACGGAATATTAGTTTGTGGGAAAACAATTCTCTATCTCCTAACTAATCATTACATTATGCTATTTAAATTTGTGTTTAGTATTAATACTATACTTTGTACTAAAAACCATTTGTCAAACTAGTGGAGGAAAACTATTAGTTAATAGACCACACTTAGAAGAGATAGTATTTGACATATTTAGAATTAGTAGTGTTATTCAACAAGGTCAAAAGTTATTTTGATTGGAAGTCAAATAAAGATGGAGATCTATGCATTTTTTCACTCTTCAAGTTGAAGGGTTTTTATGGACAAAAGTGAAATTCTACCATATTATTTTAGACCTTAGGGTTGAGGTTGCACAAATAGAATCTAGAGCACCATATGTAGCTATCAACGTAGAATGCAGAGTTACCCTACAAAAATGGAATCTTGAAGGATGTACAAAGATAATTCCTTAATTTTTCTTAAATTACCAACTTTTCTTTGTTTGCAAGAAATGTTTGTCACTCGAGGCTAGTTCTTTTCCACCATTGGCTAAGATAACCACAACCCAGGGGCATCTAAGCCATCAAAGTGACCCATGGATCGCACCCGACCTGGGCCACACCAACCCTTATGATTGCTGGAATTTTTGGGTGTCTCCTCCCAACTAACTCACCCCTAAGGGGATTAAACTCAGGTCTCCTTTCTGACGACACCCACACCTTAACCGAATGAGCTAGAGAGATTTGACTCTTAAATTACCAACTTGCACTAGAGACTTGTCCCAATTAAAGAATCCACAATTTTAGAGTATATTCTTTAAGTTGCAAGGGTAATATTTGAAGTGAATTGAGTGTGTTTTTGCAAAGAAGTTGGGTGATGATATAAATTGTGAAAGAAATTTAATTTGGAATTAACAAGGTAGGTTCTAAAGAGAATTTGAATCCTATAAAGAAAAAACACTAGAATTTATGAGCTACACACATAAAAATACTCTTATTTGGAAAATTCCAGATTATTTATCAATAAGATTCTAGACATGTAATCATCAAAAGGTGAGGATAGAAGTTGCTTGGAGTATTCCTCTTTAGTGTTGCAATTTTGTAGCAACCTAAAACAAAATAGTCAAGTTTTATAAGATGCTTGGTCCAAATCAAGATCAAATGTTAAACAAGTGTGGTAATTTAAGTAGGTTCCCAAATCAAAGGGCATCCAAGGGGGTTGTGAACCCCCTTGGTTGGCGGAGCATAGGGGACAATGGGGTTGGTCATTTGTGCTTTATCTACCCATTATAAAATAATTTTGGTTAAATAATTATGGTTGTAATGTAATCCAAGTTGATGGATAAGGGTTTTGGATTCTATAATTATTGTATATGGTAAGATGATACAATGAGATAGAGAGAGGATAAACTTTCAATTAGCTTGGTTTTCACAATTAAGGGTTTCTAAGGTGAATATATGTGTGTGTATTCCATTATTATTTCTTGTGTTTTTCATTCGGTTGGTATTGATTTCGTTACACAAGTTTATCAAACTCTTCATATGGTATCATAACATGGTTATTGGCTTCAAGAGGACTCCTTTGTTCCTAGGCATTGATGGAAAATATTCCTAGTAATTAGGGTTGCATTACTAACAAAGAAAGGTTGAAGAGCAACAAATCTACTTTCCAAAATAAATTAGTTTAAGAAATTATATGAGAAAAGGAATGGAGAAGTACTGTAATCTAGTTGGTAGCCTCTTTGTTGAAATTCATAAAATCCAAGCTACAAGTCTTTCCGCAAGTCAAGTCCACACAAAACTTACACATAGATCAACAAAGAACCCTTTCAAATACATTTAACTATTAATTAAAATAATCAATGGCAATGAAAAATTGTAACTAATTGAAATAACTAACACTTCAGGTAAAGTCGTTCCACCTCTATATCATCTAGTTAATGCACAATTTAGTGTGTGTGGTGGGGGGATAGGGGGGGTGTAGGGGAGAAGAGAGATCATCATTTTATTACAAGAAGTGTACAACAAGATATTTATACACTTAAATTCTTTCCACGGCAAATATTTTCAATAGGTTTTGGATTCATCTAGACCTGGCATACCACAAATAAATAACTAATCCAATATTGTTCTCGATCTTGAAAGGAAGAGACAATTTTGGGAAATTAAGATCCCAACTTGAAGTTAATTTTAAATTTATTTCTCACAAAATTATGTAATGTGGGTACTCCTTGGATGAGGAATTGAATTATGCATCCAATGAGTGCTCCCGTTCGAATTTTGAGTAAAACCATTGGGTGATATGTTGAAAATACGAAGAAAATGAAAAATTATAAGAAACATGGGTTTTTGATGGGAACTAGACTATAAAATCCATGAACATTCACTACTTTATCCTCTAACAAGAGGGTACAAAATCAATGTGGTGCCCCTTGACCTTCTCCAAGTTAATGCCCTTGCTTATACTTATGAAAAGTGGTTTAGGCAATTGGTACGGGACATAACTATGTCCAAGGGTATGGACCACGAGAAACATGCTTAGGAGCACAATTTTAATGCATTATTATTATTTTTTTCATTTTTTGGAACCCCCCGTGAATTTCTTTAAGGAAACATATGGGGCCTCATGGGTTGCTTTAGGGAAAACCTTGGGGACCAAGCAAAAATCACTATTTTAGGATAATTATTAGTGGTTTTGATGGCATAGAGGGATAATAGAATGTATTATGTAGTGGTGGACTTGATAATTCTATAATTGATGTACCCTAATGTAGGAGGTCAAAAGAGAAACTAATGGCCAACATACATCATAGAAATTAATGTAAGTCTATTGTGAGTGGATACAAGCAGAGTGCACTGTAAAGATGGATAAAAAATATACTTGCATACAAATCCCAAGGGGTCAAATTTATCTCTTCCTTGAGGTAGGAATACCCATGCTTAGGTGGAAAATAACCATGACCTTCAAATCAAGTACACTATGGATCTATGTAGAGTGCAAAATCATGGCCATGAAAAAGATACATAGTGTATTCATGTAAAATATAAATCATAGCCATAAACATATATATAACAAACTTATATGTCTCAACATACATCAAGAGAATATATAATGATGGATCAAATTAAACACTAAGCATCCCATCAAGTACCAATGCCATATAATTGTGTGATGTAACGTGCACAACTCATGCAATCAAAAAAGGAAAATGATACTAAAGGACCAGGGTTTACAAACCAAATATGGAGAAATGTATGAATCTACATCATGTGAATAATGATACAAAGTTGAGCATGGGAGAAACTATTTCATTATCGTTCATTAATAAATATTGTTAACTTATGTTGGAAAACCCAATGATAATGATAATGGGTGTCAAGGTACAACAATACAATATAGTAAGTGTCAATACCTATGTTGATTTCAAACACTTTATAGATATATCACTAAGGGTACATTGATGAATTCCCATTACCAATAGCAAGGGAATCTACCATTGATGACTACAATCCCCAAGGTAATAAAAATGACTCTAAATTTCAATAAGGAAAACAATTTGATGTTAATGGGATGATGTCTACCAGAAGTAGGGAATTAAGGCATCTCCCATCAACCAACATGAGAAAGAACCAAAAACATTATTTAGGTTGAAAAATATTGGACAAAATGTTGCATGAACTTACAACCAAATACATCTCTCACATGAACCAAATGTAAATAACACATATTAAAGACTCTCTCAGCGACAACCGACAATGAAATTCATTGACAAAGGAGAGGAATTCCACCAATGATGAAAATTGAATCCAAGGTACACCATGAATCTCTCTATGTGAATAAATTTATTGTCCTCAACCATAGAGGAAACCACTCACTTGGAAAACCAATGATGATGTGTAATTTGTTGAGTGTAGGGAAACTCACCAATAATGAAAGTACGCCCCTCATTTGTATGAATTCTAATTATTTTATCTCCCATAATAATGAGTTGAAGTCAATGAAAGAAGACCCACTAGAAAGGAGGTTGTGGAGACAATTCCATAATAGAACAAGTAAAAACTAGATATGATTTCACTAAACACAACTTGACAACATGGAAGGCCAACATGCAAAGTCATATAATCTAAGAAATACCTAACATAGGGTTTTAATATTTTGAACATAATCACAACACATTTGTTGACTTGAGAATCAATTAAGACCCATCGATATAAAAATGATATAAAGCCAACAATGCAGAAAGCAACGAAGGATACTCCATAGTGATTGGAACAAAAACCAATCGGAGGAAATGGAAACTCAAGATCATGGTTCAACTTCAAAGTTAATACTAAAACCTAGTTTATGAAGGAAGACATGACACAAGTGCATTGTTCAAAGGTGACACAACTTTAATTCTATAACAATAAACATAGAATATCTAACTTAATTCTCCGCCTCTCCTTTTCTATAAACATTTGATTTTTTTTGTCTTTTTTTTGTGTTAATAAAGTATGAAAAGAATAAAGGTATGACATGATATAGTGGAATAAATTAGTGTCACAAGGCATGCAACTATGTTCCAAGTGCATGAAATAGAACTATCCAAAGAAATGAAAAAAAGGAGTTGGGAAAGAGGTGGATACTCATCAGTCATCTCTTGAAGGGATAATGCTTTTGAAATGAAAATGTTATGACAGAAAATGAATCAGCAACACATATGAATGTAAATGATAATACGATGGTGTAGCAATGTATTAGGCATTAGTTTGCAAGTAATTGTACATGAAAATTTAATGCATGAAAAATAAAAATGGGAGCCTATCAAAGGAAGGTTAAAAATTGAGAGAGAATCATGTGGTTCACACTCACTGTCATGATGAAAAACGATGAATCCCAATTCTATGAGAAAACTTATCCTAGGCACCAGTGACTTTAGGGGGTCAACTCAGTGAACCTATGGCATAGCACATGCATTTGCGGGATGTTAAAGAATACCACTAATTTTACTATATATTAAGGAGTGCCTCAAAATTTCCTTTTGTTGAATCCCCCTCCCATTGCATCTTTACAATTTAAGAAAACCCTATTTTCACTAGATGTCCTAGGTATCCATTTTTCACATCAAAAATTAAATAGCCATTGTTATTTTTATCCAAAGTATGGTGACATGGAAAAACTCTTACAACACCTAAAAACCTTGCAAGGTGAAGCATAAATTTTTAATGAGAGAAAATATGTCAATATGGGGAACAACCCTGCAAACACAAGTTGATTTCATACACAACCATTCCAATCGATTTCACACCACATTCACTCACAAATCATACCTATTCAAACACCAATTTGACTGCAAACACAATTTGATTCACATTAGCTTCACATAGATCACACTTATTCAAACACTAATCTAACTTGACAGGCAATAATACTCACACCAACTTTAGACATAGGGTACCTATTCAAACTGCCTGATACCCTATTCAAATCCTTATATACATATTTATAAACCCTTCTTATATCTATAAGTTTTTAATATATTAAAAAACCCCTTTACCCTTATAAGGCTATGTAATATATTGCTTCCATATTTTAGAGTATTACATTCCCCCAATATGAACTCACATGCTATAATATTTCCTACTGAGTGAACCCCTCATGCAAATTCCATCAAGATACTAACTAGGGTACCAATGATCAATAGGTATCTACAAACATTATTATGAAAATTAAACTAAAAATAATTGGTTGTGTTGCAATACAGTGGAGTGGATATGAAGGAAAAAATGACAAAGGATAACAATAAATTATGTAATGATAGAGGTATACCTATGCCTATATTCTAACAAAAGCATAATTACCTCGAGATCCGAGTGAATAATTGACGATAAAATGCTAATAGGAGATGCTCTAAACTCTTATCCAAACTGCCAAAGAGTCAAATGACACTTCCACAAACTTGTATTAGTGAAAAATCAACAAAACCCACCTATTCTAAAGTTAAATAGGAAATTTAGAAAAAAAATTGGGTGAAAAATGGTTTAAACGTCAAAATAGTTCATTTTACCACACCAATTCCATTTTTACCCAAAATTTCTTTTAACTCACTTATTTATCTCTATATTTCAAGTGCGGTTTGCAGGAAATTTTACCATCCAAATTTCAATATGTTAGCACTAGGTACTTTTTCTCTCCTCCCTCTTTCTATTTGTGGATTTCTTTTTAGTTTTTGTGAAAATTTTGGCATTAGGGAACCCTATGAAGTATCCCATTTATGACCCCATAGGTATCCCATGTTGATTTTTGAGCAAATATGAAGATATTTGAATTTTAAAACTTTTATCAATGAAATATTGAATACATGAATCATTGAATCATTCAATCACACAAATCATTCGTCCACAACACAAGATGTACCCTGGGAAAACCCTCAAAATAATGAGGATAAAAACTTAGCAATTCTTTATAGTAGAATAGATAAATTGTAGACAATGTGTTTTTACACAATAACAGATTGTTCTCCACACCCTAGGAAATAGATAAGATAGAATACTAAGCAATATATAATATTGATAAACTATATCAACTTTCCATGTTCCGAACACATTAATAACAAGCCCAAACCGCTACCATACAAACTAGGCTAATTGTTGCATGCCACTAGTGCACATATGCACCACAATTGCAGATTGCCTTCATGAATAATAATTTTGGTACATTGAAATATCCATCATGCATAACATATGTGTCATGCCTTTCATATTTGACTTAACTGGTGCTTAACTGACATTGGAGTGAACTCATTATCTAAATGAACATTTGATCACTTAGTTAACAAGCTAACATAAGTGTCTTTGTGCTTTAACGCAAGTGTCGACATGCAAACACTTTATTAACTAAAGTGTCGTCTTTTAGTTTAAGTAAAGTGTAAACACTTTAGTTAACTAGTCCATCTATCTTAACACTTAGTTAAGTATTATTAACTAAATCATGTTGATTGATTTACACTGGAGTGATCACTGTGAGTTCTTTAATTAGCTGAATCTCAACAATATTAACTAAAGCTTACCATTAAAGTTCACTTTAGTCATTCTTTAGGCAATTTGAATTCTCTCTTTCTCTATGCTTATCTCTTTATATTTTATCTTACTGCATGGTCTATATGTGTAAACTTTATTTATCTATCATATCACATTATACTCAGAAGAATTGTCACATGCTATTATCATATTATATTATTATTGGACCATATAGTCATATGCTAATGTAATTCACTCTAGAGATGGCTAGTCTCTAGAGGAGACTTAATAGCTTTATCCATCTCGAATGACCATGGTTAACAATATATCACATAACATTTATGATTCAACATGCAAAACATTTCACCTCTTAGAACTGGAGGTCCACCCCAAGGGTACCCACCATAACTGGGGTCTGCATGAGAATTTGACTTTATATACTCATAATCCCACCTCTATAACTGGAGGTCCACCTCAGAGGTACCATATGATAATCATGACTTGATATTACTCATAGTTCTGACTTGATATTACCCACAAGTATGACTTGATATTACTCACAAGTCCACATCCTTGTACTACAAGACTTTACAACATCACTACATCAACACATGAGGATATAGGACTTGATATTACTCACAAGTACAAATTGATATTACTGACAATACCGGAGAGTGAAACTTGATGTTGTACATTTAAGATCTCATTCATGGGTTGCAGGGGAACAAACCTACCCACAACTTACTAGATCAAAATTCATGGGGCCTTGTGCTTGTCTTAAAAACAAGTTATGGGGGCCCTCATCCAAATGCAAAAAATAAAATTTAACCTTCAAGATTTTATTTCCCAATGTAGTTAATTCACAATGGTGATCATGTGGAGATAGAGGGATCATGAAGAGTTATACAAGCTTGTGATGGATGAGAACGAAGCCATGAATGTACTCTAGGATTGTGGTCTCCTTAATTTCTTTTTGTGTACCAACATACAAGCACAAACTTAGTTGCTTGAACCATGATTTTTTGAAAAATTGAAATTCTACCGATTGTTTGATATAGTAAAAAAAAAATATCATCATCCAATATAGAGATATTGTATTTTTTGAGAAGACAAATTATTAAACTATTAAACTCTTCCTTTAGATCAATGAAAACTGATCCTTTTGAGATTATGAAATAAACATTATTGACTGAAACCTACAATGGAGTTCTAGCTAGACAATTGACTCTACTACCTATTTTGACTTGTAGTCCGTCAATGACTATGAACTCGACTACTAGTCTTGATATTTTGGATCGACAAGTAGATAGATTGGTTGATACTAAAAATTTCTCCTTTTAGGGTTCTTGTCTACCTCACAGGGCCACCAAGAAAATTGAAGAAATCGGATCATATGGAAGAGATATTCATGATTCAAGGAAGACTACAAGTCAGAAACAATGTGGTAGTGTTTCTCTATTGACACATGTGTTAGAGGCATGTGATCTTGATACATATGTAGATGCACATGGTTGACTTGAACGAGAGCATGTTCTGGCTAAAGAGTATCATTCCTTAATGAAAAATAAAACATGGGATCTAGTTCCCCGACCGCAAAGAAAGAATATAGTGAAATTTCATTGGGTCTATAAGACCAAATTCACATATCATAGCGCTATTGAAAGACATAAGGATCATTTGGTTTCAAAAGGTTTTTCTCAGCAAGAAGGCATCGGCTACACTGAAACCTTTTCCCCGGTTGCAAAGATGAGCTTGATTCAACTATTCTTTCACTTGTTGCTTGAATTAGATGTGATGTGCACCAGATGGATGTCAAGTGTGCTTTCTTGATGGAGATATAAATGAAGAAATCTATATGGAGAAACCCTGGATTTGAGAAGGATATCGGTCTTGTTTGTTGATTGAGGAAATCCTTGTATTTTGAAACATGTCCCTAAAGCTTCATATGAGAAGATTGATCATTTCTTTCTTACTCTTGCTTTCAAACAACGTGAATATGATCATAGCATATATGTTTTACATGTCAATGGTGAAACTCTAATTGTTTCACTCTATGTAGATGATTTAGTCATTACTAGCAACAATATAAATATGATTTTGGGTTTGAAGAAAAAATTGGCTGATACATTTGAAAGGTATGACGTTGACCTTTTGCATTTCATTTTGGGCATTCAAGTTCTACATATGAGTGATGACATCTTTATTTCTCAACCCAAATATGTAATGGTATTTTGAATAGATTCAAGATGTATGAATAAAGGTTGTTATAGACCTTTTCATTCGGGAGTTAAATTGACCAAAGTCTGTGATACACCGCGAGTTGATGCAACTCTTTATTGACAGTTAGTTAGAAGTCTCATTTATTTAATTCACATTCGATCTAACATCTCCTTTGTTGTTATTGTGGTTTCTCACTTTATGTAGGATCCATGAGAAATCCATTGGAAGGACGCAAAACACATTGTTCCTTGTATCAAGGGAGCTTAAGAAGTAGATGGTGGTATCTCTTTCGACCTAGAAACAAAATATCATGGTGTAGTGAATGCAAGCATCAAGGTGGTATGGATACAACAACTCTTAGAAGAACTCAATATTTTCAGTTGATGCTATGACTATTATCTATTGTGATAACCAGAGTATAATATTTTTTTTGATAATCTCATTGCCCTCAGTAAGATGAAGCATGTGGAGCTTCATGTACATTAATTGCAAAAATTGATACAAGACTTTGTTTCCAAGTTTGTCTACAACAACATTGATGACTAGATTGTTGATATTCTTAAAAAGCCCTTACCATAAGCTAAGTTTGTGAAAGTTCAGGCTATGCCTAGGCTTCAAGGAGCTGTAATTATGGGGGGGGGATGTACTATAGTTTCACCTCCTTAATATCCAGAGCATTGTGTTGATGGGGGCTATTGGAGCTATAGGTCCTACTAGTTAATCACATCTTTGGATATTTTGGAGACAAATAGTCAATTGGTATTGGTCGTTTAGAAGAGTTGAATGATGGGATGAATGAGTGGTCACCTAAGATCTCGAATAGTTGGATTATCCAACAAAGAAAGAATCCGACTAACCAATAGACTAATCAGTTTGTTAGAACATAACCATCGACTGTGGAATAAACATGGAATATTTGAACGAAATCATTATGTGTGATGACCCAAGTATGTGGACACGATCTTCCTTACTTCAAGAGAGTTGGTTACACATTGGAGCTATAAAATAATGATAGTCTTTGTGTGATATGCAATGCGATAAGTTGTGAGAAGTGTGTGAGAATTGAACAATGCATTTCAATGTATTGTCATTTTGTGCTTAAAAAATGAAAAAAAAAGAATATCTTTAGACACCACCTATTCTTGGAATTTCTTAATATTGTTGAATTAAGTTTATGTCTAATCTCTCGGTTTCTCCAACACTATAGGAGAGGTTCAATAGAGAGCATGTCTTTCTCTAAGACCAAAGACCAATAAATTAAACCAAGGTTAAAGCAGAAAAAAGATAAAAATAATAAAAGCACCAAATGTAGATAAGGTGAAAATATAAAAACAAAATTTTTGGCAAGATGGGAGGAGTAGTTGCAGTAGAGATAACCAAAAATTCCATTGGTGGCAATTGGTGGCAATGTTGTTTCTACCTCCACTGCACTATATTTTCAAGGAAACATGTTGAAGAAACATTTAAAGGATTCATAGTATGTGCTTGAAGTGGTGAGAAACTTAGAGAGGAAATTCGTTAATGACCAAGGTGGAATGAGGAACCTTTAACATTTAGAAATTTGGGTTTATTCAAGATAAAAAAAAACTTAGGCTCCATACATTGATAATAGAACAATAAGAAACAATGTATCTATATTTTGTCTATACATTGTAATACGAGATCACTCATATTTATATCAAAGTAGGATAGGCCCAACTCATAATTAGTTGGTATGCCAACTAGACAAACTAGGTATACAACCTAATAGACAATCTATACCAATTCAACAAATAATTATTAGCCTATGTAATCTTAATAAATATCCACATACACTAACACCCCCCCTTTAACAAAATGTATGGAGTCAATTTATTTTTTTTAAATGGTTCTTGACAATTAGGCCCATGAAGGTGCCAAAGTACAAATTGTTCAAAGGATTTATGTTGGTTAGGAACTAGAATGAGGCTTCTATAAGGGAGTAACACCAATGTTATAAATGCCTTGGAGATGAAATTGAAGAAGATCCCACAAAGGTACATTGAATGACAAGAGAATAAGGCTTGTGGAGGTTGAAAACTCAAATTAAGAAGTTTGACTGAGACTTTGAAGAGGAGGACCAAGTAACATCAAAACACATGGTTTAGTTCAAAAGTGAAAGAAGATTGATTGTAGAAGCACAAAAATGGAAAAACAATGATAACTACCACATGCATGCTTCAAAAAATAAGCATTGATTAAGAACTAGAACAAAGGCCTCAAATAAAGAAAACATTGTCAACCATCAAAAGAGCAATTAGGATTGTGAATGTTGAAAGCTACAAACATAAAGTATGACTAAAACTCTAAACAAGCCCATGTAACCCAGCCCAAGCTTGCAATGCCATCAAAGATCCACATAAGAAGTTTAATCTCCTTATGCAAGGATAATTGAATGCACTCGAAGTCCCCCTTAAGTGAAATTTAGTAAAGAGTAATAAATAGATTAATCCTCTGAAATAAGTCCCAATAAAGAGATCTATTTAGGAACACAGGTAGAATTGAGAAAAAAAAAACATGAATTGACTATCTCTATTGACACCAACTATCTCACCATAGTGCATGGGTAGTTGGTTGCTACAACTATCAAGTCAAAATAGGAATCAATTCTTGATATAAGGCTCCTTTGAAAAAAAATTGATCTCAAACAAAACGGTGAATCATATAGAATCACCCGAGAAAGCATTTCACACTATCTCTCAACATCATTGAATTGAGTGGACATAGATGATGGCAATGGATGCCATTGATGATGGCAAAAGACAAAGGTATGCACTAAAGGTTACGACAATGTTGAGCAACCTAAGCAAGAAACATTCCAAAGTAATTAGCTCCAATAGATTGCAAGACAAGGTATTGTATGGACATGGAGGAAAATGCTTGGTGACACTCTAAGAATATTTGCATTAGTGACCGAAAATCCACTACTTGGATGACATGTCCAAAGGTATAGAAAGAGATGCACCAAACATAAATCCATTAAGTACAACAATCCTCAATATGGGTCTCCACAAATAAGGCCATGATAGATACCTTGGTACAAGTGAGGAATTGACACATATCTATTCTATGACAAAAAATAAAAGCAAATGAACTTGAAAGGTGGGAGAAATCCCATAAGGCTAGTGGATAGTCTTCAAAAGATGACAAGCCAATGGAAGTGAAGTTTGATCTAACAAAAAAAATGTTGCATATCGACAAAGGGCTTCAATGATTGTTATGAAGTTGAGAAAACCTATAGCAAATCCTGAAAAAAAACTATAGTAGATGTTGACAATGATCATGCTTCAAGCAACAAGTAGTGCTACCTTAAAAAGCTAGACAAAGTCATTCAAAAAAGAGAAACAAACACCACAATGGTTGTCAATATATTGTTTAATATATATATATATATACTCATGAGAAAAACGAGGATCTTAGAGAGGCAAACAAATGTGGTGTACAAATAGAAAATAAAGTATGGCCAAAACAATGTCAATAACCCTTGAAATACAACAAATTGGTAAACAAAAACCATTACAAAATCAACCATCATTTTATAGTTTATATCCAAATAAAAGTGTGTCCCTAAACTAGCATAGATTCATCTTAATTTAGGCTCTGCCATCATTTTATAGTTTATATCCAAATAAAAGCATGGCATAGATTCTTAATTTAGGATCTATCTATGTAGAAAGAGATCAAATATGTTGAAATGTAAACGTAGCAAATTGTGCAATCTAAAAAGAGTTTTCACCTATAAAGATTTAAAATAAGCTTTAAAACACAATAATTTGACAAATAAAAACCATTACAAAATCAATCACTATTTCAAAGTGTATATCCAAATAAACATTGTCCATAAACTAGCATATCTTCATCTTTAATTCAAGATCTATATTCTAGAAAAACATTTGAAATGCAATCTAAAATAAGTTTACACATAAATTCATCTCTTTCCATACATGATATATCTGCATTAGATTATATATCTCAGTTAAAATGGATGACCGCCACTAATTTAATATTTAAAATTGTTTTGATAACATTTATTTAACTAAAAAACATTTCTTGTTTTTTGTTTTATATTTATGTTTACAAATTTTAACATTAAATTAAAATTATGTCAAGCAATACATTTTCACCAACTTTGTCTGAATATCCCAGACACATAAAGCTGGATATCTTGTTGTTATATCTGGAAAATGAAAATGTCCATTGGTCCCCTGACATCACTATAACTATCACTGGTCCTTTTGATGATATTGTTATTATATCTATCAAATGAAATGTCCATTGGTCCCCCTGACACCACTACAAGTATCACTGGTACTCTTGATGAAGCTGTTGTTTCCAATACTAATGTTCTTGCTGTCGGGGAAATATCAGGCTCACTCTGTCAAGCCCTTTTGCTTCAATTGATTGGTATGTTCACTGTGGCATTTGCCTAAGCTACTGCCTATATGAGCATAGGATTTTTATTATATGTTACTTTTACAGCCAGGATTATATATGGTTGCTGTGTATTTACTTAGACCTTGTAAAAGTGTATACCTGTAAATATAGTAATTTTTTTTTATGAATGATTTGGAGAGTGCGGAAGATTGACACTACTTTAGCAAAATCAATAAATTTCTAAAGTGGCATAATGATGAAATTGAGTACCCTGGTATTCTTCTTGCAGTGGACCATAGTGTGAGAATATGGCGATCTAGTCCTGACTCTTGAGTCTTGACTCCTGAGGTTAGCAAGCACAGAATTAAAATCTGGGGTACTGGGTAAAGCGTTGCAAATATGCATGATTGCTAATCATGACTCTCTCACATTCGCATTGGGTTCAATGATATCTATATTATCTTTTAATTAAAAAATATAGATAATATCTATATTATCCTTATTATCCTTATTATTCGCATTGGGTTCAATGATATTATCTATATTATCCTTCGCCCCTAAATTTTAGTAATGGAGGCTCCCAAGGGTTATTTATCCCTCCATTTTCCTTGTAATTAAGGCATATCATTACATTCACTTGTATTTTTAGTCAATTTCATGTGATGCCTTCTTTGAGCCCTTGATGTCTAGTATTGAAGTAAAAATCAGGGGTTATTTTGTTCTATATAAAGGCTACAGTGATTCATGGTTCACCCACATCGGATTGCATTTGTAGGGTGAAATTTCTGGTTGATGTGATTCCACTGTTCATTCTTAGTTTTCTTGACATTTTGATCTTTTCATAACATCTCCATTGTCAAAACCTCAATCGTTGAAGGGGCATACCAGATTGCAATTTATCAGATAATACAAACTCGAGTCATGTTTTTTATCTTATAATTAACGTGGTCTGCTTTTTATCATGTTTTTGTTATGTTTTTTATCCACGGTTACAATAGATTAGTATATTGTAAATTTACCTTTGATCTTGCTTTTCATCATTGATGCTTTTTTAGTCTTGTTGAATTCTGGGGCACTCTTGATTCCATGAAAGATTCACCAAGATTTTACAATATCTTATAATTTAGTGAAATATTCACCAAGATTTTATAAGATTCTATAATAAAATGAAATATTAGCCAAAAAATTATATATAGATATTATATTATTGATAAACTAGCCTTCAATTTTTCTTATATATTAGGGAGATTCACCCATTTATTATACATATAAATTTCATGGGTGTTCTTAAAATTATCCTTGCCATTCATCATATCTTATATATGATGGTAGAAATTATGTTACGGTTTTTATCCCTAGAAGGAAACCCTATTTTGTATGAGTAATTGTATTATGGTTGTGTATTATATTGAGAGACGAGAATGTGAGAGAGAAAAGAGGAAGTTGCAGCGGATATGTTGCAGGTTGTATCCCTTCAATACAATGGATGATATAACTGAAAGAACCAACAATTTTTGTATGGATGTAGACCATCTTGGGTGAACTATGTTATATTGGTGTCTCTCTTGTATTGTGTTTATGTGTTTTATTTCTACATCTTGTTTTATGCTATTGTTATGTGATCCTATTTTCTAGCAGCAACATATGAATTGAGCATCCTCAAAATTTATACAATAGGATCACAAATAGAGAGGTTTTTTTGCATGTGACCAAAATATTTCATTGAAATCTACAAGTTTACCACCTTTTGAACTTGACAAAAGTGTAGTCACCCACTCTCCATTGAATACAAATAATCTCAATGCATCTTTTTTCTCTACCAACCTTTCTGATGTAATGAAATGGGTGGAAAACCTAGTGTCACTGGGTCTGAGTATATTTCTAGTTTTGTATTTTATAAATATACTCAAACTTAGTCAATGATTAAGAATGAATTTCACTATTTGTCTTGCTTGAGATATGTTTTCCTTCACCCAATCAATTTTACCAATTTCATGGAAGGTTACATCAATACAATATATTGCATAATGTGTCCAAAATAACTTAGCGAGATGCTCCATCAATAGTTTTTCAACATGAACACAATTGGATGCTTTATCAATGACAACTTGGAATACAATGTCCTCTCCAATGGATAAGATGGTGTCTCTCAATATCTCAATTAAATACATAGTAGTATATATTTATTCATACAATCAATGGTAGATAAATGAATCACTCCCAATGGAAAATAAACAAGGGAATTCTCAAAACATATAGACTAGTGAATTGCTTAACAAACACTAACTATAGTGCATTTAGAAATGACCTATGGATCCCTTATAGCTTTAATTATTTCCTATATTCTATGTTTTCTCCTCTCAAATACTTTGGTTCTAAGACTTGCAAAGCTTTGATGATCTTATATGGGACCATAATAGCCACCAACCTTTATACATGTCCTGAAACAATTAGCCTTTAATAGTATTAAAAGAGATATACATCAATTGAAAAATTATAAATCACATCAGCTACCTCATTTCTCTCTAATGGATTCCAATTTCTCTTTAGTGTTTATTGTGTCAGACCATGATCTAGTGAATTAGGATCTCATTGTGATCCATGTAGCATAGGGGGTGTTGTAGATATTATGAATGATGAGGGGGCACTTAGTGTTGAACTGGTAACATTGTTTCTTCCCATGAATGTACCTTGTATTTGTTTTCTGGTTTTTTTCTTCTTGGACTACCTTTCCTTGCTTATGAGTATTGATTTCTTCACTTAAACTCTCTCACACATTTGGTAAAAAATCATTACACACTGTCACTCCTCCACTAGCTTCACCAACAATATTGAGCAAATGATCTCATGATTTGGTCATTGACATCCCACAAGTATCATTGCATACATTGCAATAAATTTTCATGTCAAATATTCTATCAATATGTTTTAATTTAGGAACTTTAGATCTAGGTACCAATAGAGATATTTCTCTAGAGGATCTCAAAGTCTCTGTTGACAAGAAAAAAAGAAAAAAAAACCACTCAGATTTAGTTAACTATGTTGCATAGATTTTGGAAAACATGGATGATATGCTCTAGTATAAATGTAAGAAATTGTAGGTTTTCTTAAACCAAAAGAAAAAACATTACTTAGTAGCTGAAGGAAAAACCATTCAATTTTGGTGGAGATACCAGTAATGGTGGGATTTCTCAGCAAATGTCAAATTTTATGTAAATGCCTACAAAGTTGTTATTGTAGAGAAATATGTTCATTTAATTATCTTCTTTAACACTCTTATTTATACAATTTAGTTCATTTAGTTGCAACTAGAAATCCATTGATTTTCACTTCAAGTTACCTTAGCTAGAGTAATAAATATTTTTTAAAATAAAATCATGATTTTTTTTTGCATTAATTATGAAATATACCCTTGTAAATTCCAATTTATGAGTTCAATTAGACTTCTAGGGGAAGGACCTAAAAAGACTATTGAAATTAATGACTGAATGGGCTAAAAGGAGGGTATTCCATGTAAAGATAAAAAATGACATTTAAAGTTTATAAATGTCCTGATACACTAACATTAACGACAAGGTAACTTGAGAAATCACTCCAAAGGTTGTTACAATCTCTTCAATGATTATTTGACAATGTTTGATTTTTAAATAGATGGCTAGATCTATGATATAAAAATCAACTTTAGGTTACGTTAACCTTAAGGTGATTCATAAGCATTCATCATTTTTTCCATGACTTTGATAAAAAATAAAGAAAAAAACAACAACAATCATATGCACTTCTAACATCCATGTTTTCCTTGTAGATGATCTTTCAATCATCTATATTAGACAATCAACATAAAACATCATTTATATTCTAGACATTGTAATAGATTTATTTAGCATTTCTTTTTTATAAAAGCACTTCAATCTAGTTTCATTCCTACTTGAGTAAGAATCATACATGTTTCAAAGATTTAAACAGGTCACTAGGAATGATATGTAATGTCATTATGTATAGCGCAAAAAAAACATTCATAGAAATTATCCTTAAATGAAAGAAGCAAGGTCTAACACCATAACACTAACTACCCATATCGATAAACCTAAAGAATAATATATTTACTTCTACCATATTTCACTACCAATAAGTAAAATCTAATAATAAATCTAACAAATTTAATGTTCAAAACTAGACTTGGAGGTTGGGATAAAGGGAGAAGAGGGAATATTGGTTTGTGGGAAAACAATTCTCTATCTCCTAACTAATCATTACATTATGCTATTTAAATTTGTGTTTAGTATTAATACTATACTTTGTACTAAAAACCATTTGTCAAACTAGTGGAGGGAAAACTATTAGTTAATAGACCACACTTAGAAGAGATAGTATTTGACATATTTAGAATTAGCAGTGTTATTCAACAAGGTTAAAAGTTATTTTGATTGGAAGTCAAATAAAGATGGAGATCTATGCATTTTTTCACTCTTCAAGTTGAAGGGTTTTTATCGACGAAAGTGAAATTCTACCATATTCTTTTAGACCTTAGGGTTGAGGTTGCACAAATAGAATCTAGAGCTCCATATGTAGCTATCGACGTAGAATGCAGAGTTACCCTACAAAAATGGAATCTTGAAGGATGTACAAAGATAATTCCTTAATTTTTCTTAAATTACCAACTTTTTTGTTTGCAAGAAATGTTCGTCACTCGAGGCCAGTTCTTTTCCACCATTGGCTAAGATAACCACAACCCAGGGGCATCTAATCCATCAAAGCGATCTGTGGATCGCACCCAACCTGGGCCACACCAACCCTTATGATGGCTGGAATTTTTGGGTGTCTCCTCCCAACTAACTCACCCTTAAGGGGATTAAACTCGGGTCTCCTTTCTGATGAGACCCACACCTTAACCGAATGAGCTAGAGAGATTTGACACTTAAATTACCAACTTGCACGAGAGACTTGCCCCAATTAAAGAATCCACAATTTTAGAGTATATTCTTTAAGTTGCAAGGGTAAGATTTGAAGTGAATTGAGTGTGATGTTGCAAAGAAGTTGGGTGATGATATAAATTGTGAAAGAAATTCAATTTGGCATTAACAATGTAGGTTCTAAAGAGAATTTGAATCCTATAAACAAAAAACACTAGAATTTATGAGCTACACACATAAAAATACTCTTATTTGGAAGATTCTAGATTATTTATCAATAAGATTATCAAAAGGTGAGGATAAAAGTTGCTTGGAGGATTCCCCTTTAGTGTTGCAATTTTGTAGCAACCTAAAATAAAATAGTCAAGGTTTATAAGATGCTTGGTCCAAATCAAGATCAAATGTTAAACAAGTGTTGTAATTTAAGTAGGTTCCCAAATCAAAGGGGATCCAAGGGGGTTGTGAACCCCCTTGGTTGGGGGAGCATAGGGGACAATGGGGTTGGTCATTTTTGCTTTTTCTACCCATTATAAAATAATTGTGGTTAAATAATTGTGGTTGTAATGTAATCCAAGTTGATGGATAAGGGTTTTGGATTCTATAATTATTGTATATGGTAAGATGATACAATGAGATAGAGAGAGGATAAACTTTCAATTAGCTTGGTTTTCACAATAAAGGGTTTCTAAGGTAAATATCTGTGTGTGTATTCCATTATTATTTCTTGTGTTTTTCATTCGGTTGGTATTGATTTCGTTACACAAGTTTATCAAACTCTTCATATGGTATCATAACATGGTTATTGGCTTCAAGAGGAGTCCTTTGTTGCTAGGAATTGATGGAAAATATTCCTAGTGATTAGGGTTGCATTACTAACAAAGAAAGGTTGAAGAGCAACAAATCTACTTTCCAAAATAAATTAGTTTAAGAAATTATATGAGAAAAGGAATGGAGAAGTACCTTAATCTAGTTGGTAGCCTCTTTGTTGAAATTCGTAAAATCCAAGCTACAAGTCTTTCCGCAAGTCAAGTCAACACAAAACTTACACATAGATCAATAAAGAACCCTTTCAAATAAATTTAACTATTAATTAAAATAATCAATGGCAATGCAAAATTGTAACTAATTGAAATAACTAACACTTCAGGTAAATTCGTTCCACCTCTAAATCATCTAGTTAATGCACAATTTAGTGTGTGTGGTGGGGGGACCAGGGGGGTGTGTAGGGGAGAAGAGAGATCATCATTTTATTACAAGAAGTGTACAACAAGGTAGTTATACACTTAAATTCTTTCCACGACAAATATTTTCAATAGGTTTTGGATTCATCTAGACCTGGCATACCACATATAAATAACTAATCCAATATTGTTCTCGATCTTGAAAGGAAGGGACAATTTTGGGAAATTAAGATCCCATCTTGAAGTTAATTTTAAATTTATTTCTCACAAAAGTATGTAATGTGGGTACTCCTTGGATGAGGAATTGAATTATGCATCCAATGAGTGCTCCCGTTCAAATTTTGAGTAAAACCATTGGGTGATACGTTGAAAATAAGAAGAAAATGGAAAATTATAAAAAACATGGGTTTTTGATGGGAACTGGACTATAAAATCCATGAACATTCACTACTTTATCCTCTAACAAGAGGGTACAAAATCAATGTGGTTCCCCTTGACCTTCTCCAACTTAATGCCCTTTTTTATGCTTATGAAAAGTGGTTTAGGCAATTGGTACGGGACATAACTATGTCCAACTGTATGGACCACGAGAAACATGCTTAGGATCACAATTTTAATGCATTATTATTATTTTTTTTCATTTTTTGGAATCCCCCATGAATTTCTTTAAGGAAACATATGGGGCCTCATGGGTTGCTTTAGGGAAAACCTTGGGGACCAAGCAAAAATCACTATTTTAAGATAATTATTAGTGGTTTTGATGGCATAGAGGGATAATATAATGTATTATGTAGTGGTGGACTTGATAATTCTATAATTGATGTACCCTAATGTAAGAGGTCAAAAGAGAAACTAATGGCCAACATACATCATAGAAATGAATGTAAGTCTATTGTGAGTGGATACAAGTGGAGTGCACTGTAAAGATGGATAAAAAATATACTTGCATACAAATCCCAAGGGGTTAAATTTATCTCTTTCTTGAGGTAGGAATACCCATGCTTAGGTGGAAAATAACCATGACCTTCAAATCAAGTACACTATGGATCTATGTAGAGTGCAAAATCATGGCCATGAAAAATATACATAGTGGATCCATGTAAAATGTAAATCATAGCCATAAACATATATATAACAAATGTATATGTCTCAACATACATCAAGAGAATATATAATGATGGATAAAATTAAACACTAAGCATCCCATCAAGTACCAATGCCATATAATTATGTGATGTAACGTGCACAACTCATAGTGGAAAATGATACTAAAGGAAAATGGAAAAAGGAAAATGATGCAATCAAAAAAGGAAAATGATACTAAAGGACCAAGGTTTTAAAACCAAATGTGGAGAAATGTATGAATCTACATCATGTGAATAATGATACGAAGTTGAGCATGGGAGAAACTGTTTCATTATCGTTCATTAATAAATATTGTTAACTTATGTTGGAAAACCCAATGATAATGATAATGGGTGTCAAGGTACAACAATACAATAAGTGTCAATACCTATGTTGATTTCAAACACTTATTAGATATATCACTAAGGGTACATTGATGAATTCCCACTACCAATAGCAAGGGAATCTACCATTGATGACTACAATCCCCAAGGTAATAAAAATGACTCTAAATTTCAATAAGGAAAACGAGTTGATGTTAATGGGATGATATCTACCAAAAGTAGGGAATTAAGGCATCTACCATCAACCAACATGATAAAGAACCCAAAAAATGATTTAGGTTGAAAAATATTGGACAAAATGTTGCATGAACTTACAACCAACTACATCTCTCGCATGAACCAAATGTAAATAACACATATAAAAGACTCTCTCAGCGACAATCAACAATGAAATTCATTGACAAAGGAGAGGAATTCCACCAGTGATGAAAATGGAATCTAAGGTACACCATGAATCTCTCTATGTGAATAAATTTATTGTCCTCAACCATAGAGGAAACCACTCACTTGGAAACCAATGATGATGTGTAATTTGTTGAGTGTAGGGAAACTCACCAATAATGAAAGTAAGCCCCTCATTTGTATGAATTCTAATTATTTTATCTCCCATAATAATGAGTTGAAGTCAATGAAAGAAGACCCTCTAGAAAGGAGGTTGTGGATACAATTCCATAATAGAACAAGTAAAAACTAGATATGATTTCACTAAACACAACTTGACAACATGTAAGGCCAACATTCAAAGTCATATAATCTAAGAAATACGTAACATAGGGTTTAAATCTTTTGAACATAATCACAACACATTTGTTGACTTGAGAATCAATTAAAACCCATTGATATAAAAATGATATAAAGCCAACAATGCAGAAAGCAACAAAGGATACTCCATAGTGATTGGAACAAAAACCAATCGAAGGAAATGGAAACTCAAGATCATGGTTCAACTTCAATGTTAATACTAAAACCTAGTTTATGAATGAAGACATGACACAAGTGCATTGTTCAAAGGTGACACAACTTTATTTCTATAACAATAAACATAGAATATCTAACTTAATTCTCCCCCTCTCCTTTTCTATAAACATTTGATTTTTTTTGTCTTTTTTTTGTGTTAATAAAGTATGAAAAGAATAAAGGTATGACATGATATAGTGGAATAAATTAGTGTCACAAGGCATGCAACTATGTTCCAAGTGCATGGAATAGAACTATCCAAAGAAATGAAAAAAAGGAGTTGGGAAAGAGGTGGATACTCATCAGTCATCTCTTGAAGGGATAATGCTTTCGAAATGAAAATGTTATGACAGCAAATGAATCAACAACACATATGAATGTAAATGGTAATACGATGGTGTAGCAATGTATGAGGCATTAATTTGCAAGTAATTTTACATGAAACATTAATGCATGAAAAATAAAAATGGGAGCCTATCAAAGGAAGGTTAAAAATTAAGGAGAGAGAATCATGTGGTTCACACTCACTGTCATGATGAACAACGATGAATCCCAATCCTATGAGAAAACTTATCCTAGGCACCAAAGGACTTTAGGGGGTCAACTTAGTGAACCTATGGCATAGCACATGCATTTGTGGGATGTTAAAGAATACCACTAATTTCACTATATAATAAGGAATTCCTCAAAAAGTCCTTTTGTTGAATCCCCCTCCCATTGCATCTTTACAATTTAAGAAAACCCTATTTTCACTAGATATCCTAGGTATCCATTTTTCGCATGAAAAATTCAATAGCCCTTGTTATTTTTATCCGAAGTATGGTGACATGGAAAAAATATTACAACACCTAAAAACCTTGCAAGGTGAAGCATAAATTTTTAATGAGAGAAAATATGTCAATATGGGGAACAACCCTACAAACACAAGTTGATTTCATACACAGCCATTCCAATCGATTTCACACCACATTCACTCACAAATCATACCTATTCAAACATCAATTTGACTGCAAACACACTTTGATTCACATTAGCTTCACATAGATCATACTTATAATCTAACTTGACACACAATCATACTCACGCCAACTTTAGACATAGGGTACCTATTCAAACCGCCTGATACCCTATTCAAATCCTTATATACATATTTATAAACCCTTCTTATATCTATAAGTTTTTAATATATTAAAAAACCCCTTGACCCTTATAAGGCTATGCAATATATTGCTTCCATATTTTAGAGTATTACATTCCCCCAATATGAACTCACATGCTATAATATTTCCTACTAAGTGAACCCCTCATGCAAATTCCATCAAGATACTAACTAGGGTACCAATGATCATTAGGTATCTACAAACATTATTATGAAAATTAAACTAAAAATAATTGGTTGTGTTGTAATACAGTGGAGTGGATATGAAGGAAAAAATGACAAAGGATAACAATAGATTATGTAATGATAGAGGTATAACTATGCCTATATTCTAATAAAAGCATAATTACCTTGAGATCCGAGTGAATAATTGATGATAAAATGCTAATAGGAGATGCTTTAAACTCTTATCCAAACTGCAAAAGAGTCAAATGACACTTCCACAAACTTGTATTAGTGAAAAATCAACAAAAACCACCTATTCTAAAGTTAAATAGGAAATTTAGAAAAAAAATTGGGTGAAAAATGGTTTAAACGTCAAAATAGTTCATTTTACCACACCAATTCCATTTTTACCCAAAATTTCTTTTAACTCACTTATTTATCTTTAGATTTCAAGTGCAGTTTGCAGGAAATTTTACCATCCAAATTTCAATATGTTAGCACTGGGTACTTTTTCTCTCCTCCCTCTTCCTATTTGTGGATTTCTATTTTAGTTTTTGTGAAAATTTTGGCATTAGGGAACCCTATAAAGTATCCCATCTATGACCACACAGGTATCCCATGTTGATTTTTGAGCAAATATGAAGATATTTGAATTTTAAAACTTTTATCAATGAAATACTGAATACATGAATCACTGAATCATTCAATCACACAAATCATTCATCCACAACACAAGATGTACCCTGGGAAAACCCTCAAAATAATGAGGATAAAAACTTAGCAATTCTTTATAGTAGAATAGATTAATTGTAGACAATGTGTTTTTACACAATAACAGATTGTCCTCCACACCCTAGGTAATAGATAAGATAGAATACTAAGCAATAGATAATATTGATAAACATATCAAATTTCCATGTTCCCAACACATTAAAACAATCCCAAACCGCTACCATACAAACTAGGGCTAATGGTTGCATGCCAATAGTGCACATATGCACCACAATTGCAAATTGCCTTCATGAATAATAATTTTGGTACATTGAAATATCCATCATGCATAACATATGTGTCATGCCTTTCATATTTGACTTAACTGGTGCTTAACTAATATCGGAGTGAACTCATTATCTAACTGAACATTTGATCACTTAGTTAACAAGCTAACATAAGTGTCTTTGTGCTTTAATGCAAGTGTCGACATGCAAACACTTTATTAGCTGAAGTGTCATCTTTTAGTTTAAGTAAAGTGCAAACACTTTAGTTAACTAGTCCATCTGTCTTAACACTTAGTTAACTATTATTAACTGAATCATGTTGATTGATTTACACTAGAGTGATCACTGTGAGTTCTTTAATTAGCTGACATGATTTACACTGGAGTGATCACTGTGAGTTCTTTAATTAGTTGAATCTCAACAATATTAACTGAAGCTTACCATTAAAGTTCACTTTAGTCATTCTTTAGGCAATTTGAATTCTCTCTTTCTCTATGCTTATCTCTTTATATTTTATCTTACTGCATGGTCTATATGTGTAAACTTTATTTATCTATCATATCACATTATACTCAGAAGAATTGTCACATGCTATGATCATATTATATTATTATTGGACCATATAGTCATATGCTAAAGTAATTCACTTTAGAGATGGCTAGTCTCTAGAGGAGACTTAATAGCTTTATCCATCTCGAATGACCATGGTTAATAATATATCACATAACATTTATGGTTCAACATGCAAAGCATTTCACCTCTTAGAACTGGAGGTCCACCCCAAGGGTACCCACTATAACTGGGGTCTGCATGAGAATTTGACTTGATATACTCACAATTCCACCTCTATAACTGGAGGCCCACCTCAAAGGTACCATATGATAATCATGACTTGATATTACCCACAAGTATGACTTGATATTACTCACAAGTACACATCCTTGTACTACAAGACTTTACAACATCACTACATCAACACATGAGGATATAGGACTTGATATTACTCACAAGTACAAATTGATATTACTGACAATACGAGAGAGTGAATCCTGATGTTGTACATTTAACATCTCATTCATGGGTTGTAGGGGAACAAACCTACCCACAACTTACTAGATCAAAATTCATGGGGCCTTGTGCTTGTCTTAAAAACAAGTTATGGGGGCCCCCATCCAAATGCAAAAAATAAAATTTAACCTTCAAGATTTTCTTTCCCAATGTAGGTAATTCACAATGGTGATCATGTGGAGATAGAGGGATCATGAAGAGTTATACAAGCTTGTGATGGATGAGAACGAAGCCATGAATGTACTCTAGGATTGTGGTCTCCTCAATTTATTTTTGGGTACCAACATACAAGCACAAACTTAGTTGCTTGAACCATGATTTTTTGAAGAATTGAAAGTCTACTGATTGTTTGATATAGTAAAAAAAAATATCATCATCCAATATAGAGATATTGTATTTTTTGAGAAGACAAATTATTAAACTATTAAACTCTTCCTTTAGATCAATGAAAATTGATCCTTTTGAGATTATGAAATAAACATTATTGATTGAAACCTACAACGGAGTTCTAGCTAGACAATTGACTCCACTACCTATTTTGACTTGTAGTCCGTCAATGACTATGAACTCAACTACTAGTCTTGATATTTTGGATCGACAAGTAGATAGATTGGTTGATACTGAAAATTTATCCTTTTAGGGTTCTTGTCTACCTCACAGGGCCACCAATAAAATTGAAGCAATTGGATCATATGCAAGAGATATTCATGATTCAAGGAAGACTACAAGTCAGAAACAATGTGGTAGTGTTTCTCTATTGACACATGTGTTAGAGGCATGTGATCTTGATACATATGTAGATGCAAATGGTTGACTTGAACGAGAGCACGTTCTGGCTAAAGAGTATCATTCCTTGATGAAAAATAAAACATGGGATCTAGTTCCCCGACCGCAAATAAATAATATAGTGAAATTCCATTGGGTCTATAAGACCAAATTCACATATCATAGCGCTATTGAAAGACATAAGGATCATTTAGTTTCAAAATGTTTTTCTCAGCAAGAAGGCATCGACTACACTGAAACCTTTTCCCCAGTTGCAAATATGAGCTTGATTCAACTATTCTTTCACTTGTTGCTTGAATTAGATGTGATGTGCACCAGATGGATGTCAAGTGTGCTTTCTTGATGGAGGTATAAATGAAGAAATCTATATGGAGCAACCCTGGATTTGAGAAGGATATTGGTCTTGTTTGTTGATTGAGGAAATCCTTGTATTTTGAAACATGTCCCTAAAGCTTCATATGAGAAGATTGATCATTTCTTTCTTACTCTTGCTTTCAAACAACGTGAATATGATCATAGCATCTATGTTTTACATGTGAATGATGAAACTCTAATTGTTTCACTCTATGTAGATGATTTAGTCATTACTAGCAACAATATAAATATGATTTTGGGTTTGAAGAAAAAATTGGCTGATACATTTGAAAGGTCTGACATTGACCTTTTGCATTTCATTTTGGGCATTCAAGTTCTACATATGAGTGATGACATCTTTATTTCTCATCCCAAATATGTAATGGTATTTTGAATAGATTCAAGATGTATAAATAAAGGTTGTTATAGACCTTTTCATTCAGGAGTTAAATTGACGAAAGTCTGTGATACACCGCGAGTTGATGCAACTCTTTATTGACAGTTAGTTAGAAGTCTCATTTATTTAATTCACATTCGATCTAACATCTCCTTTGTTGTTATTGTGGTTTCTCACTTTATATAGGATCCATGAGAAATCCATTGGAAGGACACAAAACACATTGTTCCTTGTATCAAGGGAGCTTAAGAAGTAGATAGTGGTATCTCTTTCAACCTAGAACAAAAATATCATAGTGTAGTGAATGCAAGCATCAAGGTGGTATGGATACAACAACTCTTATAAGAACTCAATTTTTTCAGTTGATTCTATGACTATTATCTATTGTGATAACCAGAGTATAATATTTTTTTTGATAATCTCATTGCCCATAGTAAGATGAAGCATGTGGAGCTTCATGTACATAAATTGCAAAAATTGATACAAGACTTTGTTTCCAAGTTTGTCTACAACAACATTTATGACTAGATTGTTGATATTCTTACAAAGCCCTTACCATAAGATAAGTTTGTGAAAGTTCAGGCTATGCCTAGGCTTCAAGGAGCTACAGTTATGGGGGGGGTGTACTATAGTTTCACCTCCTTAATCTCCGGAGCATTGTGTTGATGGGGGCTGTTGGAGCTATAGGTCCTACTAGTTCATCGCATCTTTGGATATTTTGGAGACAAATAGTCAATTGGTATTGGTCATTTAGAAGAGTCAAATGATGGGATGAATGAGTGGTCACCTAAGATCTTGAATAGTTGGATTATCCAACAAAGAAAGGATTCGACTAACCAATAGACTAATCAGTTTGTTAGAACATAACCATCGACTGTGGAATAAACATGGAATATTTGAACGAAATCATTATGTGTGATGACCCAAGTATGTGGACACAATCTTCCTTACTTCAAGAGAGTTGGTTACACATTGGAGCTATAAAATAATGATAGTCTTTGTGTGATATGCAATGCGATAAGTTGTGAGAAGTGAACAATGCATTTCAATGTATTGTCATTTTGTGCTTAAAAAATGAAAAAAAAAAGAATATCTTTAAACACCACCTATTCTTGGAATTTCTTAATATTGTTGAATTATGTTTATGTCTAATCTCTTGGTTTCTCCAACACTGTAGGAGAGGTTCAATAGAGAGCATGCCTTTCTCTAAGGCCAAAGACCAATAAATTAAACCAAGGTTAAAGTGGAAAAAAGATAAAAATGATAAAAGCACCAAATATAGATAAGGTGAAAATATAAAAACAATATTTTTGGCAAGATGGGAGGAGTAGTTGCAGTAGAGATAACCAAAAATTCCATTGGTGGCAATGTTGTTTCTACCTCCACTACACTATATTTTCAAGGAAACCTATTCAAGAAACATTTAAAGGATTCATAGTATGTGCTTGAAGTGGTAAGAAACTTAGAGAGGAAATTCGTTAATGACCAAGGTGGAATGAGGAACCTTTGGCATTTAGAAATTTGGGTTTAGTCAGGATAAAAAAAAAACTTAGGCTCCATACATTGATAATAGAACAATAAGAAACAATGTATCTATATTTTTTCTATACATTGTAATACAATACCACTCATATTTATATCAAAGTAGGATAGGCCCAACTCATAATTAGTTGGTATGCCAACTAGACAAACTAGGTATACAACCTGATAGACAATCTATACCAATTCGACAAATAATTATTAGCCTATGTAATCTTAATAAATATTAACATACACTAACACCCCCCCCTTTAACAAATTGTATGGAGTCAATTTATTTTTTTTGAATGGTTCTTGACAATTAGGCCCATGAAGGTACCAAAGTACAAATTGTTCAAAGGATTTATGTTGGTTAGGAACTAGAATGAGGCTTCTAGAAGGGAGTAACACCAATGTTATAAATGCCTTGGAGATGAAATTGAAGAAGATCCCACAAAGGTGCATTGAATGACAAGAGAATGAGGCTTGTGGAGGTTGAAAACTCAAATTAATAAGTTTGACTGAGACTTTGAAGAGGAGGACTAAGTAACCTCAAAACACATGGTTGAGTTCAAAAGTGAAAGAAGATTGATTGTAGAAGCACAACAATGGAAAAACAATGATAACTACCACATGCATGCTTCAAAAAATAAGCATTGATTAAGAACTAGAGCAAAGGCTTCAAATAAAGAAAACACCGTCAACCATCAAAAGAGCAATTAGGATTGTGAATGTTGAAAGCTACAAACATAAAGTATGACTAAAACTCTAAAGAAGGTCATGTAACCCAGCCCAAGTTTTCAATGCCATCAGAGATCCACATAAGAAGTTTAATCTCCTTATGCAAGGATAATTGAATGCACTCAAAGCCCCCCTTAAGTGAAATTTAGTAAAGAGTAATAAATAGGCTAATCCTCTAAAATGAGTCCCAATAAAGAGGCCTATTCAGGAACACATGTAGAATTGAGAAAAAAAAACAACATGAATTGACTATCTCTATTGTCACCAACTATCTCACCATAGTGCATGGGTAGTTGGTTGCTACAACTATCAAGTCAAAATAGGAATCAATGCTTGATATAAGGCTCCTTTGAAAAAAAATTGATCTCAAAAACAGTGAATCATATAGAATCACCCGAGAAAGCATTTCACACTATCTCTCGACATCATTGAATTGGGTGGACATAGATGATGGCAATGGATGCCATTGATGATGGCAAAAGACAAAGGTATGAACTAAAGGTTACGACAATGCTGAGCAACCTAATCAAGAAACATTCCAAATTAATTAGCTCCAAGAGATTGCAAGACAAGGTATTGTATGGACATGGAGGAAAATGCTTGGTGACACTCTAAGAATATTTTCATTAGTGACCCAAAGTCCACTACTTGGATGACATGTCCAAAGGTATAGAAAGAGATGCACCAAACATAAATCCATTAAGTACAACAATCCTCAATATGGGTCTCCACAAATAAGGCCATGATAGATACCTTGGTACAAGTGAGGAATCGACACATATCTATTCTATGACAAAAAATAAAAGCAAATGAACTTGAAAGGTGGGAGAAATCCCATAAGGCTAGTGGATAATCT
>LPNX010099919.1:0-36379 GCA_001517045.1 Pseudotsuga menziesii | reverse complement strand
AACTATCACTGGTCCTTTTGATGATATTGTTATTATATCTATCAAATGAAATGTCCATTGGTCCCCCTGACACCACTACAAGTATCACTGGTACTCTTGATGAAGCTATTGTTTCCAATACCAATGTTCTTGCTGTCAGGGAAATAACAGGCTCACTCTGTCAAGCCCTTTTGCTTCAATTGATTGGTATGTTCACTGTGGCATTTGCCTGAGCTACTGCCTGTATGAGCATAGGATTTTTATTATATGTTACTTTTACAGCCAGGTTTATATATGGTTGCTGTGTATTTACTTAGACCTTGTAAAAGTGTATACCTGTAAATATAGAAATTTCTTTTTATGAATGATTTGGAGAGTGCGGAAGATTGACACTACTTTAGCAAAATCAATAAATTTTTAAAGTGGCATAATGATGAAATTGAGTACCCTGGTATTCTTCTATTGTGCAGCATAGCAATAAATGCTGTGGCAGCTGCAGTGTGGACTGTTGGATCTCAAACAGATCGAGATCCAACTGTCCACACTGCAGCCGCCACAGCATTTATTGCTCTGCTGCATGTAAAATATTTTTTGCCTTCTTCTTGCAGTGGACCATAGCTTGAGAATATGGCGATCTAGTCTTGAGTCAGTCTTGAGTCTTGACTCCTGAGCTTAGCAAGCACAAAATTAAAATCTAGGGTACTGGGTAAAGCGTTGCAAATATGCATGATTGCCAATCATGACTCTCTGACATTCGCATTGGGTTCAACGATATCTATTATCTTTTAATTAAAAAATAATTTGACAGTGTTGAAATACCCCTGGCTGTGAAAAACCATTTCTTTGTGCTAGTCCCAACGTGGATTTAATGATGCTTTGGAATGCTAAAGAAAAATGTTAAATTTAAAAAAGTTAAAATATATGAGGTTAAATTGTAATTGGGTAGTATTTAGTTTTGTGTAGGTTGTTAAAAGTACAATTTGTTATAAAGTATAGTATCATTTTTTAGATTATAGAGTAAAATTTAAAATTATTTTTAATTGATTAAAAGTTCGTTTTTATTTGATTTAATAAAATTATAAATAACTGTTCTTAATACTAATTGATAACTAAATAATGATAAAGTCTGTCACTTATCAACAAAAATGTTTATTTCATATCCGGTGAGTAAAATTGTTCTATATTTTCTAGACCAGAGTTATTAGATCGACCACTCCATAACCTTATTGTGCTAAAGGAAAAAACAAAATGATTTGTAAGAAAAATAAAAATGATGCATCACATGTAAAAGAATTTTTAAAGAAATGAGCTAAGAATATTAATTTTATATATAGAGAGCGCATGCATAATGATAATGTGAAAGAAAAAAGAAAAAAATAAATAGTACATCACATGTAAAAAGAAATTCTTAGGAATGCTTTATATATATATAATTGTTTTTTATTTTTAAAAAATATATAAATACTTGCTCTTTATTTATATATATAATTGTTTTTTACTTTTTAAAAATATATAGAAATACATTTCAAAAAGGATTTGTTTAAATATGTGAAGATCAAAAAAAATTGTTCTTATTGACAGATTTAAGGACATAATATTTGGTCATATCCAAATTTTTGATGATTAAGCTCTCGTTAATACTCTTATTGCATTCTGATTGTGTAATCTGAATAATATCAAAAGTAAAAATAGTTGAAATAATGACCATAAAAGTGATCTAAACCATTGATTGTTTAGACTACTCTTTTCAAAAATACTGTTTAAGATGCAGTACATTTTTAAATGTGTAAAGATCCCGGATCAACTTGGATCAAAGATAATTGTTTTAAGAACAGAAGCTAAATTCTATTAATTTGTGTGTTTAATTACAATTAAATGCTCCATTTATAACAATGGAGAAGGCACAATGACATTTAAGAATAACTGGGTCTGTTTGAATGTTTTAGGAGATGCTTTAAACTTTATAAATTAGGGTTCTCTTTAAACAACTGAAAAGAAAAAGTGGATAACTAGCAACTAGTTGCAATAAGATTAGATTATGGATGGTTTAGATTTATTGTAATTTTGAATTTACCAAATCCTAAAAGATCAAATCATTTGAACTTGATATATCTTACCTATTAAGCTTCTCTCTAGATAATAATTTTAAACTAATTTCATCAATTCTTGAAATTAAATAAATACAAAAAATTATAAATTTTAATTATTGATAATTTGTAAAAAAAATTATAATTTAAATCTTTAATAATAATTTAAATTCTTGATAATTTTATAAATCCTTATTTATTAAACATGAATAAACTTGTTCTGCTGTACAAGATGTACTTAAATGATCTTTCAATTAAATGGTTATCACATTTATAATTAGCAGAATTGAGCTAACATCCTAAAATTTATTTACACTTTTCCCAATGTTCATTACTCCATCTATTTCTGACCAAAACAAACATTTGTCCATAAATTAAGTCAAGTGGTATTTAATAAAATGACTCATACACCATGGTGTTTTCAGATTTAGCATGTACTTCAGCTGGTTATCCAGATCTTCTCCAGTTTTCTGGCTCAGTGTTCAAATCCACCACCAGCACAGGTAAGGAGTTCAAACCCAACATTAATAACAAGAAATCTAAACCAAAACAATGGTGTCAGTTGATTCCTTCTTAACCCAAAGAATGATGTAAGTTGATCCCTTTCATTAAAAGGAAAAATTCACAGCAATTTTGACATTCTTATGGGCTTTAATTTTGAAGTTGTTGGCGCTGTATCATCAATGGTGTCAGTTGATTCAATGATGTCAGTTGATTCCTTCTGAACCAAAAGAATGATGTAAGTTGATCCCTTTTATTAGGAGAAAAAAATCACAACAATTTTGAATTCTTATGGGCTTTCATTTTAAAGTTGTTGGCGCTGTATCATTAATTACCAATCTGTTTCATACCAATCTCTACTCATTCAATTTGAAGATTCATGGAATGCTGGACATCTCCAACATGAAGAATATGAGAGCCCAATGCCAATTTCATCACACCAATCTCATCCACAACACTCAGATCTAACATCCTAAATGATATAATTAGCACAATTGAGCTAACATCCTAAAAATGATATAATTAGCACAATTGAGCTAACATCCTAAATGATATACTTAAATGTCTTTTAATTAAATGGTTATCACATTTATAATTAGCACAATTGAGCTAACATCCTAAAATTTATTTACACTTCTCCCAATGTTCAATACTCCATCTATTTCTGACCCAAACAAATATTTGTCCATAAATTAAGTCAAGTGGTATTTAATAAAATGACTCAGACCCCATGGTGTTTTCAATTTAGCATGTAGTTCAGCTGGTTATCTAGATCTTTTCCAGTTTTCTTGTTCAGTGTTCAAATCCACCACCAATAAGTACATGTAGGAAGTTCAAACCCAACAGCTGGTAACAAGTAATCTAAACCAAAACAATGATGTAAGTTAATTCCATCTGAACCAAAACAATGATGTAAGTTGACCCCTTTTATTAGGAGGAAAAAATCACAACAATTTTGACATTCTTATGGGCTTTCATTTTGAAGTTGTTGGCGCTGTATCATTAATTACCAATCTGTTTCATACCAATCTCCATACACTCAATTTGAAGATTCAGGGAATGCTGGACATCTCCAACATGAAGAATATGAGAGCCCAATGCCAAATTCTTCACACCAATCTCATCAACAACACTCAGTTTGCCCAGCAGGTTCTTCTGTTGATTCCTGTGAATCACAGGAGGACTGGAAAATTGGCATGGCTATGAGGGACGAGAACTGCATAGACTGGAACTTATTATCACAATAAATATGCATGTATTTGTGAAGAGAAATAATGAGAATTTCAATAGCCCGATCAATGTGACCTAAAGGCTCGCACAATATATATGACGGGTAGGGCTAAGATCCAATGATAACCAGAACCCAAATTGTGAAAGGCCATGTCTTTGGATACAGTTAGAAAAACAGGAAAATTAGTGCACAACTTTTATTCCACAACGCCACTCCAATATCGAATTTTTTGAAGTTGTTGGCGCTGCATGATTAATTACCAATCTGTTTCAAAGTTTCAAACCATTCTCCATTCATTCAATTTGAAGATTAAGGGAATGCTGGACATCTCCAACATGAAGAATATGAGAGCCCAATGCCAATTTCTTCACACCAATCTCATCCACAACACTCAGATCTTTGCACACGTCAATGCTAAATTGCACTCTTTCTGTGGCTCCTGCACCAACATGGACTTTTCTGAAGCCCAGCAGGTTCTTCTGTGGAGACCTGTGAATTGGAGGAGGAGTGGAAAACAAGAGAACAACATGCCCTCCGTCTCTGCTGCCTGTGTTATGCACGTCCATATGAAGGTCAAACAGCAGTCCCTCACATTTGGTGTTCTCCACTTGGACAGAAATGCAGGAATTGTTCGTTCCATAGCATGACCTAAGTTGGCTTTCATGAAGGGACAATGAAACCAGCTCTGGTGCATGGACAAGAGAATGAGAGAACGACGTGTAGCTCAATCCATAGCCAAATGGGTACACCGATTTCCCTGTGTAAAATCTGTAAGTTCGGCCAGGGTAACCAGTTGCATGATCAGGACGCATGTTCATGTTTGTCATTGGTACTTTTGTAATAAAATCTTGTGGATACCATGTTACAGGCAATCTACCACCTGTATACAATTATGAAGAAATTTGATCAGTTAGCAGTTATGATAAATGGTGTCAAACCATAAAATATGCACTTTCTTGGCAACAGAAAAATTTATTCTAATCTACAAAGTTAAAAGGGGCCTATAAATATACTTGGATTGTGAAGGCCGAAGATTATTTCGGCCAATGCATCTCCTCCTGCTTCGCCCGGATATCCCACCCACAAAATGCTCGATATCCTGTCGTTATTTTTTGCAAATGAAATGTCCATTGATCCCCCTGACATCACTACAAGAATCACCGGTCCTCTTGATGAAGCTGTTGTTTCGAATATCATGTGTTCTTGCTCTCCAGGCAATAACAGATTCACTCTGTCAAGCCCCTCTGCTTCTATTGACTGATCTGCTCCTACGATTATCACTGTGGCATCGGCTTGAGAAGCTGCTTGTGAAGCAGCTTGTAGGAGCACAGGATTTCTAATGCAGGTTACACTTTCACAGCCCGGTTTATATATAGTCGCTGTGTATTTACCTAGACCATGTAGAGGTGATGTATATCTGCATGGTATACCTGCAGACACGGTAACTTTTAGAAGGTGATTTGGAAAGTGTCCACCATTACCAAGATTGTTTTTAGCAAAATTGTAAGTACCTCAAGTGGAGGATGAAAATTATAAAGTGGATTGCCAGGATGAAAATCAATAAGTGGAATAACATCAACCTCCCTAGGCAACCACAGTGACTTTAACCCTGAGCTTAGCCAGCTCAAAATCAAAATCTTACCAAATTGAATAGCTGGGGTTTGGGGAGCTTCTGAATTTAAGCTTTGCTATTACCTGCATAATTGCCAATCATGACATTGGTGACATCTGCATTGGGTCCAATGACAGCCAAGGATCTGATTCTGGTTGGAGATAATGGCAATGCTCTATCATTGTTTTTCAACAAAACTATCCCCTGCCTTGCAGCTTCAAGTGCCAGCTGCTGATGTTGGTAACTACACACATCCCGAGGTCCAAGATTACCATATTGCTGCATCGCTGGATGGCCATTGAATAATCCCAGGCGCATTTTAACAGTGAAAGAATGCAACAGAGCCCTGTCTATTAAGGATTCCTTCAGCTTCCCGACCTTTACTGCTGCTTCTGCATGATCCCCAAGGAAGGTTCCACAATTGACGTCCAATCCTGTTAATCATCCGCAAGACATAAATGAATATTGATTAATACACAAGAATTTGTTCTCTACAATTCAATTACACAGCAGAGGCTTTTACTATCTCACCAGATCCCATGACATCTGCTACTGCTCTCTCAGGAGTTGAAGTCCAGTGCTGAGTGTTGTACAAAACATATGCTGAATCACAGTCTGATACTATGTATCTACACATTCCAATTTAAATCAGTCATTGTGACACCCAATCAACAACAAAAACTGCTTTCTAACTGAAACTGGGCATCATTAAGAAACTTCCTATGAAGGAGTTACAAACAAGCATTCACAAGCCTATAATAAGTTACCCATTCAATCCCCATTCTCCCCTGATAACTCCGTTGAGAAGCTTTGGGTCTGCACAGGTTGGAACTCCATTAACTTTGTTGTAAGAACACATGACACTTGCAACATGACCGTCCATCACACAGCTCTTAAACGGTGGGTTGTAAGTGTCCTCCAGGTCCTGTTGTGTAACCTGCAATTGTTGTCCCAGCTTTGAGATCAAAATCACCACCCAGGAGCATAGATTATATAACAAATGGATTTATGAAATTTGAATTAGCAATCTTACATAATCTAAATAAGCTAATAGTATACCTTGGCATCGAAATGGAAGCGATCAATACCATTCCAGTTATCCAAATCATAAGCAGTGTAATGTTTGCAGCAGGCAGCAATCTTCAATCTCTTATGATTTGGACTGTCTGTTGATTGCAATCCTCTTACATAGTAAGTAGCATATTTACTAGCAACCAAAGGATCCTCTCCTGGAGTCTCTTGACCTCGTCCCCATCTGGGATCTCGAAATATATTCACATTAGGGCTCCAATATGTCAATCCTGCCAGTCCTGCATTATACATTGCACGTGCCTCTGTTGATACAGCCTGCACATGAAATACCAGTAGTCTTTATTATACTCATTCCATGCTATAATCGATTGGTTATACAGTATACTCAATTAGTAAACTGCTAACATGACAAATAGCCGAAAATTGAAAATCCCAACTACAAATCCAGGGGACTATGGCAAATCATATAAATCTCTCATAAATTGATTCATCAAAAGTATGCAGCAGCCACTAAAACTTAGTCCCAAGCTCAAATGCATGCAGCATTCAAATTAGCAACCTGCAGTAGTGCAGAGTACTTAAAAATGTCACATCGATACCAATATCAAAGTCAAATTGCATAACGCCATTGAAATCGTCACATAATATACAGTCTCATACTATATATGCAACAAAATAGTACAATAGTCCAAATTCATGACGATATAAAAACCATATAAAATAAATATCTGACTTTATATTAGTGATCAACTCCTTAGCCCTGCAGTCTTAATGGAACACAGAAGAGAACCAGTCTGTAAGTCCAAATAACTAATACTATGAGATCATATCAGTGATAAGAAATTTATGATACCATCAACCAACTCCCTCTAAATTGAATGCTATTTCTCATACTGCAAGACAATATAGAAAATTGAACTTCAAACAAGAAAATTAAAACCAAGATGAAATAATTAAGTATCCAAGGCGATGGAAATAGATTGAGAATGAGAGATGCTTCATTGCCTGTCCTATAGCTTCCCAGAGGGAGGTATTGAATGAAGCTGCTGTGAGAATGACTTGGGGAAAACTAGTAGCAGCAGGAATAGTCCCAGTATCAAAATGAGTTCCTGGGCCAAGATCAGAGACACCATGTAAGGCTTCTGACCACCATTCATAGGCTGGGATTCCCAACCTGGGGACTGCACTTGACTTGCTCACCAACTGTTGAACTTTCTCCTTCAATGTGAGACGCCCAATGAGGTCATTAGCTCTGTCTCTAATGGGCAATGCAGTTCTGCAGAATGGATAATTGGCTGCATTGGGAATCCTACTGTCACAAGCAAACAAGGGCTCACCATGAATCCCACAACACAAAAACAACATCCATAATATCAGATCTGCAATTGCAATTGCAATTGGCCCCATGAGATATTGGATCTGCAATGCTAAAAAATTTGAGAGTATTTAAAACTCTCAGAGTGAGCATGGAACTGCGTTGTTGTTGAGAATCTTGAGGGTAGCAGCCACCATTTATAGATTTTCTGGATGAATTAGATGTGTAAACACTCAATAAATGACTAACTATGGCTGATAATCATCAATGTCACTGGTGTGCAAGGACTCTTTTACTGAACATTTCGACTGTTTTACAGTGGGAATAACATGAGAATTCCATCCGTATTATTTGTACAAGATCGATTTCCAAAGTTTGTTCTTAAATTACGTGCCACGGTGGATAAATGAGACAGCGTAAACAAGGGAGTAAAAGGTAAAAGTGATTCTTCTAAGAAATTCCATTCGCTACCTTTACTCTTTTAAATGTTATTATTTTTTGTTTACTTTTTTAAAATACACAACATTTCAACTTTGTTAAGAGATGCAAATCGAGTTCATGAAATTTGTCCAACATTTCAACTTTGTTAAGAGAGTCCAATTGAGTTCATGTAATTTGTCCAACATTTCAACTTTGTTAAGAGTCCAATTGAGTTCATGTAACTTGTCGAAGCATTTGGAATATGTACACGAAGACCAAGATCACTTTTACGAACACAAATAGAAAACAAGTGGATTAAGGACGAATATAAAAAATAGTTTTCCAAAATTATATATTATATTATTTAAAGTGATTGTGTAAAAAAATTAGTTAATTTAACTAACTTTATATTATTCTATTCTAATCAATGTTGAAATATAAATAAATACTTTTCAAGTGATTGTGTAAAACAGTTAGTTAATTTAACTAACTTTAGAGATTCTATCCCAATCAATGTTGAGATTTTCGTGGCAGGGTTCGATCTATTGCAAGGGTGCTAGAGAAACTACATCGGAGTTCGTTCGATATGTGCCAATCTATTGGTATGGAAACTACACCGAAGAACTCTGACAAGCAGGTAATGTCAGAAAGGTTAAGATTTTGTTAGTGTTGTCTTTATATAAATGGTACTATCACATTTATATAGTTTGTGGCTGGATTAAGTTAATATAGTTTGTGGCTGGATTAAGTTAATAGAGATTTAATGATTGAGAAATAATCATAGAAGATAGTTTGGAATTTATTTATTTTTAGTTAAAAAAGTTTAACTTTGAGTTATTCATTTTTAGTTACAAGTTATCACAGACATTATATATATATAGTAATTGTTTATTTTGAGTATTGAACTACTGTCATATAATCAATCTAGACATTACACTTGTCTCATCCTCCTTGAGTCCTCAATAGATGAAAAAACATATGTCATAGTCCACCCCAAATCTCAAATAAAAACCAACTTAATAATTAAAAAACACATTTTAATATGAAAAAAATATTAAAAAAACAAAGTATACTCGTATAAAAATTATTGTTAAAATTTTAATATAAATTAAATAATTATATTTTATTTAACTAATAATTGTTGGCATTATGATAGGTATTGCGATCATATGGAAACATCATATTGTGTTGTGGAGGACAATTAAGTAAAGATCAAAGTGTAATCAAGCTCTCCGCTCATGTATGCAAGGCACGTGGAGAATCAAATAGAACTAGAAAACCCATCTTCTGCATTAATCCAAAATGATGATTCACTGGAATGGTGTTTGCTATCTATTATACCCCTGAGAATAGAAGTCATTGCAACAACAAACAATCCCCCTAGAAGTGCAGAAATTACTTCAGCAATACCCTCAGTTGACACCAACAAATCTACCAGCGGGTCTACCACCCACAAGAGGTATTACACATCAAATTGATCTATTTATGGGCACCAAGCTTCCAAACCAAGCAGCTTACAAGATGACTCCCTTCGAAGATGAAGAGATGAGGAGGAAGATAATAGAATCAATAGAAAAAGGGTTCATACGAGAAAGCATGAGTCCCTGTGCTACTCCCGCCTTACTTTCTCCCAAGAAGGGAGGGAAGACATGGAGATTATGCATGGATTCTTGAACTATTAACAAGATTACTCTGAAGTACCAATACCCACTACCAAGAATGGATGAATCGCTATATTGTTTGTCCAGTGCCAAAGTTTTCTCCAAGATTGATCTATGAAGTGGATACCACCAAATCAGAATCAAAGAAGGAGATGAGTGGAAGACTGCTTTCAAAATGAAAGATGGCTTATTCGAATGGGTGGTGATCCCGTTCGGTTTATCCAATGCCCCAGCTACCTTCATGCGAACTATGAACCAGGTATTTAGATCACACATTGGGAAATTTATAATAATTTATTTTGATGATATTCTGGTTTTTAGTAAGACTATGGAGGAACATGTAGAGCATTTGAAGGTAATACTTGACATCCTTCAAAATGAGAGATTATTTATCAACCCTGAGAAGAGCGAGTTTTGCAAGGGTAAATTAATATTTTTGGGTGGTGTAATTTCAGCAAATGGGTTGAGCATGGATCTTGAAAAGGTCAAGGACATCCTTGAGTGGCCAATCCCCCAAAATATTACTGAAGTGAAGAGTTTTCATGGGTTAGTAAACTTTTATAAGAGGTTCATTAGAAATTTCAGTGGTATAAGTGCTCCTTTGACTGACTGCACCAGAGGAAAAATATTTAATTGGACCAAGGCTGCTACAGTCAGCTTTGACCAACTCAAGAAAAGAGTTACTGAGGTTCCTATTCTCACCCTACCATACTTTGACAAACTTTTTACAGTAGAATGTGATGCTTCTGGGGTTTCCATTGGAGGGGTTTTAAGCCAAGAAGGCTGACCTATAGCTTTTTTCAGTGAGAAACTAAATGAATCTAAACAGAAGTATAGCACTTACGATAAAGTGTTCTATGCAGCAGTCCAAGCCTTGAAATATTGGAGACATTACCTTCTACATAGAGAGTTCATTCTGATGACTGATAACCAAGCATTGAAATACATCAATTCCCAGAATAAGTTGTCCCACAAACATGCCAAATGGGCATCTTTCTTCCAGGATTACACTTTTGTTGTGCTACATAGAAGTGGTAAAACTAATGTGGTGGTAGATGCTTTGAGTAGGAGGCGACATCTACTGGTAGTAATGAGTAATTTGTTGATTAGGTTTGAAGAAATGAAAATAGAATACTCCAGTGCCCCTTATTTTGACCAAATTATTGCAATTATGAGTGGGAAAGAATAGGTTGATTCACATTCAATTAAAGAGTTCTATTTGTTAGATGGATTTTTGTTTAAAGGTTCCCAATTGTGAATTCCTTTTGGATCCCAACAAGAAAAACTTGTGAGAGAAATGCACTCGAATGGATTGGCTGGTCACTTTGGAAGGGATAAAACCTTCGAACTAGTAAACAAAAAATTCTTTTGGCCTAATATTAGGAGGGACGTGAGAAGATTTGTTGCTTCTTGTAGAGTTTGCCAGACAGTGAAAGGGGGACAGCAAAATACAGGCTTGTACATGCCCCTACCTGTCTCGAAGGAACCATGGACTGATATTTCCATGGATTTTGTTTTGGGATTGCCATGTACTCAAAGGGGTCATGACTCAGTGTTTGTAGTGGTGGACAGGTTTTCCAAGATGGCCCATTTTTTACCATGTAAAAAGACAAATGATGCTAGCCAAATAGCACAATTGTTTTTTAAGGAAATTGTTCATTTACACGGTCTTCCAAAAACTATAACGAGTGATCGGGATACCAAATTCTTAGGCCACTTTTGGAGGGTATTGTGGAGAAAATTGGACAAGAGATTGCAATTCAGCTTTGCCTACCATCCCCATATTGATGGTCAAACCGAGGTCGTCAATAGGAGCTTGGGAAACCTATTGCGTTGTTTAGTAGGTGACAAATCTCGCCAATGGGACTTGGTCTTACCACAAGCAAAATTTGCCTATAATTCAAGCATCAACTGATTAACGGGAAAATATGCGTTTCAAATTGTCTATGGAGCTAATACCAAAGGATTTGTTGACCTAGTGGACTTGCCTACAGATCCCTATCTCAGCAAGATTGCTACAAATATTGTGGAAAATATTCAAGGAATACATCAACAGGTCCAGCATAAGTTGCAGTCAATCACTGATCAATACAAGGAAGACACTGAATGACATAGGAGAAGAAAGGTCTTTCAGGAAGTAGAAATGGTCATGGTACATTTGAGCAAGAAAAGGTACCCCAAGGGAACCTACAACAAACTGAAACCCAGGAAATTTGGTCCTTGTAAAATTAAGAGAAGAATAAATGGCAATGCTTACCTAATGGATCTACTAGAAGAATTAGACATCATCCCTATTTTCAATGTGGCTGATCTCTATTCATTACCGATTGAGTCAAACAAAGAAGGCAATGAAGACCAGTCAATTAATGATTAGCATGACAGAGGGGGGGACTAGACCAAAATTTTTCCCAAGAAAAAGAGAGAAAAAGTTGAATGTGTGTTAGACATGAAACTAGCCGCAACACGCTCCAAGGATTATAAGTTATACCTATTTAAGTGGGAAGGACTGCCTGATTCCTACAACTCTTGGATCATAGAAGCAGAGTTACTTAAGCACAGCCGAGAGGTTACAGTAGGTGACCTGGAACCAGGAGGTTTTGAAATTTTAAAAGAAGAGGAGGATGATGCAGAGCATAGGATTCGAAAACAGAACAATTGTTTTGATTCGTGACTGGCGAGAGCACTCCGCATTCAAATAGGCATGACTGAAAATGACTACATTTTTTCCAGATCTAGATTTGGGCGAAAATATTCAGAACAAAAAGGATGGGCCTGGGAAATGATCGGGAGTTTTTATTTTTGTTTTTAAGAGATTGGTTTTCACTGTTTTAGGCACTTTTTGTTGTTGCGGGTTGGACCTGCATGTCCTATTTTGGTGTCTAAGAGCATTGGCTCATCTCTGTTAGTGAAGTATGGACCTAGGTGTCCTGTTTTAGTGTCTGAGAGCATTGGCTCATCTCTGTTAATGTAGTATGGACCTACGTGTCCTGTTTTAGTGTCTGAGAGCATTGGCTCATTTCTGAAGTTGAGTATTTTAATGAGAATAAAATGGCCTGTGTATGATTGATTTGAGTCTATTACTATATATGGTGTATTGTTTTTTGTTTTAAACTGTGTCTTTGAAGCTACAGGATTTCTGGGCGTTTTTGCAGTTAAGGACGACTGCATCTCTTGCCTATCATCGAGTCAATGAACGATTCTTGATCAATTATGAAACTGAAAGTCGGGGATATGAATAGTAGAATATAATAGAGATTGTGATGTATAAAACGATGATGTGGAGGACTTTGTGACATGAGATGTTGGAGAGAGGAAGATAACTCTGTGAATTTCTTTTAAAGAAAAGAAGAAATGAATATCCGAAGAGAATAGTGATCGGTTCTTAAATGGGAAGAACACAGAATATGATAAATGATGAACATATAGTATGAGAGAGGTAGAGCAGAGAAAAAGAACATAGACAGTGAGAGGAGCTGAGTTTGAATGAGCGAAAGAAAAAGAAGATCATAGCAGCAAAATAAAACCAAAGAAAGGAGGTGTGATTGAGAACAAGTAGAACATAGAATAGTAACATAGTTGGTAAGCATTTCTATATCTGGTTTCAACATATTGTATTGAACAAGTTTAAATCTAGCAAACAAGGGTGGTAGGGTGGTTCTAGGGAAAACATGTAGTCTTCTCTATGCAAGTTGGAGCATGTACAAGTGTAAGTGGGTACTTCCATCCAATAGTAGCCGGAGAATCCTTCTAGTGGGTGCTATAAAAACATGAGGGATGGTTCTCTCAACAAGTAGGAGCTTGTAAACAGAGGTAGCAGCCTCATTTGAGTAGGTGCTCAAACAAAGATGATGTAAATATTTTGGATCTTGCTTGACATTCTAAGAAGAAGGTTCTCTTAATGGGTTTCCTCATGAATATCTATCTATGTCTCTATCATGTGTGTGATTGATGATTATCATTCCTGTTTTTATATTTTTTGCATCATCATGACTGTAAATTTGTGAACAATAATAAAGTTTTTGAAAAGATTGGAAATTTTCTAAGCTTAGAAATAACTAATTCACCCCCCCCTCCTCAGTTGATTGAATAATCTCAAAAGTTGGTATTCAGAGCGGGTTCATTTTATTTAAAGGTAGATCTATAAGCTTAAACATGACAAGTCATGAAGGGACTTTAACCAATAAGGTTCCTCTATTTGATGGAACAAATTTTTCCTTTTGAAAGGTTAGAATGAGAGAATATGTAATGTCCTTAGGTGTCGATGTTTGGGATGTATTAGAGACTAGCTATGTAAATCCAGTTGTGCTAGCCTCCAAAGATGATAAGTTAGAATTTAGTTTTAATGCAAAGGAAATGAATGCTATCCTAAGTGGTCTTGCAGAAGCTGAATTTGTTAAGGTGATGCATTTTGAATCTGCAAAAGAGATGTGGGACAAACTTATAAGTAGTTATGAAGGAAATGAGAAAGTAAAAGATGCCAACTTTGCAGACGCACAGACTGAAATTTGAACAGCTAAAGATGAATGAGGATTAGACTATTAGTAAATATTTCTTAAGAGTAAAAGATATTGTGAATGTTAAAGGTCTTGGCGAAAAGATTGAAGAAGTTCCCTTAGTTCAGAAAATTTTAAGATATCTTCCTGATAGATTTAATCCCAAAGTTTCTGCAATAGAAGAATTAAATGATCTTAAAACTCTGCATATTGACCAACTCCTAGGAAACTTAACTGCTTATGAATTGATTATTAGTAAAGATAAACTCACCACTAGAGAAGCATCCTTTAAAGCAGATAAGAACATTGATTTTGAAATGGATGTTTTTGAGGCAAAATTTGTAAGAAGGTTGAAGAAAAGATCAGGTAAATATAAAGGCAAGATGCCCTTTAAATGTTTCAATTGTGGTAAGAGAGTTCATTTTGCAACTAAATGTACCCACAAGAAAAAGGGGTATAATTCTGATGATGAAGATAACTACACATTCAAGAAATAAAATAAATATGATAAATTAGAAAAGAAAAGCTTGTGTGAAAATGATGTTGATTCCTTAGAAGAAATAGACAATGAATCATCTTATGAAGATAAAGTGAATGATTTTATGCTTATGGCCATAGAAGATTTTGAAAATGAATATACAGGACATGACCTGAATGATGAATAAGTCATGGTTGATATGGAAGGTGAACTAATCAGTGCTTTGGAAGAGATTGACAGACTCGGACTAAGAAAGAGGAAACAAAAACAATTGTTGATGCAACATGAAAAGAATGGTAAAAAACCAAGTGAAGTTTTTCCTATGTTAAAAGTAGAATTATAAGAGGCAAAGAAAATAGAAGATATTCTAAAACAACAATTAACAAAGAAGAAAATGAGAGGTGAAGCATTGGAAGAAGTAGTAGTGAAAGCTATAAGATAATTGGAGAAATTTCAAGCTTTGTATCACCAAAATTTGTCAAGTATTAAAGCTTCAGAAGAACTGAATAACATTCTGAGTAAGAAACGATCTCCTTTGTTAAAAACAGGTCTTAACTATGAAGAAGGATCAAGTAGAAGTCACTCAGAAAACAAGAAAACAGATAAGTTGATTAAATTCCAAAGAAGCAAACAGTTAGAATATGAACATACTTTGCAAACAAAAGGGAATGAAAATGAAACAAGCATCAAAATTGGGAATTTAGACAAAAAATATCAGTCAAGCTTTGCTCAGGATGAAAGACAACAAAATATTAGGCAACCAATTCCAAGAAGACAACCAAGATTCAGGTACCAAGATTTTTTCCATGGCTACTGTTATTGATGTTCTAATTTTGGTCATAAAGATACAAATTGTGCATTTAATTTTAGAAGTATTCAACTAAGGATGCCAAATAACAATGAACTGCTGCAACATAGAAGAAGCCAATTAGTGAGTAAACAATAACATCATACAATATAGTTTACAACTGAAAGAAGAACTCATGATAGACATACCAACCCTTTTGATATGTTGTACAATCAACCAGAATGTTATATTTGTCATAATTATGGACACAAAGCCTTAGAATGTCACCTGAAGAATTATAGACTAGATTCAAGAATGAATTACTCAACTGAAAATGTTAAAGTTTGGAAGAAGAAAGAAAGTAACAAGTGTGGATTAGTACTTTCTGCTCAAAGGAAAAGGACCCCTAGTATATTGACAATGGATGCTCCAAACACATGACTGGTGATAAAAGTAAGTTTTTGCTTCTAAGTGAAAGTAAATCAAGAAATGTAACTTTTGGAAATGATGTTCCAGGGAAAATCAAAGGAAAATAAATGGTAGGTTTGAGTAATGGAAAAGGGAAAACCCAAGATGTGTTATTTGTAGATGGTATGAAACATAATATTCTTAGTGTCTGTTAGGTCTGTGACAGAGGATGTGAAGTTGTTTTCACTTCTAAAGGTTACATGATAAAATTTGTACCCTCAGGACAATTAGTTGCAAACGGCATAATAACAGAAAACAATGTCTATGTTTTGAAATAATAAAAAGAAGAATGTCATTTAAGCAAGTATGATGAAATTTGGCTATGGCATAGGAGAACCGAGCACCTAAAATTTGATCACATAATAAATCTTAGAAACAATGAAGCAATAAAAGATCTTCCAAAATATCAAAGCCATATGATTTTGTATGTAAACCTTGTCAAATGGGAAAGCTGACTCGCACGCAGTTTAAATCTAAGAATTTCACATCAACAAATAAGCCTCTTCAGTTAGTGCATATGGATTTGTGTGGACCATCAAGGAAGGAAGGCACATGAAGAGAAATATATTTTATGTTGGTCATTGATGATTACTCTAGACTCACATGGGTTGCCTTTCTGAACAAAAAATATGAAGCATTTTAAAAGTTCAAAGTATTTAAGGCTCTATATGAGAATCAGACATGTAAAATACTGAAGGCAGTAAGGTCTGATAGAAAAGGAGAATTTAGTTTAGGAGACTTCAATGATTTTTGTGATAAACATGGAATAAAAAGAGAGTATACTATCCCAGGGACTCCACAACAGAATGGAGTAGTTGAGAGACAAAATAAATAAGTTTAGCAGATGGCGGGATCAATGATGAATGAAAGAAATATTGCTTCGACATATTAGGTGGAGGAAATTCATACAGCTATCCATATTCTTAATAAAGCTCATCTAAGGCCAAACAACGATAAGACTCCTTATGAACTATGGTTTGGAATACCTTCTTCTATTAAACATTTTAAAGTATTTGGAAGTAAATGATATATTAAAAATAATGATGAACATATTGGAAAATATGATAACAAGGCCGATGAAGGTATTTTCTTAGGATATGACACAAATAGTAAAGGATATAGATACTATGATACTAACGATGCATAAATTGGTTGACTGTATTGACATTAAAATTGATGAAGGAATTCCTGTGAATGATAGTCATATAAGCAGTATTGAATCAAATACAAAGGATATAGTTGAAGTTGAAGAAGAACACGTCCAAGAATATGAAAAAGAAGATTTAGAGTCAGATGATGAAAGTGAAAACATTTAGGCAGAGTCAAAACAACAGACATAAACAAAATCACCTTCCAGAATTGTTAAAAAGAATCATCCTGAAAATCAGATAATTGGTGACAAGAATAAAGGAGTTTAGATAATAAGGAAATTGATTAAAGCTTTAGAACAATATCAGGTTGATTTTCTATCTATGATTAAAACTAATAATTTTGATGAATCCAGTGAGGATGAAGATTGGATTAGAGCCATGAATGAAGAGCTTGATCAGATTGAGAAGAATAATACTTGGGAATTTGTTCCTAGACCTGTAAATAAGAATGTAATAGGTTCCAAATGGTTGTTTAAAAATAAGATGAATGAACAAGGACAAATTGTGAGGAATAAAGGTTGATTGGTTAGTAAGGGGTATGCAAGTTGAGGTACAATATTTTGATGAAACCTTTGCACTAGTTGAAAGATTGGAATATATCAGAATTTTTCTTACCTATGCCAGTCATAAGAACTTCAAAGTGTATCAAATGGATGTTAAGTCAACTTTTCTTAATGGATATCTAGAAGAAGAAGTCCATATGGAGAAACCTGAAGGATTCCAACTGACATGCAATCTTGACTATGTATGCAAACTGAAGAAGGAACTATATGGATTGAAACAAGCACCGAGAGCATAGTATTATAGACTGGATAAGTATCTAAAAGATAAAGGATTCAAGAAAGGTACTGTTGACAGTAATTTGTACATCAAATATAAAGTTGATGATTTATTAGTTGTTTTGGTTTAAGTGGATGACATTATTTTTAGATGTACTAGTGATTCTTCTGTTCAATGGTTTGCTAATGCCATGCAATATGAGTTTGAGACACCAATGATAGGATAACTGCCATTCTTTCTTTGTTTCCACATCATTCAGAGTTTTGAAGGTTTATTTCTCTCCCGTGAAGAGATTTCAGATGGAAGATTCTTCATTTATTAGTACACCTATGGTTGTTGGCCGTAAGATTAGCAAGGATTATACCTCACCTGATGTTGATCAAAGAACATATCGATCAATGATAGGTAGTCTTATGTACATCACAACATCTCGTCTTAATATAATGCAAGCTATTGGAATGGTATGTAGATTTCAGTCTTCTCCTAAGAAAATACATTTGGTGGTTGTTAAGAGGATATTCAAATATTTGAAGGGAACAATAACTTATGGTCTCTAGTATCCTAGAAATCATAATCTTCAAATAACCACATATTCAGATGCTCAATGGGAAAATTGCTTGGATGAAAGAAAGAGCACAAGTGGAGGTGCATTCTTCTTGGGCGATTCTTTAGTAGTATGGTTGAGTAAGAAGCAAGGCTCGATATCTTTATATACTACATAAGATTAATACATTGTTGCTGCCACCTACTGTACACAAGTACTCTGGATGTTCCAGACACTGGAATATTTGGAGGTAAAATATGTTGATCCCATTCCTCTCCATTGTGATAATACTAGTGCCATTAGTGTTTCCAAGAATCCAGTCCTTCATTCCAAGACTAAGCAAATACCAATTAAGTATCAATTCTTAAGGGAACAAGTCACAAACATAGTGGTTCAATCGAATTTCATTCCTTCTACGGAACAAATTGCTGATATCTTTACTAAACCTTTACCAAAGACACAGTTTGAGTACCTATGCCAAAAGTTGGGTATCGTAACTTATTCTGAATAACCTATTCACTTTGATAGGGGGAACTGCGTTATAGAGTCTTTTTTGACATTGATGTCAAATGGGGAGAATTTATTGTCGTTACAGATGATAAGAATTTGGTGATTACAAGTGCAACATCCAGAATTTGAAGGTTGCCATCAATGCCAAAGCGGGAGATTGTTGGCATTATGATAGGTATTGCGATCATATGGAAATAGATCAGATTGTGTTGTGGTTGTCATTGATGGAAACACATAGTCCCAAGCATATGAACTAGCATCAAGGAGGACATATAAGCAGCGATCAGAGTGTAATCAAGCTCTTTGCTCATGTATGCAAGGCACATGAAGAATCAAATAGAACTAGAAAACGCATCTTCTGCATTAATCCAAAATGATAATTCATTGGTATTTTCTACATCTAGATCCCCTGAGGAAGCATACTATGACTTAGCTTGGATGAATACCTTCAATGCCGAAAATAATAGATTGGGAGGCTATGGATTCCCATGATAATTGAATGATCTATTGTACAATAACAACTTAGTAGTGCAGTAGAGAGAAGCCTGCAATTATGTGTTTGGTTCAATCAACACTCTAAATACTTTGAATTATTTTAAGATAGTAAAATGAGCCAAAACAAGTGTTTTTTATGTTCACATATCAGATGGATTGTGTGAATCTTCATGAACATGTGGATGGATGAGTTTGCAAAGTACAACATTTGAATTCGCTCGAAAAGTAAAAAGGCTTGATAGCCCGAGTCTTTCGACCTAAAATTGAAGACAAACATGGATTTGTTCCTTCGTGAATTTAAAATACAAAGAAAAATCGTGGTTCGAGCAGTTATGAATCCAAGAATCTGGTGGAAAATGGTTAAGGAAGTTTAGAATGCTTGTTGATTGGGTTTCTTGCATGTCATCGAGTTGATGAACACTTCTTGATCAATTATTAAACTGAAATTTGGGGATACAAACAATAGAATGGAATAGAGATTGTGATGTATAAAATGATGATGTGGAGGACTTTGTGACATGGGTTTTTGGAGAGAGGAAGATAACTCTGTGAATTTCTTTTAAAGAAAAGAAGAAATGAATATCTGAAGAGAACAATGACCGGTTTTGAAATGGGAAGAGTGGGAAGAATGAAGAATATGATAAATGACTAATAAAGAGTATGAAAGAGGTAGAGCAGAGAAAAAGAATAGAGACATTGAGAGGAGCCGAGTTTGAATGGCAGAAGTAGAAGCAGATCATAGTAGTAGAATAATACCAGAGAAAGGAGTTGCGATTGAGAACAAGTAGAACATAGCACATTAACAAAGTTGGTAAGCATTTCTATATCTGGTTCCAACATATTGTACTAAGCAAATTTAAATCTAGCGAATAAGGGTGGTAGGGTGGTGCTAGGGAAAACATGTAGTATTCTATGTGCAAGTTGGAGCCTACACAAGTGGAAGTGGGTACTTCCATCCAGTAGTAGCTGGAGAATCCTTCTAGTGGGTTCTAGAAAAGCATGAGGGTTGGTGCTCTCTACAAGTAGGAGCTTGTAAACAGAGGTAGCAACTTCATTTGAGTACATGCTCAAACAAAGATGATGTAAATATTTTGGAGCTTGCTTGACATTCTAAGAAGAAAGTTTTCTTAATGGATTTCCTCGTGAATATCTGTCTATGTCTCTATCATGTGTGTGATTGATGGTTATCATTCTTGTTTTTATATTTGCTGCATCATCATGACTGTAAATTTGTGAACAATAATAAAGTTTTTGGAAAGATTGGAAATTGTTTAAGCTTAGAAATAAGTGATTCACCCCCTCCCCCTCTTAGTTATTTGAATAATCTCAACAATAATATGCAAAATAAGTATTCAAAATTGCATTTCAGGAAAAGGGGTTATTGGTAATTGTAAAAATCCATAGTTGCTATCAAACCATTAATCAAATCATTATGTTGATAGACATTTTTATTTGAGATTTGGGGTGGACTAGGACCTATTATCTTTCATCTACGGAGGAGGATGAGACAAGTGTATTGTCTAGATTGATTCTATTTCAGTCGTTCAAAATTTGAAATAAACAATTATAAAAAAAAACAAAAAAAAAACAGGTAGCTCATGAATGGATAGCTGGTAACGATGCATGGATAACTCATAGCTCTGATGAATGGATAACCAACATTTTATGGCAGACAATGAGAAAAATGGATAACAAAAAGAATGTCGGTGATAACATGTAGCTATGCATGGATAACTTAGAGATGAACCCGTTTAATTAGAAGAATATGATGAATAAAAAAGAAATTCCAAATTGTCTTCCATTCCATCACTATATCTCAACCATTTAATTCCTATCGATGTGATTCGACCACAAATTATGTGGGCGTGCTAGTTTATATAAAATGGGTTTTGTTATTTGGTCACACATCAAACATATTTTGTTCTCTTATGTATTAATTATTTTAGTATGAGATCCCTAATATATTAAAGGCATTTTTCTTTCTTGTGCACTTATTATTTTAGCATTTGATCTTCAATATTTAAAGTTTCAACTTCTCCTTCTTCTTATTTAAATAATGCTTTATCAATGGATATCTCTCTATATATGATTTTCTTCTCATAACCTATTAACTATAAAGAACAAATAATAAACATGTGCTTTTTTATTATTTATAACATGATTTAATTTTGTTTTAATGTTGATGATTTCCTTTAACATTCAAATATAAAAAATATTTTTTAATTAAATAATTTAAACAATAATGATTATGTTGTAACATTTGTTACTAAGAAAATAATTAAAAATAAAATTTTAAAATGTCGGTCACAAAAACAACACAATATGGGGGAGATGTTGTAATGTTCCTACCTAACAAAATAATAAATAATAAAAAATTGAATTTTCCGCAAAAAAAAGTTGGCCTTGTCCTAAACAACCCATGGTTTTATTGTACATGGTTTAGAAGGGCATTGCAAATGGTTTTAAAACCATGTGCAAGGCCTCCTAAGCAACCCATGGTTTTATTGTACATGGTTTATGAGGGCCTTACAAATGGTTTTAAAATCATGTGCACGGCCTCCTAAACAACCCATGGTTTTAGGAGGGCATTGCACATGGTTTTAAAACTATGTATGAGGGAGATGTTGTAATGTTCTTTTCTAACAAAATAAAAAATAATAAAAATATTGTATGTTGGCCATAAATAATATTAAATATTAATAATAAAAATATTAAATGTTTATTATAAATAATATTAATTATTAATAATAAAAATATTATATGTCCACATTAAATAAAAACATGTGTCTTTTGATTTATATCAAATCATAGCTCCTTGAGTGTAATACTTAATAAAAAGTTTACACCTCTAGAGATTTAATCCCTCTAAATTTGGATCTATGATAATTATTACAAAATTATTCTTAATAAAATAATTTGTATAAAAAACATATATATATAATTATTAAATATAATTTATAATTTATAAAATCAAGTCCCATTAACATTTAGGGATTTGGTTTGTTGAACTATTCAACATTCCAATTTTTTAAGACCACAAACTAAGTTTACAAAACAAGGGTTCTTTTACAAATAAAAAAATCTAAATATTTATATATATTATTATTATAATATTAAGTTCATTCAATATTTAACCTATTTACATTATATAATTCAATATTTAAGCTATTTACATTATATAATTTAAGAGATATTGCCTACCTATCTAGCTTGAGAATCCTTTTAACCATCATCATAATCACGTCACACACAATCTTCTATTGATTCAATGTATCATTGTGACTCGTAAGAATTAAGCTAGCCAATGCTCCACTAGTTCCTTGTGAATCGTAAGAGTTAAGTTATTTAAGCTATGCAATGCTCCACTAGCTCCTTCTGAATCGTAAGAGTTAGGTTATTTAATTTTTGCTAACGTAAATCTACGAAAAGTGAAGTGAAAAATAAATTATATGGAAATTATATATTTATATATATTTAAAAAAAATTATTAATGTAATTTGTTTGGTCAAGTTTATATTTAATTAAATGTTTGTTTTTGTAAATTAGTTTAACTATAAGTAAAGTGGTTGGTGAATCTCAATAGGCCTAAGTTTAACTAATCATTTTAACAAAAGTTAAACATTAAACTAATTACTCAATTGTTATAATTATCTATTTATTGTATAACATATACATTAAAATAATTTATATAAACATAAAACAAATACTATTTAATAAACAAATAAACACAAAATGATATAAAGAAAACAAAAAACAAAGACTATTATTCGCTTAATTGAAGCTTATTTAAATCTCAATCAAAATGAATTCAAGCATAACAAGGTACGGCGACCATGAAATGAATCTCAATTGTACACTTGGGTTAATCTTGTTGATGTGCTAAAAAAAGTCCAAAATCTCATATAATATCTAAAATGTTGGTTGTGGAGCCTGATCTTCTAGATTCAAAGATGTTATTGTTCAACTGTGTTTGTACCCCATTTTTACTGTACACTCATCTCAGCTGGGGGGTTGCGGGGGCTAGCGGTCCCTTGGCAAGGGTTCGAGGGGCGAAGCCCCTGAAAGAATTTTTTTGGGATGTTTGTTGGCCAACAATTTGTAGGCCCATGCTATTGGGTGACTCGTAGTATTTTCCCATGGTGATTCCCTTATAAAAGGAAATCATTGTAATATGGTTGTGTATTGTATCGTAGCATTGTAAAAAAATCTCTGTGATTGTGTGAGAGTGTCAAGAGGAAGTGCGTCGGGGTTGCTGCAGGTTGTATCCCTTCATTTTGTTGGATGGTATAAGAATAAAGGTCTGGCAATTTATGTGTGGACATAGCTCATCTTGGGTAAACCACGTTATATCCGTGTCTCTCTTGTAATGTGTTTAATATTTGCATCTTATTCAATTATTTAATTGTTATTGCTCTGCAATCTTGTTTTTCTAACAATTGGTATCAGAGCCAAAAGGTCTATTTGGCTAATAAACTTGCAGGAAAGAAGGGTTACTAGTTTGAGTGGGAGCAATGGAAAAAGAAAAGTTTAGGGTCAAGAAATTTAACGACCAAAACTACCAGTTATGGAAGATGCAAATGGAGGACTATCTGTACCAGAAGGATCTATACTTGTCGTTAAGTGGAAAAACAAAACAACTAGCGACTAGACTTGTTGTAAAGGAGGTTGCACAAAACAAAGGTATAGATTTTGATGAAATGTTTTCTCTTGTTGTTAAAATGACTTAAATTAGGACTATTTTAAGTCTAGTGGCGGTAGAAGATTTGCATATTGAATAGTTAGATGTAAAAACAACCTTTCTCCGTGGGGATTTGGAGGAAGATATTTATATGTAGCAACCATAGGGGTATGAGGTCAAAGGGAAGGATAATTTGGTTTGCAGGTTGAAGAAGAGCTTGTATGTAATGAAACAAGTTCCAAGGTAGAGTGGTATTTAAAATTTGATAAGTTTATGACAGAACATGGTTATAGTAGATGTCATTCCGACCACTGTGTTTATTTCAAGAGGCTAGATAATGAAAGATATATTGTCTTGTTATTGTATGTGGATGACATGCTTTTTGCAAGGTCTAACATGTAGGATATAAATGTGCTCAAAAGAAAAATAGCTAAATCATTTGCGATGAAGGATTTGGGTGCTGGAAAGAAAATTCATGGTATAAGAATAACAAGAGATAGGAAAAATCGCAAATTGACATTGTCTTAGGGTGAGTACATAGAAAAGGTGTTAGAGAGGTTTGGAATGCAGAATGCAAAACCGGTTAGTATACCTTTGGACAACCATTTCAAACTAAGGAGATGTGTCCCAAGACACAGGAAGAGATATACTACATGTCTAAGGTTCCCTATTCATCAATAGTTGGAAGCTTGATGTATTCCATGGTGTGCACAAGACCAGATATTGCACATGTAGTGGGAGTTGTGAGAGGGTATATGCACAATCCAGGTAAAGAGCATTGGAAAGAAATGGATTGGATTCTTAGGTATTTGAGAGGTACCACTTCTCATGCATTATGTTTTGGAGGTTCATACACTGTTCTACTGGGATATGTTGATGCAAATATGGCAGGTGATAAAGACATCAGGAGGAGCACCACATGGTATGTCTTTACTGTGGGTGGACCAACAATAAGTTGGATTTTGAAACTGCAGAAGGTTGTTGCACTTTCAACAATGAAAGTAGAGTATGTTGCCACTACAAAGGCTAGTAAAGAGATGATTTGGTTGCAGAGGTTCATGGAGGAATTGGGTAAGAAGTAGGAGAATAGTAGGTTGTACAGTGACAAACAAAGTGCCATTCATCTTGCAAAGAACTCAACCTTTCATTTGAAGACTAAAAATATACAACTCAAGTGCCATTTCATAAGATGTGTTCTAGAAGATGAACTATTAAAGTTGGAAAAGATACATACTAGCCAAAATCTTACAGACAAGTTGAAAAAGGTAGTAACCAGAGAGAAACTGAGCTCCTGCTCAGTTTCAGTTGGACTTCAAGCATGAAGGTGAATAAGATAAATTTTGCAAGTACAAGGTTCAGATCATAGTCCAACAAGTGTAGCATTAGTGGAGTTGTTGTGACCAGTCTCCAAGTGGGAGATTGTTGGTTGTGGAGCCCGATATTCTAGATTCATAGATGTTGATGTTCAACTGTGTTTGTACCCCATTTTTACTATACACTCATCCCAATTCAGGGGGTGTGGGGGGGAGGGGGGGGGGGAATCCTCCCTGACTGGGGGGTTTATGGGAGAATCCCCTGAAAGAAATTTTTGGGATGTTTGTTGGAAAACAATTTACAGACCCATGGTATTGGGTGGCCTGTAGTATTTTCCCATGGTAATTACCCTATAAAACATAATCATTGTAATACAACTGTGTATTGTATTGTATCATTATAAAACAATCTCCGTGATTGTGTGAGAGAGATTGTGAGAGCGTGAAGAGGAAGTGCAATGAAGTTGCTGCAGGTTGTATCCCTTCATTTTGTTGAATGGTAAACTAATAAATGACTGACAATTTCTATGTGGACATAGCCCATCTTGGGTGAAATACATTATATCCGTGTCTCTCTTTTAATGTGTTTAATATTCACATCTTATTTAATTGTTTAATTGTTATTGCTGTGTGATCTGTTTTTTCTAACATAAAAGTCTATCCACATAATTATATACATTGAAGAAAAAATAGTATTTTAATTCAAATAAATTGAAAATATAGTTTCTAGGTATCAAAGCATAATAATTTAAAAATAAATTAGTTCATCATCAAAAAAATTCCTAAGATAATTCTATAGCTATGAACTCATCAGTGTTGGGTCACTTAATTGTGTAGTTAATAAAACTAATGCAAATTTCCACTATAACCCACAAGAGCCATAATAGTTCAATTAACCGAGTATAGGGATACTATCTATCCACAAAACTCATCAATGTTCATATAACTAGGTTCCAACTAAAGTGCCTCCTTTAAAAGGGAGTCTGAAAGCATGTTCAATTCCACAAAGACATGTGTATAACTTACCCACACAAAATTTCCACTTAGTGCCTTTAAACAAGAAACCAACTCTTGGAGATCAATATTGTGTACATGGATGTCCTCTTTCATCCATTGTATAGTCACCAAATAACTTAATCTTGTTGATCCCTTTCTCTGGAGCAATTTTAAATATATAAAATAATATTGAGAATTTACACAGATTGTTGGTCTTTGAACCCAAGTAGGCTTCACCTTTAACATAGTACTCATTATAAATATGCATAACAAAACCAATAGCATAGAGGTTCCTAGGGTCATTAAATGCACTGTTAAAGAAAATCCATGTGATATCTTTGTTCACATTCACCTATCCAATCATTTGATCCACTTTTGGAACCTATCGATTACTGTAGTACTTGAGAAGTGCTAATGATTGAGTGGTTCTTGACAAGATTTTTAATTACCTTTCTATTGTAAGAGCAATGTAAGAGGCTATTCATTAAATTTTCAATCCATGGTTCTATGGTGACTTGAAATTTACCCTATACTATATGTACCAACAACAAACCCTCCTTACACCCATTTCCTTAAGGTGAAGTTGTAGTCCAAAATCTTGCTTGTAAAACTAGTGTAGACAGTTAATAGGCCTTGGGAAGAGGCTAATAGGTGAGCTAAAGTAAATTAGTTAACATAAATATAAATTGTAGAAGCATGAATCTATACTATATTAAGAGGAACTGTGGAAGTAAAAAAACTCTTTCTTAAGAGGAATTGCTAGAAACAAAATCACACTTGTAGAAAAGAGAATTGATGGAAATAAAATCACTCTTGCAGAAAAGGAAATTGTTGGAAATAAATCACACTTGAAAAAATAAAAGAAATATCTTGCTAAACATATATTATTGTCCATAATTAATTAAAAAAATCCATATATTGTAATGTCCCTTTTTTGGATCTTTGGAGAAATGTACAAATTGGGAAAAATTCGAGCTTAACTAGTCACGACTCTCGAGGGTTCCAACTTTCACCAAATGGTATCAAATTTAAAAGGATATGGTATGGTGAGTATTTAAACATCCAAATGTGGTTTATAGATACTTTATATCATACTTAATACCTCTGAAACCTTGTTTGGGGCTGATGAAAAAAGAACTAAAAATTACTAGGAAATTGTGATGAAATCCGCCCTAGGGTGTAGGCCAACTGGGATTCCCAACTCATGTATGGAACTCCAAAATTTGTAACAAGAGTATGGGGAATGATATAAGAGCTCATGGAATATCATTACACATGGCTATTAGTTCTGAAAACTAGTTATAGAGTTCCACATTCATTTGATAACTTTCAGTGAAATTGCTTATGGGGAAATTGCATAAGTAGCTTGATTTTGACATATGAAAGGTAGGGTTAAAGGTTCATATCAGGATGTGACATATAGGGAACATATACGTAATAAAAATTTATTCCCAAATAGTATTAAACACCATATAAATCCATTCATACAAGTTTGGTATACATCTCATTTAGTATGGGAGTCAAATACATGAAAACTAGTGAATTAGTAGCATGAAATTGCAAGAGTTTCACATATGGATTTCTTGGATTTCGAGCCAAAAATCATAGGGACATGAAATTACAGAGTAACACATCATATATGGCTGTGAAAAAATCATAAAAATCATATAACATCCCTCATACAAATCTGATACATGACTCCTTCAAGATTGAAGCCAAAGTCATGGAAACTAGTGACCTAATGGCAGGGGAATGCAAGCTTTTCACACATGAGTTTATTGGATTTATACCCACAGATAATATGTACATGAAATTATAGATTAATAAATCAAATATATCTTTCACAAAATTCTCAAACTCATAGAATATCTCTCATACAAATCTGGTATAAAACTACTTCAAGATTGAAGCCAAAATCCATGAAGACTAGTGATACAAGGGCATGAGTATGCAAGCTTTCCATACATGTATTTTTGATATTTCAAATTAAAGAGAATGTGGAAATAATATTACAGAGACATACATCATATATTTCTTCCCCATCATCATAAAACTCATAAAAATATCCTCATACAAATACGATATAAAGCTACTTCAATATTGAAGCCAAATCCATGAAAACTAGTTATTCAAGAGAATGGGGAATGCGAGCCTTTCATACATATATTTCTGATATTTAAACTTAAATAGCATATGGATATATATTACAGAGCCATACATCATAAATCAAAGATTTGGTATCAACTATCCTTAGTAAGGCGCAAGAATCACTGCAACAAGTGCGCCATCAACATGGGAGTGTGGGTGAATGGAGAAGAATGAATGAGAGAATGGGGAGATAGATGAGAATTATAATGTATGGATATTCAACCTGAAAATAAAACCCCTTCATTAATTTCACATGAGAGGTTTGAATGGCCTCTCCATCAACCAACTTGGAAAGGAATCCAACTCCCTCGAAATTGGTTCACAAGTAGGGAGAGTGAACACTCACCGTGCAATGGACAAGCAAAAGCTCTCCAAAATTACAAAGGCCAATTAAAAAATAATAAAAATATATTATACATCCTCATGAAATACTTTTATTAGCTTCATGAGGCCTCCTAAGGTCGAACTTCCCTCCATGAGATTCCTCCAACTCATCTTAGTGGTTTAGTAACTATCATGACACTTTGCTTCCTCTTCATGCTCCAATTCTTTCCCTAATTCGAATGGTTTCCTCTAACTCCCAAATTATACTTATTGGTGGGTTTTTTTTTTCCATGTCATTTCATATTTTTCATATTTCAGCATTCATGTTTGAATTTTTCATACTTGTCATAGAATCTTCCATCATTTGTTTTCATACAGTGCATAGAATCTCCTTCCAAGTGGCACACCTTGTCTTCTAGTATATTACTCTTCCATGAGAGTTACCCTCCTTTACCAATTCGAATTCCTTGGCTCATTATATGATATTTGACACCACATAATCATCCAATAATGTTACATTACCCATGTGTTCGAATTTGGATGAATATCATGCCAAGTGTGCGGGGAATCTAGTCACCCAAAGGATCCACAAGCTTCCTAGTGTATTCATGAACCATGCCACCTTATTTTATCATCATTTATCATTTATGTGGCCCATTTAAATTTGAATATTGTAAAATAAATTCCTTTTGGGTCCCATAGCCCCTTATTACAAAATTTATGTCTCCATCTCAGCCTAGGGAACTAGTAGGTTGGTGAAACATTATTTGGAAATAGTTTTATTTGGAAATTATTTCATTGGGGACATGATAGATATTAAAAGTTCGATACTTTCATTATGTATTAATTCAATCTCAATCCAAACAAATTTAGTTCCAAATTTTAACGTATTCAAGTAAGACTCAATACAAGAAATTGGATAACTAGAGAGAATACAAATCAAAAGTTGATAATTAAAATAAAATGATGACTATGCTTTGAAAAAAATAAAGTGTACTTTACTAACATAACTTAAATGTATAGGAAATTAAAATCAGACACAAATATAATCTAAGTTAGTTATAAATGAAATCAAATAGACACACACATGTAATCCTACAAATCAAAATACAATAGCAACACATGTCTATTGGAGTGGGCCCTACCTCCTCAAACAGGCTGTTGGAAGTAGCCTACAACAACAAGTGGATTAACTTATACATGCATGAAGGAAACAACAACCAACCCCACAAGTTCAATTAAGCAAAAATAATCTATTATAGAGTTTTTGTATTTCTTCTCTATTCAATTGTTGGCTAGCTTCTATGATCACTAGAGATGTATTTTTTAAAGTAGCCCTCGGAAATTCTAAAACTATCAAACATTTTTGGACAAGCTTAAGAACCAACGGTTCTCAATTTGTCCTTGTAGTAATTTAGAAAAAACTAAAAATACAAATGAAATATTAAGTTCATACATAGTTGGTCAAATCGACTTGCCATCAATCTAATTTGCTAATCGTGGATTATGTTTTGACTATTACAATTGCATTCCAATTTTAAGCATATATGACAAATCATGCTAACAATTATCCTTTTAATAATTCAAACCTTTATCTAGCTATTGTCTCATCCATCCACGTGGAATCCCGAGCATAAGACTTAAAATATGTTATCTTAACATGATATATTCACAACACCTCCATAAAGTTATGCAGAATTCTTGTAGAGTTTCTACAAGATATACAAGATTCTTGTAGAGTTTGTGCAAAATTCTTATAGAGTTTCTATAGTTTCTATAGAATCGATACAAGAGCTTCTGAAAATTCTGTGTAACCACTGAAAGAGCTTTTGAAACTTCTGTAGAGTCTCTACAACACCTCTTTCCACAACATCCATCATTTTGTATTACATAAGGTTCTGCACCGCCGATGCTTATTCAATACATATACTTATGTATGTGGATACTTCTGTTGCGTTTTGCAATTCAAAATCGACAATGCTCCAACAAGAAACCATACATACATATATCCTTACTTATCCATCAATTAATTACCAAAATGTAATAAAATTTGAACCAATATACCTTATGCCAAAATTTGTGGTCAAGATGCCAAAAGGTATAAGTAAGGATTTAGAAGGTAGGAAAAAAGGGTTCTAATTATGTCAATTTTTTTATAAAAAAGGTTCCATTTCTAAGGCCCTGACATCTCTCCTTGACCGAGTATTGCATGTCCTCATGCAAGAATTCCCTATTCTTTTAGGCTTGGGGAGGCTAGGGGTACCAACTCTAAAAAAATGGAACTCCAATTATAAGAGGGATGACCCTCTTTCTTTTCAATATAATATCCCATATTTTGAGTGACAGTGTCCCAAAATTCATCCTCCCTTCTACCGTAGGGATCCATAACAAGGGAAAGTGAAACTTCATCCCAATCTAGTCAATATTTTATGCTTTAAGGAAATCAATATATCCCTGAAATTGTTCAAATGAAACATTGAACCTATCATTAGACGTAAATGGGTCTTTATTTCTTAGTTTTGAATTCATAACCCCATTAGAGAGCGGTAAGAGTTTCCAGTGGGGAAAGAATCAACATAAATATTTCAATGAGCTAAACTAAAATATTAGTCAAGCACTAGTTCTTTCAATTCCTAACTTGCACAAGCCTTTCAAAGTGGAGAAAAATGTAAGTGTGTATTCCATGGGAGTAGTTTTGATGTAAGGAGGTAAGTCAGTATGCTATCATTACAAAATGTTTCATGGGGGAGTCATAATACCCTACCTATGATAACGAGCTATATTCACTAGTTTAAGTTGTTAAGTTGAAGCACTATATGATGGGAAAGGAAACCATCTTCCACACATATCACTAGCCACTGCAATATTTGTAGTCCATAGTAAGATGCAACAAACCAAATGTTACAAGTGGATGGGAGGTTTTGCAAAAAATTCATATATTGATCAAGTGTAAGAATGGAAACACTAATAAGTTGGCATACTTTCATTCATGACCACACATATCCAATATTACAGCTTTGGAGACTCTTATGCACATGGAACCTTTTACTTATGATGCATACAAAGAAGGGTATGTAAAAGATAAGGATTTCAAGGAGGTGTTTCAATAGCTAAAGGGCCAATTTCATGTAGAAGAATGTGACAATAAGGTTGACTATCATCTCTATAATGGGTTACTCTACAAGCTAAAAAATCTATGCATTCCTAAAGGTGAAATCTTGTATCTTATCAGAGAGGATCATACCTCCAAAGTTACAGGTCATTTTGGTGTTGGGAAGATAGTTTATAACTTACAAAGGTATATGTATTGGCCTAGAATATACGAATACGTAGACCTATATATTAAAATATGAATACTTTATTGTACCAGTAAGCCCAATAATACTAAGCAAGGTATGTACCATCCCTTTCCTATACCAACTCGACCTTGGGAAAGCATTTCCATGGATTTTATGGGTGGGTTTCTAACCACTGGGAAGGGACATGACTATTTATTTGTGATAGTTGATAGATTCAATAAGATGTTCATTCTTATGCCTTGTAAAAAGACCATCAAAGGACAAGAGTCAACCCACTTGTTCTTTGAGCAGGTCTAGGTGCACTTTGGGATACCAAGGAGCATCATCTTAAACAATATCATATTCCCAATTACTTTTGGACTACACTTTGGGAGAAGATGGACACTAAGATGAATAGATATACAACATTCCATCCACAAATAGATGGGAAAATGTAAGTAGTCAACATGGTTTTGGTGCAGTTTGAGGGGTTACAATCAGAAGAATCCAAATATTTGGGATGAAAATATGATCTTCATTCAACACTCTTATAATTGAGTAGTAAACACTTCCATTTGTAAGTCCCCTTTCAAAACTTGTTTTGGGTACATTCCACCTTCACCTCTATATGTTGTATATGGACAACAAGGGAGACTGAGGGAATACACCATGTCAGGTGAAGCAATAAGAGATGAAAAATTTATTGGTAAGATCAATCAAATCCTTTTGTATGTACAAGAGACATTGGAGAAGTCACAACAAAAGTATAAGGCCAAACATGACCATGATAGGGTTACAAAATCATTCAAAGTGGGGGATAGAGTTTGGTTACAATTGAACACGAAAATAATATAGGGTCCTAGTAAAAATATTAAGGATCAATGGTATGGATCTGTTATCACTCAAAGTATAGATTCCATGAAAGGTATCCTATCTAGGATGATGTAGGTGGGAAGCTAACTAAGTGACACCGTAAGGGATTTGTAACCACTGATATGGAGTAGTTGTCACACCGATGAGATCTTGTCACTTTAAATCAATTTATAAGAAATATCAAGGGGAGACTCTGGTTATTCAATGAAGGATAATAACCAAAAAAGACAACAAGCCAAGTGTACCAAAATGAAATAAATGATCCTTGAATGGTGAAACCCTAGATATATGGAAAAGACTATGAGATCAAGAGTTTAAGATTAGGTTGAGAGGTTTTAAGTGATGAATAATGTTCAAAGTAGGAAATAAATCCCAATAGTGAAGTTAAAGTATTATATCTAGGAAGATCAATTGCCTTAGGAAAATACCCAGATCGAGCCACCAAGGGTTTATGCAACAAAAATGAAGATAACCACAAATGAGGGTTTGAATTAATGAATACACTTGAGATTGGTCACTTGATGCAAAATTTGATGATTTTTGGTAAGGTTCAAACAACACCCAACTGATATATATGGAAAAATGATCAATAACCCAAGGAGGGTGTTTTTCCTAAAGGATACCGGTTCTAGGTCTAGAGGTAAATGGAGTTGGGTTTTTCCCAAACTTAGTTCTATGGGTTTTTCCCAAACTTGGTTCTATAGGTTTTTAACGATTTTAGACTTGGGTATTAATCAATAGTTCCAAAATACTGTTGGATCTACCAGATCTACAAAACTAGGGTTTTAACTTTATATGTAATTGACAAATGGGTAAAAATATTGGAAACAATTACTAACCTTGTAGATCATACCTGAAAATACTTGCGACCACCAAGAAAATCAATTATCCTTCCACTTAGATATAATTTATATCAAGATCCAAAAGGTTCCAAGCAAAACGTGTAGCTCTAAGGAGGAAATGTTCCCTTTTCACCTACAAAATCAAACTACCAAAGTCATATTTGATCAACAAATGAAAGAGAAACTATGAAAGACATCTAAAAGAGAAACTATGAAAGAAATATGAAAGAGAAAAATCAATGTAAAAAATCACAATTGGTCACTCCTTGAAAGATGAGGTGATTTTCCCAAAAGGAGATGCATAAATCCTCACAATCCTCTTCAAACAAGTTGCACCCATGCAATAAAACAATTCGGCCTCCACAAGAAAGATGCCAAAATCACAAATGATCCAATGAAATGTATAAGAAAAAGGTGTAATATTCATGTGCAAGAAAATTCACAAAGTATTCCAAGAGATATGCAAAATATTTCTTTATTCCAATATTCTCATAGCCAAAAGTCCTTTACAAAATGGTGAGAGCTCACATAAATAGATCCTCACAATCCAAAACCCTAAGCCTCAAAAGTATGGAGGGATAGGATCAACATATAACATGTCAAGGTCAAGGACTAGAAAATGTAGTATATAAATATACATGGATCATTGAAAAAAGAGTGGGCACTCCCTCAATGATGCCCTAGAGGGGCACATAAGACATAACAAGTGACTAGGTACATCATAATACATCATGGTGAGTGTTAACACCCAAAAGTGGTTAACTACCTCATCTACCTCACTACATGGCTCATTTGTCCATTTCCCTATCATATTTCCCTGAAAATCCCACAAAAAGCCTCCAAAAGGCCTAAAAGCCTCCAAAAGGCCATAAAACCAGCTAAAAAGGCTCTAAAAGGCCTAAAATGCCTCCAAAAGGCCCAAAAACCCCTTTTTCCTCCAAAAATAATCAAAATTCCTCCAAAAATAGAAAAAATCCCCAAAAGGGAAGAAAAGGAATAAAAATAATGAGGAAAAAGGAGAAAAACCCTAAAAGGGCCAAAAACCCTAAACAAGCTGCCCTAAACCACATGATTTCCAAAAAACCATGGGCAAGCACTTCACCACTAAAAAACTATAAATAAGTGGTGAAGCCCCCTCATTTCAAATCCACAGTTAATAGCATCCTTACTCTGCCAAAACATCTCGTGAAACCCTAGCTTACCATCAAGCTACTTCCATCATTGAGACCCCTTTTGGCCTATTTTCCACCATCGGAGAAGGAGAAGGACCAGCTCGGAGCTCGGAGCCACCGACATCGGACCAGCGCAACGGACTCCACCCAACCTCCACATTTGAGGTAATACAAATACAAAACATTTTTTATACATCTTCTTGTCATTTTTACTTCCTGTCATTTACTTTTACTGTCTTAGCTTAGCTTTTTATTTTCCAGTTTATTTTTAGTTTAATCGAACTGCTACTAAGGATTCCAGATTCCTTAGTAGGTGCTCATCAGCACAAGCTAGGGTGAAAACCCTAGCTACAGTTTTGGCGACTCCGCTGTTTTCGTTTTACTGTTATTTTATTTCGTACTGTACTTTCGGCTGTCGTTTTCGGCCGCCAGAAGCCGCGTTTTTTCTTTCCGCAACCGCGACCAGATCGCACATTTTAGGCCCTTATCCGCGACCCAGTCGTCGCTGTCAGCCTTGTCTGCTGCAACCAAATCGCACCTTTCAGGCCCAAACCCGCGACCAAATCGCCGCTGTCAGTTTTGTTTACTGCGCCCAGATCGCACCTTTCAGGCCCGAACCCGCGACCCAGTCGCCGCTGTCAGCCTTGTCTGCTGCGCCCAGATCGCACCTTTCCGGCCTGACCCCGCGACCAAGTCGCCACTGTCAGTCTTGTTTTCTGCGCTCAGACCGCGCCTGTAAAGCCGAAACCCGCGACCACTTCGCCGCTGCCAGCCTCTTTTCCTGTGCCCCGACCGCGTTTTTTCCGCCCACAGTCGCGATCCGACCGCGCCTGTTCATTACACAGGCGCGCTCCGACCGCCGCTGTCAGCCTGAAACCCGCGACCTCGACCGCGCCTGTTGCTTTTAAACCCGCGATCTACGCGCGACTGTTGCCTTCCAACCCGCGGTCCGCGAACAGTCTTTTGCCATAAGTTTCTGCGCCGAAACCCAGCTACTTTGCCCCCCTTTTTTCCCTGCATCTGCACAGCCACCTGTCCCCCTTGCAGCCATACAGCCATCTCTGTTTTTATTTATTTACAGTATTGTTTTTAGCATATTTTGATTTCAAGAAAGAAAAAGAAAAGGGTTCGCAAAGTTTTTACAGTTCTTCCAAGTTTTTCAGTTTTGCAAAAGTTGATCATACATTGCTATTGTTAGTTTAGGATTCACA
>LPNX010099909.1:40905-57254 GCA_001517045.1 Pseudotsuga menziesii | reverse complement strand
ATCCATATATGCAATGTATATTCCAATTTCCCATGCGCCATGATTGAGTGTTAGAGAAGAACCTGTCACAAACAAACCCTGTCCTCTCAGCCCAAGTGGGCAAGCAAGAAACCAAAAATGGAAACCAAATCCAGAACATGACAATGCATGTAAGCTCCATACCCTTGCTTGGAAATCTTTTCTTAGACAAAAGCAGAGCAATGGACTGCCCAAACAAGTTAACCCTCGCAACGGCCATGACAAGATAAAAGCTCCAATGCTGGTAAATTGGACTTGAGGAGCCTACCCTCCGCCATTCAATTAGTCTTGGAAAAAAGCCATTCAAAAGGGTAAGAAGAAAGTCCAGGTTAGTCATCATAAGTCCCGCTTACACTAGGTTAGGAGAGCCTATAGAAACCAGTCTTAACGGGCAGTTACATGTGGCTCTTATAATACTCTTCCGCAGCAGGAAAGAAGAAATTATCCCGACAAGGAAGGAATAGCAAGTTCACATTCTCCCAGCAATAAATCATTCTATTTTCACCTATTGTGTATATTGGTTCTATTAGCATTCTCCTCCCAGCATACAAAATTCACAAAAAACACAAACATAACCGCGCTGAACAAAATTCCCAAAAAATTCAAACATAACCGTGCTTAAACTCTTGGCCGTCGCTGTATCGACGCCTTGACCATTGAAAAGACGGTTCCGTCGCTATATCGACGATCAGGCGTGGATACAGCAATGAAATTCGGGGCTTCCTTAAAAAAAATTGTTAAAATGCATAATTTACCCTTGATTTTTCCACGAAAGTAAAAAAACATGGAAAACTAACGTGGAAAAATCTGCCCGTATGTACTAGTGTGTATTTCATAATATTTTATTAATAAATAAATAAATGATGAGACAACAACTTAGGGAAGCTGTTAAAAGAGTGTTAACTAGTCACCTGGTGGAGGAGACTGGGTGGAGAGTATATTGGCAAGTGGCAACATCCTCAAACTACTTCTAACTATTGTAGGTGGCAACTTCCCTATATTTGTGGTCATGATTCCCAAAGAAATTAGTGGAACTGGAGCAAGTGGTTCATTAAGTAAAAACTGACCCAGAAGACCTAGGCATTATTATAAAATTTCCCATTGAAGACAGCTGAGGCTACTCATTTATGGAAAGGTGATCATTCAGTGTGAATGAAGTGCACATGAGAAATTCGTCGGAGGGGATTTACAGAAGTGAATTTGAGGGTTATCTGCTGAGAACTGAACTTATGCAGCTATTAGGCTGAAGTTCTTACTGCTGTAAGCAGGTTTGGATTACTGCTGTAATTTGACCAGTCAGGTGACATAAGGTCTTAAGGATACATCCTTCACCCAGTACTCTACCAGGAGGACCAAAAAACAGGCTCGGGGGTCCTGAGGAAGTGCGGACTAAGCTTTCTCTAGGGGTTAGTTGGGAGGAACAGCCTCCTTAAGCTGTTGTCACCTCATCATTTGGCAGGTTTTTATTTGTTCAATTTTTATTTACAATTTATTTATTGTCTTCAGAAAATGATTACTATTTTTTCAAGATAGGTATGTTATTATTATATTAGGGTTTAAGAAGAAAAGAGCATTATTTATTGATAATATAAGTGATTAGTATATTATATTTCAGAACAGTAGGAATATTAGTAAATGAGACATGAATAGAAAGAAAATACCACAGTATATTTTTCCACACCTTTTATAAGGCAGTACTCTAGTATAGTTGGTTGTTAATATAAATCAGTAGATTTGTTTATTATTCTTTATGAAAAATGCAAGTGATTACTTACATAGTTTTTTTTATGTGATTCATTAATAGAAAACTAGCAGTATTAAATCTATCTACTGAAAGTATTTGTAATATCTAATTACAGGAAAACAATAGACTATACATTAGTCGCAAGTAGACATATTAATCTCAGAACAATTTCTAGTACTAATATTTATTCTAAACACAATAAATCAAATCAAATAAACAAATATAGGAACTGTAAAAACAATAGTTAGGGTTTTAACCTAGCTAAGTACTTCATAGGTCTGTTTAATAATTTCTAAGTTCATATTACATTCTGTACTGGAAATTGATGTTTTACTATAAACCTCAAAGCATTTTACCTAGGGTTTATCAAAGACAGGTTTCATTTTTATTTACAAACTTGCAGAATCTTACTCTAATTTCCTTCTTAAAATTTAACAGCTGTAATTAATTTTTTATTAAAAGTAAAAATAGACAAACAAAACCAAAATGAATCTTGTAATTTCTATTTTATTACAGAACCGTAGGGTATTTTAAATATTAACTCTTATGAGAAAAACAGAGTACTAACTCTACTCTTAACACAGTAAAATTTCCATCAACACATTGCACTATAAATCATTCTAAATTACATGATATTAAATTGAAATATCACTGTAACAATTTGATAAAAACAAAATAAAATAAGTATAATAGCCTTTTATAAATATCGGCTGAGGCTTGGGCATGTTCAAAGAAAAGAATATACAATACAAAACAGTAAAACGAAACAACAACTATTACATTCATGACAAGTAAAAACCCTATAATTGTTTTATAAGTCTCGACTGAGTAAACAGTCTTTTTCTTCACCTTTAAAATCCATTTAAAAACCTAATTAATTAGGTAGAGGTCGAGCATCATTATCACGGCTTAGAGCCAAGTTCATAAGGTTAAACAAAAAAATTTTACATCTTCTAAGCCGTAATGGCTCTGTCAATTAAACCCCAAGTCATGGCTGCAATAGCCTTCAACATTCTTGCACACAATTCCCTTGAGGGTTTGTAAAATAAAATAAAAATAACCAGAAGTATTCCAATAGTAAAAACCCAAGCTGAGTCCACAACCAACATCGGATTTTCTTGCCTTTCAGACACCACATGAATGCAGGAGAAAAACCCTTAGTGCAACCAAGGCTTACCAAGGTTTGCATGGCCGTGAATGGTGGCGTTGAGCCTTTAGCTAACCCCCTTTCCGCGATAGGAATCTGCACTGAAAAATAGGTGTTAGTTGCAGTAAAATTAAAACTGAGTTATAGTTTAACTTTGCCGAAAACGAAAAAAAAAAACTCTATTTAGAATTTTACCTGTTAGCATTTCTTTATTAATGAAGTCGTGGAAACTAGCCACCTAAGACTGCCTAATGGCACCTTCCAGAGGCTAAGAAGACTCTGAGTCACAAACCCAAAGGAAAACGAGCATTACTCCAGCGAGAACGAAGAGTACTCATTCATAAACCCTATCCATTGTTTGTTTTCTTAGTCAGCAGAGAAGAAAAACGGTTTCTACACCCACAGTAAGCTACCACAATCTTTAAGCTTCGAGAAACTACCTTACCACCCCACTAAGACAAGCTCACAAAATTTTGATGGAAGATGGTTATAGAACAGAGGTCATTGCAGGGTTATGGTGGCCATAAGCTCGCAGCTCGGCTGCACCAGTTTAAGGACTGCTCACAATGCGAAAAGAAGGGTTAGGGTATTTTCTTTTAAGTCAACTCAAGCTGTGGAAAAAACCTCACCACCTTGCGCATTCCATGATTTCCATTCATGTTTCATATTATTAATTTGAAGCTTCATTTACTAACTATAGGATTATGATATAGAAGTTTTCCATTAGGGTTTGGTTATGGGTCAATATATGGAGTTCTTTTATAAATCATGTAAATTGACACATGTGTAAAGGACTCCCTTTAATGATAAACCATAATAAGAAGGAGATCCAATGACTCCTAGGAATTAGCCTTTTAAATTGGTTAGAATTGGAAAGTAAAAGTCTAAATAAGACCAAGCAAAAATAAGGTCTCTAATAGTTTGATAATCAACAAACTTATCTCAAAAATGTCTTACTACAAACTTGTATCAAGTTATGGTTTATAACTAACAGAGACGCTAAGAATGAAAGTGTAAAATACTGGTAATAAGAACTCATGGAGAATGACTGTAAAGGTAATAAAGAGAAATTCTTTCAGCAAGGAATAAAATCTTAATCCAATTCTTTACTGCAGCGGGTAGATGGGGACTTAGGTATGTGCAGTTCTCATAACTTATATAAGAGTTTCATTTGTAACTCTAAAACTCCTAGCAAGGAATATATAGATAAGAGTCAGTATAGTTGTTTATTTTAGAGAAAAGTATCTAATTAAGAAAAACCCTAAGATAAGGGTAAATATGTTATACATCTAAAGTCTTTGAGTGATCTAACTTTGAGCTGCGAACTTTGTTCTTCCTTGTTTTTTTTAAACACTAGATCATAACTATTGTAAGTAAGAATACAAGTAGTCTTTAGAATTTAATATTCTGTGTTTTTAGCGGTGACAATTGACATTTTATGTCAATTGAAAAATTTTAAATTTTTACGAATTTTTGGGTTATTACAGCTTCATTTTCTTATGTTGTTTGTTCCCTTTTTATTTTCACTCCCTAATGATTTCTTGAAATTGTTTTACAATTATATTAGATTTACAATAAATTTAACAATGCTAAGTGAGAATTCCTAGATTTTTTCCACCACTTGGAGCTCATGTGGTGTATTCAGATGCAAATGCATATTTCCATATTTATTTATGAAAATTTGAACCCTCTCATTTGATTATGGTAATAAGCTTCATCTTACTTACCAATAGAAATCAGACCTATGTTGCATAAAAATTGTGTTCTCTCTACATATTATATTAAATTGTGTTGTTTGCTTTAGTGAAATCATCGGTTGCCAGATTTTTTGCTAACCTAATGACACTTTGGGAAATTATCTCGCTTTCTTATATATATTATTAATTATGCCTTTGAAAACACTATAAATGCTTAGCATATAAAAGTCTATATTTTGGCAACGTTGCTAAGCTTGAACATATCAGGTTGATAAACTTGATTGTGATGATGTTAGAGATTCAAGTATGTATACTTTCAAAGTCCATAAAGCACATGTCTATTGTGTATGCCGATGTTACAAATAAACTATTAAGGTACATTGATTTCCCAGAGTACATTTTTGGTCTTCTCTTCTCATGTATCATTTTATTTTCTCGACAAATGTTGATGCAAACATAAAGGCTTGGTTACATTGTTTGAGAGGTTCAAGGATTGGTTGCAATGTTCATAGTCATTGGTTATGATGTTCAAGGATTCGTTACGATGTTCATAGCCATTAGTCATTAGGTAATGTTTTTTAATTTTTTTTACATTACTTGATGCAGGAGCATCTTGCTTTCCATTTCAAATTCCAAGTTCAATGCTAGATCAAGCCTAGGAAGGGGGTATACACATTTTGATTTAATAGTCCCTAGACTATTACATTGCAAATAACCTATGTTTTTATGAATATTCTAGATAGTGATGAGTCATTCTACTTAGTCATAGCGGCTGTTAGAGCTGTAGGAATAATAGTGAGTCATGACTCCCTGCGTGGAGATCAACCGCTGAACCGTTTGTTTAGGAAGAGACGTTTTTACATCATGCTTTGTAAATTTGTTACAGGACCGACTCAGTAGAAAGGTATAAGATTAGATTAAATAGCTAGGTTGTAAAGGTTGAAAGGGTTCCATCTTTCAGAAGAAAACTGTGTTTTGTATAGAGGCGGACAGACCTGTGTCTGTACCGACTTGTAAATATTTGAGGAGGCTGAAAGTGGGCCAAGTGTTGTGTGTATTTTCTTTTATTTCCCTAATAGGAGTTAGCCATGTGTTATAAGTGCTATTAGTATAGATATATGCATTAATTTGAGCAGTGTAGCTGTGTAGAGCGATTCGGCGTTTTCATGAATATTTGTAGATTTCTCTGCAATTGTTGGTTTAGGAGTTGGATTTTGATGGAATCGTTGAAGGATAGGGTAGATGCATGCATAGGAGGACTAGACCAATGGATATAAGAGGTTGGAATCCATATTGATCAATTCCATGATCAAATCTGCATAGAACACAAGTTTTCTGACTTAACAAGTTTTTGCAGAAAACGGACGGTGGAGATTGGATCCGCGGATGTAGATCTGATGGTCCAGAAGGAATCCGTAACTGGAGTTGCGAGGGAGATAATGGATCCTCGAAGGTTTGGGGAATCTACATAAAAGGGAAAATCGATGGGTGTGGTGAAGGTCACAACGAAAATATCTAATGGTGGGAAAAATTGCAGGAAAAGGTTTGTGGCAGAAAGTTGCGGAGGAGTAACTTTGGGAAGTTGGCATCCCGCATACCGCATCCCGTAACCCGATTTCGGGAAGGCCATTTCGGGAAGGCCATTTCGGAACGAAAGTTTCGAGGGAGAAAATTTGGGAAGTTGGAATCCCGCATCCCGCAACCCGATTGCGGGAAGGCCGTTGTGGAATGAAAGTTGTGGAGCACGACTTTGGGTGTTTTGGGATCCCACATCCCACAACTTGACAGCGAAAACAGAGTTGTGGAAAGGAAAAATTGCTGGAAGGAAATTTTAGTGTGAAATTTGGCGTTTAAAGCTAAATTTGGAGATCTTTCCAAGTGTAGGACCTTGAAGATCCTGGAGGTGCTGGTTGGTTTGGTGTTGGTCTGAACCCTTGCACCATTTTTGGTATCAGAGCGGGTGCACAAAGATTTGCACACTATGAAGAGGAATCTTGCAATATTCATTTGCGGGATGAGGACAGAATATTGATTTCTTACCAGAGGAGTTGAGAAGGACATTGTGGTATGGGAACCCTCACAATAGAGTGCTGTAGAAAATGAATGCAAAGCTCAAATCCTGTAGAGAGAATAGGGAGTGCTCAAAGGTTCTGTGTGAGAACCAAGAAAATGCCAATAGTCAAGTAGGAGGAATCTTGATGAGGTGTTGAGAGGGTAGGCTTGTTTTTAGTTCATCATAAGTGTGGGAAAGCTCATGGAGGTGGTATGGAAGGTGGCTACTGAAATTCATCTAAAGGGTTCAAGAGGAAGCCATAATAGAATAAGGGAATATTCCAGAGAAAACAGTGTCAAGAGGATGAGTCAAAGCAAATTTGACAGAGGTTGCTGAGCTGAAGGAAAGGCTTAGTAAGGTGACTGAACTGTTGCATGAGGGATCTACGGGAGGTCAGTATTATGTATGGAGGTTGAAGAGGAAGGTGCAATGGCCTGTAGATAGGTTATGTTCCAGGATTCTCAAGCACAAGCATAGTGTTTGGGTGAAGAAAGAGGAAAGACTCAGGACAACTAAGCATGAGGAAGAAGTTCACGTGATGTGTGAACTAGAGCAAGGTGTGTGCCTTGAAGAAGAGAAGGAGGATGCTGATACAGAGTTTTTTGTTAAACTCTTAGACATGGCAAGGTGTTCATATCAGTATGAGATGGGATAAGCGGATGTTGAAGTGAAGTCTACTGAGGATCTCAAAGACTATTTTGAAGAAATAGTATAGCATGAAAATATGGAGGAGAAGGAATTAGTTGAGGATGAAGTGCCTTATGTTTTTCAAACTGATAATATGTGTTTAACTATAGGTTACGTAAGTGGAACAAAAGGACAGTTGTTGAACATTGTCCAACATTTTGAAGAGGATGAAGATGAAGGTGAAATCATGGACATGTGGAATGTCTATATTTTACATATCTATTGGCTGAATTTTTTAGAGGTATTCTGCAAGTGGATAGTTGGGATGGTGAATGATGAAGCATGGTTGCTTGGTAGCAATCAAATTTCCTTTCATTGGCTAGTGCAAAGGAAGAAATTGTCTTGAGAGACAATATGGCAACTCAAGATTAGGTTGAAGATGTTGAAAGGCGCGGAAATGACATTATTGTATTGCAACAATGGAGGAAGGCTTTGGAAGATCTCTATACTTCTGAACAAGTGGAAGTCGCAAAGGAGAAGGGAATCCAGAAAAAGATGTTTCAGCAAAGAAGCAGACTAAATGAGGAGATAGATGAGATATGGAATCTCATGCAGAGATGTAAGAGGAACAATGACAGCGAGGTTCAAATAGTTATTTGGATGACTGTGGAAGACTCGGAAGTTCATTACAGGATTAATGAACAACAGCAACTACAAAACAAAGTTTGGGATCCAGGTATATTGCAGCTGGAAGACTATGACGCGGAGTTCATATTTCTTTTTCCTAGGGAGTCTGATGCAGAAGAATCATGCTTTCCATTTCAAATTCCAAGTTCAATGCTAGATCAGGCCTAGGAAGGGGTCTACACATTTTGATTTAATAGTCCCTAGACTATTACATTGTAAATAACCTATGTTTTTATGAATATTCTAGATAGTGATGAGTCATTCTTCTTAGTCATAGGTTGTTAGAGTTGTATGAATAATAGCGATTTGTGACTCCCTGCGTGGAGATTAGCCGCTGAACCATTTGTTTAGATAGAGACATTTTTACACCATGCTTTGTAAATTTGTTACAGGACTGAATCAGTAGAAGGGTAGTAGAGTATATTAAATAGCTAGGTTGTAAAGGTTGAAAGGGTTCCATCTTTCAGAAGAAAACTGTGTTTTGCAAAGAGGCGGACAGACCCGTGTCTGTATTGACTTGTAAATATTTGAGGAGGATGAAAGTGGGCCAAGAGTTGTGTGTATTTTATTTTATTTCCCTAATAGGACTTAGCCATGTGTTCTGAGTGTTGTTAGTCTAGATGTATGCATTAATTTGAGCAACGTAGCTATGTAGAGCGATTTCGGCGTTTTCATGAATATTTGTAGATTTCTCTGCAATTCTTGGTTTAAGAGTTGGATTTTGTTGGAATCATTGAAGGATAGGGTAGATGCATGCATAGGAGAAATACACTGATGGATTGAAGAGGTTGAAAACCAGATTGATCAATTCCATGATCAAATCCACGCAAAGCACAAGTTTTCTGACTTAACGAGTTTTTGCAGAAAATGGACAGTGGAGATTGGATCCGCGGATGTAGATCTAACGGTCCATGAGGAATCCGCAACTGGAGTTATGAGGGAGATAATGGAACCACCAAGGTTTGGGTGATCTGCATAAAAAGGAAAATCAATGGCTGTGGTGAAGGCCGCAACGAAAAGATCTAACGGTGGGAAAAATTGCGGGAGGAAAGTTGTGGAGGAGTAACTTTGGGAAGTTGGCATCCTGCATCCTGCAACTTGATTTCGGGAAGGTCATTTCGGAATGAAATTTTCAGGGGAGCAACTTTGGGAAGTTGGCATCCCGCATCCCGCAACCCGATTGTGGGAAGGCCGTTGCAGAACGAAAGTTGCAGAACGCGACTTTATGTGTTTTGGGATCCCACATCCCGCAACCTGACAGCGGAAACAGAGTTGTGGGAAGGCAATTTTAGTGTGGAATTTGGCGTTTAAATATAAATTTGGAGAGCCTGCCAAGTGTAGGACCCTAGAGATCCTGGAGGTGCTGGTTGGGTTGGTGTTGGTCCAAACCCCTACACCATTACTTTTGTCAAGTGATTTCAATTTCAATTATGTTGCTTACCACCATGCATTTTCTCTTCTCAATTATTTCCAAACAACTCTCAACTGCATGCAATGTTTTTAATTTTTTTTTACATTACTTTTGTCAAGTGAATAGAAAAGGTGATTTCAATTTCCAAATTGCACATTTTATTATGCTCATAAGTTCAACATATTTTTGCATAGCTAAGTCCAATATACCTTCAAAGTATTAGTCCATCTTCCATTTATGGTAGAGTTCAAGTTTTTAATCAACATTTATCCTATACATTGTCCCATGACAAAGAAAACATGCAAAATGTTGCTTGAAGTTTTTCCCATGCACAACAAAATAATTGATTTCCTATCAGACATTGAACTTGCATACAAAAATTAACATTGACATCAATAAACATTTGCATATTTCATTTTCAACTTGCATTTCATATATATTTTGTCAAAATTGTTTTATTTGATTATTATATCTTTTTTTGCAACTTCTACATGTCAATTGCAAAAAAAAATCATCAACATAAGATTCACAAAAACTTGGGAATTAGTCAAAGGGAAAGAATTGTTTCCCTTTCACAAGACAATGATATAACTCTTACTGCTAAATTCAAAATATTCCAAACATCAATTGTAATACCTATCTTATGAAAAGCTACATTAGCTATATGCTAACATTTTCACTAATCTTTAAACGTGGCTCAAGTCTCCTTCTTCAAAAAAATTGAGTTCTTCCATGTATTACGGAACAACAACAGAGAGGCGGATATTGAGGCAAATAAGGGATCCTCTCTCAACCCTGGGGTGCTTATTCTTAATGGACTTGGTTCCTTCTGCTCGCCCCCATAGGTCCAAGGCTAGGGTGTCGTGGGCTTCCCCTTGGTGGGCCCCTGCATTCCAGTCTGCTTCATGTCGTTTGGATATCAGGAAAGGTGGGGTAAGGGCATGACATGGCTTGGTGTCGACAGGTGCGTTGGGTTTAAATTCTCCCCGGATGCGGTATTTTTACTTGGTGCGAATGCAGGAGTCCATCGTTTATCCCATTCTGTGCCTCATGGATCTCAGGACAGGTGGAGTTAATTCTGCACGTGGTTTGGCGTCATTTGGAGAGGATGGTTTAAATGCTTGCTCTATTGCAGACATTTCGTTTGGGGTGAATTGGAGAGGAGTCTCGTCGAACCTGGTTAATACGAGAGGTATCATGGCAGTCTTTACTGCTTGCGCGTTGGGGGAGATGATGGCACCTGGTGCGAATTGGAATGGAGTCTCGTCGAACCTGGAGAAATCGAGTGTTTACATGACAGGAGTTAATGCTCATGCGTTGGGCGTTATGGTGCTGTCAGTCCATTTGGGTCTCGCTGCTTTAAAAGGTTGGTCCGTCGAGAATGGTAGCCTCGTCAATTGCATGGTTTACTTCAGCTTTCTCCAGGATCTCTGTCGCTTGGCTATTGTTAAGGAATTGTTGTTAGTAAGGATGGATGTTGGGTCTTCATTCGCCATTGTGCCTGTTACTCCAAACCCTGTGGAGGTGAAGGTTAGAGATTTGAAGCATGACCTTAAGTTGCTGCAGAACCAGGTCAATGCAATTGATTGCGAAGGTGGAAGGAGGTTGGACCATGTGAGCAAAGATTTGGTCTTACTGTGTAAGAAGATCAAGCGAAAGGTGAAGCGTTCAGAAAATTTGCTATCCAGGAAAATTTGCTATCCAGGAAAATTTGCTATCCAGGAAAATTTGCTATCTAGAAAAAACATTATGTTAAGAGTTATTGTAAATTTTTATGACCAAGGATGGTCAAGGATGACTGTAATTGAATATTTTATTTATTTAAATAATTAAAAGAGAAGACAACTATCCAAAGAAGTCTGTTGAAGAGTGTTCAGTGACCCACTATGAGGAACGATCTGCTGTAGAAAGCCAAATGACAAGTGGCAGCATATATCATTCACTTTATAGCTATTGCAGGAGGCAACATCCCTAAAATTGTGGTCATATTCCCTAAGAAGAGGAATTGATCAAGTGGCTCATTTAATTTCAAAACTGACCCAAAGACCTAGGCAAGCATATAAATACCATCGAATGGAGCAGGAGGCTCATTACATTCTATTTCAAGTGATTAGAGCCTTGTGAATTTGCTGAAAACTGAAAAGTTAGGCACACAAGAGGAATTCGATGAGGGGATAACTAAAGTGAAATTGGTGAGAGTTAAGTCTACAAGTGAGTTTGCTAAGTTACAGAGATTACTATGAGGGATGTTACATAACGTATTCATCCTAGTGGTTTAGTTAACAGGCTCACGGGTCCTAAATCAAGTGATCTTGGCTGCTTTCAGGAGACGATTGGGAGGAACTGTCTTCTTTGGGTGTTTTTCCCCCTTTTACAGTTATCCAGGTTCCAAGATGTTTTGTTTATTATATGTGAATTTATTTCATATATGTATCTGAAGGTTTTATGAATGTTGAAGGATTCTCTAAACTATTACTATCTCTGTAGTATTAGGTAGATCTTATTGTTGTATATTCAGATAACGGTTGTTATCGTGTTTTCTGAGTTTTCATAGCAAATTTGTTATTTTTTTAAAAGAAGATTGTATTTGGATATAAATAATATTATAAATAGTTTTTACTGTAATATAACGAATATGGACTTTTCATTAAGTTTCTTTTATATACGTTTATAGATTTTTACAGTTTATTGTTAAGAAAATGATGAACACAAATTCATTCAGGGCTACTTTAATTTAATCCCTTTAAACGAATTATTCAGCCAGGGTTCGAAACCCTTTAACAAATATTTTTTTATCACATTTTCTAGCAGATAGGATTTACTCTAAGTTACTCAACCTGCATCTGAGAGGCTCTCTTAGGTCAAGGCAGTATTTATAATTTTACAAATTATAGGTTAAGTTTTTAAAACTTAAAGACTATATTCCTTTAATGGAAAATACTATAATTAAAATCTATTTAGCAAACAATTTCATAGGGATAGGAGGAGCCATTTCTACGAGTAAAACAATAACCATTATAAATATCTCTTTTCAATATTTGTCAATCTCCTAGATTAAACGTTATCATAACACTATAGATTTTGACATAGTTCTTTAACTGTTTAGGTCATGGGTTCAAAACCCGTAAGGGTCATTTTCCTAATAAGGGTTTTAATCAACAAATCTAAACCGTAAACAAACAAGTAAACTTATCAACGATATAAATTTTACGCATTTAGAGAAACATAGAAGCCTTACGGCTCAAAACAAAAATATATATAGCAGTCAACAATATTTCCTTAGTTTAAAAGTTGACAGATAAAAAAATAATGATGTAAGAATGCAGTGGCCTCACAACCTTAATATTTAAAACCAGAGATACAATAAATACCCCGAAAAGGGAACCAAAACATTAAATCATGAATGACTTTTGACAGGTCACAATCCTATGGTTGCAGGCCATAAGTTTTTTATATTCAGCTTAAAACCAATCAACAATTTACATAATAAATACTAATTTTAACAAAGATATTGTTGGATTTCAATAATACTTTATAGAGTATGTATATAAGCATCTATAGAATCCATTTTTAATGAAATCAACAATGCGGTGGCCTCACCACCCCAATTTACAAAATACAGTAATAAAACCACAATACCAGAGATGCAATCAAAGTAGAACACGATATAAATAGAGTAAAACTATCATATTACAACAAAAATGAAGTAAGTTTCAGGATCATAAACCACAGTGAAAATGGTTCTATTCAAACCTTAAACATTTTGTTTACGAAGCTCTGTAGGAGCTTGAATCCACAGTAAACTAAACGATGCATTGCATTACAATTCCCTTTGGACTCCACAGTATAAGGGAGACTTTTGTTTAAAAGAAAACCCAACTAAAAAATTCCATAAGACAGAACCACAAGAGGGTTTACCACTTCGACTAAAGGAACGCATAAGTGACTCCAACCCGTGAGAATGTTGGTCCAGCCACAGAGCCACAAAGAGCAAGGGAATTAGGGTATTAGGTCTGACTAGGACCATGTTCCACATCCACAGAGACCCAGTTCAAATCTGATGCAACAACCCTAGCCAAAACATCCAGTAAGAAAACAACATAGAGGTCCAATACATATAGTAAAAATATATTCTAGAACAACGAAGAACAATAACACAACCAGAGGTGACTTACCCTTACAAAGTCGACGATGGAAACGATGGTCATGGAGACAATCCATAGAACTAACGCCAAAGAAACAAACGTTGTTGGCCAAAGAGTGAACCTGATTCAACTGCTAGTGAAAGTACAGAGTTTGGGTGTGTCACAGGCCGAGAGAAGGCCAAGAGCCTCGTCTCTTTCACCATCAAATTACACAATGCAGTGGCATAGTTTTACCGCACAGAGACAAAGTAACACAATACTAGGAAAAGTAAACCCTTAGGGTTTTTCAAAAGGCGCAGTGATTTCCAGCTGCAAATCCATAAGCCTTCACGTGGCTCCATTAAAGGCCACTTAAGTTTTAGTTTTTATCCCAAGTTCTATACTTTCGATCACCATCGTATTACTCTTTTCCATTGTTTTAAAGACCACCATGATTACATTATGCATACACTTGCTCCAAGGTAAGCTTAAAATTTGTGGTTAGTGTCATGGTTGTTTTGCATAGTATAGTTATGGCCCTTCATTTTTGTGTCTTAGTCTATACCTTTGGGAGGTTACCCTAGTGAGGAGAGCCTCCTCCACACAACACCTACAAAAGTTTAAGGAGGTTTTGCGTTAGCTAAGAAGCTAAGTAATACCTATAAAACCTATATCCTAGCATTTAATAGGGCTAATAAGTAATATAAAACATAACAAGGAAATCACACCAACTCTAACTATCGATAAGTAAATACAACATTATTTTACAGCAAGGAAACCAACTCAGTTTAATGATATGTTGTATAGGTAAAGTTTGTCATAATTAAGTGATTATGTTCAATGGATAAAACACTAAGCACAAGTTAAACTTTAGGATGAAAGGGTTAGTATGGATTGTTTACATTATGTATTTGCAGTTAGACCTTCAGATAATTTTTTTAATGAAATTTGGAGACGTTACAGAAATTCTGCACATGAGAAGCATGCTAAGTATTCTATATTTTTTGTACTTGAGTTTTGAACATTGTATTGCGGGGTGCATGATCAATAGAACCTGACACTCCATCATTTATGGTCCTTGGTTAAAAGTTGATTTCCTCGGTTGCTAGAAGCACAAGGTATTTCTCTTATGCACAAAGAAGGGATGTTGCATTAAGTGTGGAATGAACCACTGGGTAAGTGCGAGGGTGGAGGGCGTACTCGTATCCTAACATGATATATATCATAGAGGTTGAGTCTTCGATTGCGGGAGGAATGTGAGATAGTTTAATCTCAGCTGTGGGACCAAGATTGATGAACCATGTATTTGAAGAGAATTCCTAGATAACTAGTGGATACAATGACTCAAGTCCCATGTAATCCAGTAGATAGGTTCTTTTTATATGGATGTCAATGACAATGTTATATGCAGGTATAACAGGAGCATGAAAGAGAACAAGAAAGAAGATGGGCATGAGAAAGCGAGAGGATGAAGCAACAAATGGTGATGGTGTAGTCACCATGAAGACACATGAAAACAAAAAAATAATGGAACAGTTTGCATGTAAATGGGCATATGGTTGTAAGACCTGGTAAGGCATGCATACCACTAGTAACTCACTGTTCTCGCATATTATTTAATGATGTTAGTTAACTCTTAACAATTACTTCTATATGTGTTTAGATATTTTATGAGATTTTGGACTTTCTTGAATGGATCAATAAGATTAACTCAAGTGTAACAAGTGTATAGGGGAGATTTATTTCATGGTTGTGGTATCTTATTATGCTTAAGTGCATATTAATTAAGATTTAAATAAGCTTAAGTTATCATGATTTTATTTTTTTGAGGTTCATTTCATGGTCATATGTTTTTTTTTGTTTATTAAATCATTTTTATTTTCCTATTGGTGTTCACCGACTACGTTACTTTAATTATGTTATCTGCAATTTTGGACTTCCTTGAGCGGATCAAAATGATTAAACCGAGTGTAACAAGCCACAACTGAGATTCATTTCATGGTCATCGTATCTTGTTATGGCATCTTTATTAAGATTTGAATAAGCTTCACTTAAGCAGATATCAATTTTGGTTTTTTTCATATTAGTTTTTTTTGTTGTTTATTAAATAGTATTTGTTTTATTACGTCGATAGGCATTTATATATTATCTAATGTTTTGGACTTCCTTAAGTGGATCAACAAGATTAACTCGAGTGTAACAAGTGTACGAGATTCATTTCATGGTCATCATATCTTGTTATTCTTAAAGGCATCTTGATTAAGATTTAAGATTCATTTCATAGTAGTCATATTTTTTTATGCTTAAATGCATCTTGATTAAGATTTAAATAAGCTTCAATTAAAGTGATATCATTTTTTTTCATATTAGCTTTGTTTTTTTATTAAATATTATTTGTCTTATATTTATATTAATCAATTTGATGTTTATGTTATACCATTAATGGATAACTATAGTTATTTGATAATTAGTTTATTGTTTAGCTTTTGTTTAAAAGCCAACAATCTCCACAAAACTAAGTGGTTGGTTATGTCTATCAACGTAGTTCATGGACCACTTTACTTGTGGTTGTGTTAGTGTTTATATTAATTAGTTTAATGTTTATCTTATACCATAAATAGATAGCTATAATGATATGGTAATTAGTTTAATGATTAGTCTTTGTTTAACAACCATCCATTTCCACAAAACTAAGTGGTTGGTTGCGCCTATCGACATTCACCGACCATTTTACTTGTGGTTGTGCTAATATTATCTGAGATTTTGGACTTCTTTGCAGATCAACAAGATAGAGTGTAACAAATGTACACCCAATATTTATTTCATGTCCGTGGCATCTTG
>LPNX010099909.1:0-40740 GCA_001517045.1 Pseudotsuga menziesii | reverse complement strand
CACTCATTTCTTTGGTATCCACAACGTTAATGGCCAGAAGCTCATATAGCCTGCGAAGATTCTTCTTAATATCCACCCAATCGCCTCCGTGAGCCATACCTTTAGCCCCAGGCGAAATGGACAGACTAGCAAACAGATTTATAGGCACGCTGACAGAATTACCTAAAGTTCTGCGATGAATCTTGACTATAGAAAAGAGAGAATTGAGCACCTCTAACTCATATGACAACGAGAATTTTCCTGCCTGGAAGAGGCCCGAAGATCCCACAACGCCCAGCACCCTGCTCTGCCCGGAGTCCAAAACCCAAACACTGCCTGTGTCCCTTTGCTCAGCAACCCGGAACTCTGGCTGACTGAACCCTGCGCCAAAGGACAATACTGCCAAGACGAGCCAGTCTTTCACCAACGAACGCGATATTGGGAGAACCTTCCAGGGGAGGCCCTGAATCCACCCTTCTCTAACACCCAGGACCACCTGCCCCAGTATTCTTTGAATTTCGAAGAAGCCAGAGGTTACAGAGGAGGAGTTCCGGAGCGACATTCTGGAGTCGAAGATGGAGGAAGGACCGAGATAAACAAAACTCCAAACGTGCGAGAGGTAAATGCGAAAACTCCAGAGCCTTGCAAGCATTAAGACAGACATGACCGATTGAAGGGAGGTTCGAGGAGGGATACACGCGGCACAGGGAGGAGTATGGGATTTTAAAAGCATGCAGCCGGCGAAGGACAAAAGCAGCGGGGAGGCGTAAATGCAAGGGATGAGGAGGCTCGAAGAGTGGGAAGGGTGAAGAGGGATGGGTGAACCCATACCCAAAACACAAAGCCTTCTCCACCTTAGGCTTAGGCATAAAACCATCGATTTAGGCAGAAGACAAAGCCTTCTCCACCTTATCAAAAGGACAATCCAAATTTCAATATATAATGTGAGCCAAATGCATATTGCCTGATTCATTAAGGAATATAATGGTGGGAGGGTGGGTCCCCATCCAGTTTATAAACTCCTTGTGAAAGGGTTGCCCCGATGTTAGCCATAGCGTCAGCAGCTTTATTGTTAGTTCTCAGGATGTGAAAGGTTTGGAAGGAGTGATGCCAAAGGGATTTAACTTTATTATACAGGCGTCGACATCTGACAGCTCCCGAGGGTAAACCATTAATCAATTTGGAGATGACATGCTTGGAGTCTCCAAAAATTAGGACCTTGCGGTAATTTTTGGCCTGAAGAAAACGCAGACCTTGAAGCAGAGCCAACCATTCTGCTTCGTTATTGGTCCTGATCCCTAACCCCCATGCAAAGGAATGTTCAATTTTCCCACCGGGATCAAGAATGACCCCCCCCGCACCTGCCACCCCTATGTCCGTGGCATCTTGTTATGCTTAAATGCATCTTGATTAAGATTTAAATAAGCTTCACTTATAGAGATATAGTTTTTTTCTTTTCTTTTTTCGCATTATAGGTTTTTATTTTTACTAAATAATATTTGTTTTATGTTTATATTAATTAATTTAATGTTTATCTTATATCATAAATAGATAACTATAACTAATTAGTTTAATGTTTTTCCTTTGTTCAAGAGTCATCCATTTTCACAAAACTAAGTGGTTAGCTATATTTATCAAAGTTTACGAGTGAGATACCTGTAATTGTGCTAGTTTAAAAAATATCGAATTGACTTGGCCACGTCGATAGAAGGAGAAAAAAAAACTACCATAATGTTGGAGAGACCGACATTTATCAGCATTGACACCAATGACTTTATTATTTATTATTTTCTAAAACCACATCGTTTGGTTACATAGCGCTTTACAATTTCCCAATGCATGAATTTCCTATGCATAGATTAATTTCCAATATTTCCCCTCAAATCTCTGTAATCCAAACAATTGTCAACAGATATTCCCTATTATTTATATTGGAATTGTATAGATTAATCCTCAATATTTCCCCTCAAATCTGTGTAATCCAAACAATGGTCAACGAATATTTCATATATATTTATATTGGAATTATAGTTGCTGGAGCTGTATAGTTTAGATGTACATAGGATTGGGATAATAACCTCCCCCTTTCAAAAAAATACTGCGAATGAAAGTAGGAAGCCAGTGCGCAAAGGAGTTAAACAAGGCTGAATTTAATTCTTACTTATATCCATGACAGGCTGAAACCGGAGCTTACTAGAGTCACCAGACTCAAAGTTGTTTCTCTAAACTATTACGGCATTGTTTCAGACGCTAGACAACATCCAACCAACTACGGTTGGTCGAATGTACCTTAAGTTAGTATAAATTATTTAATTAATTCTTAAACATTCAAGGTTAACAGTTGTTGAGATTAATTAAATGTTAAGTTACACCAACTATATATGAGCACAATCATAATCATCTTAATTAATTACGGTATTGTCTCAATTTTTTCTCAAAAGGAAGACTATCTCAAGAATCCCGTAACCTTGGAAGATTCATCCTTCACCAATGAATTTGCATTAATAATTAATAATTCAACATAACTACATAATTATGATTGATAATTAATATGGTTGTGTATGAATAAAAAATTATTAAACTAGCAATTGTCTCAAAAGGTGCAATAAAAGGCCTGAAGAAAAGTTGAATAGATACCTAAATTGAATTGAAGAGCAATATCTCATCCTAGAATAAGTGCACTATGGACAAAACTACCCCAAAAGGTGCAATAAAAGGCAGAAGAAAAATTGAATAGATACCTAAATTGAATTGAAGAGCAATATTTCATCCTAGAATAAGTGCACAATGCTTTTGAATTCTCGAGACACTATGGGAGCATGGACAAATTTCACTTGTGAATTTGTTCCATCTGAAGAATGTAATTTGTACTTTTGTATATAAATTATGATTTTTTCTGTGGAAAAAAAAAAGTGCACAATGGACAAACCAACCAGAAAAAACACTTCTCGATTTGAAAAACAATATCTAACTAAACTGCAAACCAACCTAAAAGTGTTTTTACAATGTTTCTTGATGTTTGAATATAGATGATTATCATACTTAAAGTCATAAATATTGTAAATTTATATTTACAATAATATTTGTACGCAATGTTCTCTTAGTTTGTAAAAACATAGAGAAATGAACCAAACCTAACAAAATGAATAGATAAATGTTCTTGTATATGTATATCGAAACGTTAGAGAAACAAAAATAAATGTTAAATTTCAACATGTTCACACTTCACAGTAATTTATGTGATGTCCAAATGAAGTTGTTATCTATGCTACTTGGTAATAGAGTTTTTTCTCATTCACATAGATTGAATAAATATGAGCTTTGACTACTCTTTTTGCATGTAGTTAGACAACTCAATTAAATATTTATAAACTTTATAAATAAACAAACACATTATAATTAATTTCAAAACTTTAAAAATAAGAAAAAACATTCTTTACCTACCTAAGATTTAAATATATTCTCTCTAATAATACAACACCATCAACAATACATCACAATTTTTTAATTAATGCACAGGTTGGTGAATTTGAATGTTGTATGCCAGCGATTCTAGTCATCCTCTCCTTGCGCCGAACTAGACTCACATACTCTGCAAATCCTAGGCTTCTCTTTAAGCACAGATCCACGGAACTTGGGCTTCTCTTCTCGTCCTTTGTTCCTGAACATCATATCTCGGCACTTGGTACCAAGATTGTCTTTCAAGCAAAGCTATACCCAAGGACGTTGAATTCTGGTATATAAATGGTACTTCAGTTTGAAAGAAGACATAAAATTAGAGGGACCAACCTCCTATAATGCATATCAAATACCCATTAATAAGAACTTCTCTCCATTGACTTTTAAGGTAGTTAGACTATGATCAATGTGTTTTTTTTCATATTTTGAATTTGAGCATATAGTTTTTTTTTCATATTCTAAAATTAAGTGTATGTCTCTTGCATATCAGAGTCTATTTGGGTGAGTAATATTCAATATAAAGCCCGATTGATTATAGGACACAATTTAGTCAATCTTTGTACTTTGTAGATTGATATATAGTTAAATATTTATTGTATCATGTGGATATGATTCAGCAGAAAAGGAAACTAGAGCTTATGATCTTGCAGCGCTGAAATTCTTTGGTTCAAATGCCAAAAACAAATTTCATGTATTACTTCTTGCATTTCATTGTACTCAATTTTCTTCATAGTTCGACATGAAATTGAAATTTTGGAGTTTGCAATCGAAATTCATAAATCCTGATGGAACGTTGTAACTACATTGCAATGAAATGTGGGATATAATAACCACCATTGTAACCATGATTAATACGGATTTTCTCTACAGTCAGCCTAGTATGAAGAAGAGATCAAAGAGATGGAAGGTATGACTAAGGAAGAAGTTGTGCGATATATAAAGAGGTAGCAGGGCTGGTGCAAGCTAATGTTGGTCACTTATGACGCGTTCGTTGCAATGGACGTCTGGAAAAACCGAAATCTGAACATCAAAAAGAAATATTAGAGGTACCTACACAACTTTTTGGAATATGGCCTAAGAATATGAAACGTGGACAATCGGATTAATTTTCGGAATATATAACTTTTTATTATGGAAACTAGGTATAAATCCCAAAAAACGAGGTTCTTCTAAGGTTGGTATGTTATTTTTTCCCAAAAAATAATGAATATGTTTGCGTTGGTCCACTCGTTTGGTATGCAAATGGTGGAATTTTGTGAAAAAAATGATATAGAGTTGTAGATAATAGGTGTGTCTAGTGTAGCGTTATTTTTCCATATTTATTTATATTATATTTTGTTTTTTAAATTAAGGAAGTCAGTGACGCCCGAAAATGACAAGGTCGAGCATTGGTCCACGACATCTTGGTATTAACATAGTCAATGAACAATATTTTTTTTTAGGATGTAGTTCTTTGTGTCTTCTTGTGCGGGTTCTTTTCTGTTTTCTAAATAGGTGAGCCAATCAAAAGTTATAGCCGAAGCAAATAGCCTACCTTTTGTGTTAGATTGACGTTAGTCCATTTAAAATTAAATAAAAAATAGAAAAAGATAATAGATTTAAATAAAAATTACATATTCAGAATCTATAGACAGAGTTACACAAGTGTGTGAATTTTCATTAACAGTGGACAAGCGTGGCATATGCGAAATCATGCACGGAATAGGAGAAGTGGTACAAAACATGTTTTATGTCATAAGACAGTCCAAACCACTTGGTTTGGCAACCCGAACCTAAAACCAAAGCAGCCAAGTCATCCACCCCATAGGTTGGAAAAAGGGTGCCTGCCAAAATTCTAGATTTAAATCACGCGTTCACGTAGTTTAAAATGTAACGCGCATGCACTAGAAGTGTGATCGTACTTCTAAGTGCGTATGCATTAAACATGTGTGCACGCATATGTTAAGTTAAAACTTTCTTTTGATTTTATTTTCAAGCATTTGCAATGGAATGATGATGATGAACAATGATGATGAGGAGGAGGAGGATGATGACAATGATGATGATGAGGATGATGACTATGACAATGATGAGGATGATGACTATGACAATGATGAGGATGATGATGTTGATGATGACGATGATGATGATGATGACCATGACGATTATGATGAACAATGATGATGACAATGATGATGACTATGATGATGATGATCACGAATAGTATGACTATGATGACGATGATTATGATGATGATTACGATGATGAGGACGATGATGACTATGATGGTGATGATAATGATGATGACAATGATGACAATGATGATGATGATGAGGATGATGAATATGATGAGGATGATGATGATGAGGAGGAGGAGGAGGAGGATGACGATGACGACGACAACGATGATGATGAGGATGAGGATGAGGATGAGGATGAGGATGATGATGATGCTGATGATGATGACGATGACGATGATGATGAACAATGATGGTGATGATGATGATGAGGATGATGATGAGGATGATGACTATGATGATGAGGAGGAGGATGAGGATGAGGATGATGAGGATGACGATGGTGATGATGATGGTGATGATGATGATGATGATGATGAGGATGATGATGATGACGATGATGATGAGGAACAATGATGATGATGATGACGATGATAGGTTTAGTTGAAACTTTGCTTTGATTTTATTTTCAAGCATTTTCAATGGAATGATGATGATGACCATGACGATGATGATGAACAATGATGAGGAGGAGGAGGAGGAGGATGACAATGATGATGATGGGGATGATGACTATGATGAGGAGGAGGAGGAGGATGATGAGGTTAATGATGATGATGATGATGATGATGACGATGATGACGATGATGATGAACAATGATGGTGATGATGAGGATGAGAATGATGACTTTGATGATGATGATGAGGATGATGACTTTGATGATAATGATAAGGATGAGGAAGATGAGGAGGAGGAGGAGGAGGAGGAGGATGACGACTATGATTATGTTGATGAGCATGATGACGATGATGAGGATGATGACTATGATGAGGATGATGATGATGATGATGACTATGACGATGATGATGAACAATGATGGTGATGATGATGATGATGACAACGATGATGATGATGATGATGATGATGACGACGATGATGATGAACAATGATGGTGATGATGAGGATGAGAATGATGAATTTGATGATGATGAGGAGGATGATGACTTTGATGATAATGATAAGGATGAGGATGATGACTTTGATGATAATGATAAGGATGAGGATGATGATGATGAGGAGGAGGAGGAGGAGGATGATGATGATGATGAGGATGATGACTATGATGAGGATGATGAGGATGATGATGACTATGACGATGATGATGAACAATGATGGTGATGATGACGACGATGACGACGATGATGAGGAACAATGATGAGGATGATGATGACAATGATGATGATGATGATGATGATGATGATGACTATGATGATGATGATGAGGATGATGATGACAATGATGATGATAATGATGATGATGACTATGATGATGATGATGAGGATGACTATGATGACGATGATTATGATGATGTTTATGATGATGATGACTATGATGATGATTATGATGGTCATGATGGTCAGTGTTGGAAGCCTCCCTTACCCTCCACCAGCCATAGGTAAGGAGCCTAAGACCTCATAATGGCACTCATGGTCCTAAGAAGAAAGTAGTGGTGAAGACTATATTGTAAAAATACTCGTACATGTGTGAATACCAAGACATTGTTGAAGAACGTTAGTCATTAAATGGGATAAACGTTAGTGAGTAAATGTTGTAAATGTTAGGTAGAAGCGTGCACACGTCTCTTTGCGCGTACACGTTAGTACACGCGCGCTCTTATACATGTGTGTGCGCTCAAAAATATGCGTGCGCGTACACGCTACTAGTTTAAAAAACAGATATCTGGATTCCACAGGTTGCTACCAATTTTCACGGGTTTTCTACAACTGTTTGCATGTTTTGTGCTCCTGAAATTTGCAATTTGGATCACACTCAATCATCAATTGGACACTCTTTGATATATTGGATAGAAGATCACTCTTGGAATCTAACAAACATATTCAGTTGTCTTGAAAGTTAGTGGATACATTCAAACTACAAGTTTTCATTGCAAGAAGAGATCATTTTGAAAGGTATGGTGAATTGTAAATAATTGTTTTCATTCACAAGATTTCAGATAATTTAATTGATTTATGTTTTATCATGTTCCTACAATAATATCTCTATCATAGACAACAATTAATTTCACAAGAAGAATTCCCAACTTCACATCTAAACAAGTATTGTATTCTCCATACAAAATGAAGTATGCAATGTTAACTAATTTACATTTGCACATGAATATATTTTGATTTCACACAATGATGGAATAGATGAAGTTATCTCTTGAGACTCTTCAATTTAAAAAAAAAATCTTTGAAGCAATCATGGGAGAGGGTCCATATTGAATAGTTCTCCAAGTTGTCCATATTCTCTATACAAGATGAGGTATGCAATGTAGACCAATAATCATTTACACATGAATATATTTTGATTTCCCACAAGGATGGCATAGATGAGGTTCTCTATTGAGACTCTTCAATTTGTATAAAAACCTTGGAAGCAATCACGGGAGAGGGTCCATATTGAATAGTTCACTAACTTGTTGATGCTCTCCTCTTCATGCTAGATTTATCATAACATGCCTTTGAGCTTGACAGGGATGCCTCTAACTCAATGATTTATCCTTTTTTTCGGGGGATTTGCAACCTCCTCATTATGTAATTAGTCGATTTGTTCTCTTTAGTTAAGTTGTAACTTAATGAGTGTAATTTATTAAATTTATTCCCAAGACATCCAAACACCAACTTCTGTCTTCCCTCACAACTAATGTGGCATATTACATGTAACTTCATCTCGTCCGAAGGTGTTGAAAATGAATAATATTTCACTCATCTTCTTGTGAATTCCAATACTTTTTGAACACAAAGGAAGTCATAATCCTATAGCTTTAATACTTGCAAACTTGACTTTCTTTACTTGACTCAAATAGAGTATAGAAATGAAACTTTAGTTCGAACATAAAGAGAAACCTTTAATCATCGTTTATGTATCAATGCCGATAATTACCATACTAAAATATCTGTAATTCAGTTAATTATGTTGGAAGACATCATGTTTATTGTATAATGGAACTAATACCTTATTTGTTGCTTCTTATGTAGGGGTACACCTCATAGTTTTGATAAAGAAAAATTTGGAGATGGGAAACTCACGTAACATAGTAAGAAAAACTAGAAGGAATATGCTCATTGAATAGGAAAATGAGGTAAGAGAAAAGGCCAGGTTGGCAATGGAGAGAGTGAGACATGTTCTAGACATTTCCACTGATACTGCGATTGATCCTAACATATTTCATGACATAAGAACCCCTACTTCAGAACCACGGGTGAAGCAGTTGCGTCCAACGGACCCAACTCAAATTCCAACATCAACACAGTCTCCAACCAACAATCCATTAACGAGCCATGTTGAAGCTCTTGAAGACATAGGTATATTGAGAGACGTTGAGTATCAAGCGTTGGACCTAGGAGCAATGATTAATTTTCAATCTCTCCAAGAAGACCGCAACCATGTCGAGCACACTCCCGATATGGACCAACATGTGAATGAAGCACCACAACAAAGAAGCCCTAGGATTCGTAGCTCATGTCCACCTTCCCTACCTCGGCTTTCTAGTACAAGAAAAAGGACTCCTATACATATCCATGTGGATGAAAGTTGTATGTCAAGACTTCAAGGTAAGTTTCCCAAATGCACTATCGATGTCCATGTAGCAAATTAATGAAGGAATATTTTGAATCCAAAGGCGATGCAGGTAAATGTAAATTATTACTATGTTTGTTAAAGTCAAATTGTTTAGTTGTTGTTAGGAGAATTCTGGGCATAAAGATGGTTAGAATTTCAGAGGCTAATAATCATATTGTTAGAAATATCCAATCTTCTTTTAATGTGATTGCGAAGACGTCTCGTACTAAATATATTTTTGCGGCTCATCGTGTGTTATCAAAATAAGTTGTAAGAAAGTCCACACGGAAATGTCGCCTCCTTTCATACACTTATCACATACTTAAATTAAATAGAAAAACCGTTAAGAAGTACTCTGTTATAAGAGAAAATCTTCAGACTCCAGGTGGAAAATATTGTTGGGATTGTGTCGCCAAGTTTCCTCGTCGAGATATGAAGCTAATTGATGTTGTTAAGGACTTAGCACAAAAGTTTTGGCATGATCATACTAGACCTTCATCTAACCAAAGAGATGTGCTAAAGATGAGAAAAGGTTCTACTGAACATGAACCCCACGTCAAACACTTCCTTGACACAACATAGACTGAACTCTATGAGAGATTCAGGAATGAGCACACACAATTGAACCTGGTCCAAAGGTCATTTGAGAAATGTAAACCATGGTACATTCGTATATGCATTGATCGTAACACATGTTGTTGTAGATACCATGTATAATATGAACATTTTTATGACATGTATAAACATATATTTTGTGATTTGCATACTAACCTTGAGCAGGGTTGCAATGAATCTGTAATAGCACCGAATGCATCGAGATATTTTATTGTCAGCATCATGTGTCCAAGGCATGAAGGACAAAAATACTATGGAAAATCATGTCTATATGGGAATTGTTCCAGGTGCAGTGGGTTTTCTCTTTTGAACTGTTGCATTCATGGAAGCGATGAGCATCAATTTGGAAATATGAGTGTGGAGATGCAGAGCTTCAAGTGTGTAACCTATCAATCAGATAGTGCGAAGGAAAGTAAAAAGATTGCATTGGTAAAGTCACAGGTGCAAATGATTATTGCATGTTTTTCCTCTTACATGTTCAATTTCTACATATACATTCTTTAAAGGTCACATTCTAATATGACCCTTGTTTTCATGGAAACAGGTACAGGTATGTGATTTTTTGATGGATTTCTACAAGAAAATCGAGCAGTATGTTCAACATGTGCATGTAGCATGATGGCGAGATGAGCAGTACAGAAAATGCAGGGACAACTTTCCCATTGGGACCATATTGTCAATTGTGGATTTTGCAGAAAACTACACCATTCAGCCACAAAATTAAATTCAGAGTCAATACTACCATTCTGACCAAGTCAACATCATGGTACATATTACTTATAGGCATGGCCCTGAGAGCAGCAGTAACAATAGGATAATACAGAAGGAGACAAACTTTTACATAAGTGATGACAGATGCCATGATCTGCATTATGTGCAACATTGTTTTCGAATTTTCTATGATCAACGAAAGGAGGGAGATATACAGATGGATCAGCATTGGATATGGTCAGATGGTTGTGCGGGCCAGTTCAAAAATTCCCGAGTCTTCCAATGGATGAGTATGTTACATAAGACTTACAATGTGCCGCATATATGGAACTACTTTGAGACTGGGCACAACACAAGTGAGAATGATGAGGTCGTTGCATGCATCAAGGCCGCACTACGAATGGAGGAGATGAGGTTTACCAGAAACCACCATATCAAAGATGCAGAATCCATAGTTCAATGGTGCTCTACAACAATGTCAAACTGAACTAAAGTGCAACATACATCAACAGGGGCAGGAAGGCCAGTCAAAAATGTTTTGCGTGTGGTTGACATAGATCGATCTCATTCACATAGTTATGACACAATACAAGGAACACGTGGATTTCATTCAGTTTGAAGCTCAAACAACCCCCTATTTGAAATATGGACGCAGAAACTTGCTTTCTTTTGCTTCCCTTGTAGCAGTGGTGAATGGGATGAATGTGAATGCATGGATTGGGTTGATTATTGGGACTGTGTGTCACTTGCAGTAGACCCATGTGTAGTCATTGAAACAACCCACTTAGAGGAGGTTCAGTCAGTGATTTCGACAGACTATGACCATATCTCAAATCTTGTACAACCAGGACACATATATGCAGTTGTTTCCCCAAAAGACAACGAATGGGGCACGGATTATTGGTTGGCATGATGCATTCGAGGTTATAAGAAAATATCGAACGGATCATTGATTGATGGTGAAGATAATGAATTTCCTATTGGCTCAATGGTGGTTGAGGGTGAATATCTTACACTATATGGGAAATCAAGAAGAACTAGTGGGCATGCATTCATGCCAACCAAGTGTCCCTGATTGGCATTTCCTCTGTTTGGTTTTTTGATCCCGGATCGAGAGTCACCAAGTGTCCCTGATTGACATTTTCATGCAACTTTCAACTCAACATAGCTCGGCAACCGGAGGTTGGATCGACGAGTCGTCGACTCTATTGGTATCTTGGCATGCCATTACCTCTAGTGGGCCCTCTCCATTGTGTTTTCATGGCCCAGTGAGTTGATTGTGCATCGTTTTCATAAACTAGGGTTTTGCTCAATTTCCTTTAATGCAATTCTAGCATTGGTGGGTCAACTCTGCAAAACCCTCCACCGTGACAGTATTGGTAGTGTTCCCATATTGGGATTTCCCATACACACTTTTCAGAGCCAATGACATGAAATCTTGCTGCTTCGTTTGGTTTTTCGGTCCTGGACCGAGAGTCACCAAGTATCCCTGAACGACATTTTCATGCGACTTTCAACTTGACATAACTCGGCAACCAGAGGTTGGATCGATGAACCGTCGACTCTATTGGTCTCCTGGCATGCCATTACCTGGAAACCAATAGACAATATACCTAGAAGCTATGTACCTACACTACAACAAAGAAACTAGAGTTTCATGAATTACAAGTAGAAACACATAATTGTATGAATTAGAAGTAAAAACTCATACATGAATGACAAGTATATAGCCAATTAGGGTTTCATGGATTGAAAGAAATTCCCATACATAGAGATGTTGTGTTATTTTAGTTTCTCTTATGTAGAACCACTTAGACCATGTACCTAAGCTACAAAACAAAATAACAAAAAAACTAGGGTTTCACGAATTACAAACCATAAACCTAAAAATTAGGGTTTATAAATTTACACATATAACTACAAACTAGGGTTTTATAAAGTAGAAATTCACATACATAGAGATCATGTGCTATGTTAGTATCACTTATGTATAAATACTTAAACCACCTACCTAAGCTACATGCATAAATAGAAAAAAAACCTAGGGTTTCATGAACTACAAACCACAAACCTAAAAAATAAGGATTACAAATACCTAGACCATATACCTAATATATAAGAACAAATGTCAAGAAATCTAAGGTTTCTTGAACTATAAACCACAAACCTAAAAGCTAGGGTTCACATATTTAGACATAGAACTGAAAAATAGGGTTTATGAACTCATTAGACTTATATCGTTATATTTGTTAGTCTCGCTTAACTAGAAACTAGTAGACCATATACCTAGAAGATATATACCTGCACTACAACATAGCTAGGGTTTCATGAACTACATTGGATGTAATTTCCTTTCAATTATTCATGTGGTTGAAGCATGTTAGTGGTGTTGATGGGACGTTATCATCATATCATACAAATTCAAACTCTTTTGCAACCGACATACATTTACATAGACCCCAATCAATCCACTTTTCATGATAATAGGGCTGTCAAACAAAGAATGATTTCCATCCAAGTCAAAATGATTATGACAGTCCAAAACACTAATTTCCATCTTGCCAAAATGAGTGTACAATCCCAAATGCAAGTAATAATGATAAACAAGAGTTCAAATGGCACTTTGAATTAGTGAAAGGTACTGTCAAAACAAAAGTATTTCCAGCCAAGCATTTAGCATTATGACAGTCCTATCTTTCACTGTTTAGCTTCTCAAGACAAAGATACAATATTTTAAGTAAACAACAGTGGTAAACAATTTTATAAGTGTCAAGTTTCCAAGCCAATGGGACTCTCAAACCAAATCAAATTTCCAGTCAAGTAAAATGTCTTATGACAATCCAAGATGTAATTTCCATGGCAAGTAGGAATGATAACAAGTATATTCACTTGGCTTTTGATGACACAATGACTTGCAAGCAATTCAAGGCCTTTTCTTGTATTTTTCCAAGTTATGGATGTTTATATACCATTGTCAAATTTGTTTAAGTATGGTTGAGAATGATTGTTTAGATACAGTCCCTTTAGGGTGTCTTTGTGCCACTTTAAATTGGGTTTTGGAAAAATTTGAGGTGAGGCGTTAGTGAGTGGGTAAGATAGGAAGGAAAGGAAGTGACCTTAGGCTAGGATAGGTGGGTAAGAAGGCGATTAGGGCTTCCCTAAATAGGATATTATAGTCAAGATTTAGGCAAGACAAGAGGAATTTAAAGGACAAAATAGTGACGAAGTTAGCCTTGTGTTAGGGTCTTAGTATGCTAGGAGGTTAGGGCTATGGATAAGGGAGAAGTTAGAGTAGCTTAGGATGAGTTAGTGGTGTTCTAGGGCTGTCCAAAATGGATATTACAGTTAGAGATATAGGGAGAGAAATGGGGGTCTAAGTAGTGTGGAAATGAAAGGAATAAGCCTTGCTTTAGAGAGAGGGAAAGGTAGGAGTCTAGGGAAAGGTTTTTAGCAAGGGTTAGGATAGAATAGAATGGTTTAGGTGTGTCTTATGGCTGCCTAATAGGTAGTATTACAGTCTAGTTTTATAGACAATGCTAGGGTTAGTAAAGGTTAGAAAATGGAGTAGAAGGCCTATTGATATGGACAAGGTAAGTCCAAAACACATGTAATAAATTTTTAGCTTCTTTTCGCTATGATGCTTGCATGGTAACTATGGTCTAAATCTAGGGTTGATACTCTCTATGCATTCATTTCCCATCCTTTCCTCCATTCCTTCATCTATTTCATGTTAATTTATTCTTATCAACTCTAGGAATAAGCCTATTATACAACCTCTTTCTCTCATGATTTTGTAATGTATGAGTTGTGGAAGATGAGCTATGTTTTACTTATTTCACTATGGTTTATAAAAGGAGTGTTCATGAAGCTCTAACCCTAGCTCATGTGAAGTAATCCATGCTTAAGCTTTGAAGCATTTCATTTGATTATTCTATAAAGAATATGTGGCATATGACTACAATCCTAGGCATGCTCATATACAAACAAAAAGGTATTTTATAAGAGGCCACAAGAGATGGTTATGTAGGGTTGGTGTTAGGGTTTTCACTCCTAGGTTTAGGGTTTAATCATTGATTCTAAACCATAGATTATGCATGCTAACCCCAAAACACTGTGTGGGTTAGGGTTTCCTCATTGATTATAAATCCTAGGTTATGCATGCTAACCTTTAAACTTCAGTTAGGGTTAGGGTTTCCTCATTGATTCTAAACCCTAGGTTATGCATGCTAACCCTTAAATTGTTAAAATTGCAACAAGTACAATAGATCGTTAAAATTGAAAGTGCTCAACAATAGCATAACAAATATGTATGTATTCAATGAGAGTAAGCAATGTCAACTTCGTCTTCAAATTATATGAATTCCCAAATTTATCAAAATCAATGTTTTCCAAGTAGATGTAACAAATGCAAGCCAACAACATTCATGTTCAATATGATTCTCAACTCATCAATACTATGAAATTTCCAGTCAATCAAATGGTAAGAGAAGATCATTCCAATATCAATTTCTAGCTTGCAAAATGAGACAATAATTACTATGTAAATACCAAAGGAAAACAAGTGCTTTCTACTGCAATTTGGACAATGAATAAGACTGTCAAACCAATGATAACTCTCAGCCAAGTATGACTGTCCCAAAATGTTATTTGGTATTTGGTATTTAAAATTATCATTATTATTGTACAGGTTTATGCAGTTGTGTATTTTTTTGTTAACTAACCTACAGTGTTAAATTTTTTATGCATTTTATTGTGAACATACAGACTTCATTGCTTCGTCAATAGTAAGTATTGCAAGCGCATCAACTGTAAACTACTAGTGCATTTGACATAATGTATGTAAATCTATAATAAAAGACAAATTAATATAAAGAAGTGTAAAATGATATATTAATATATACAAATTTCCAATCATATACAGTAGTAGTGAAAAATGGAACATCGTTCCCAATGTCTATACAAAATATGGCAACTCGTTCCCTATACAAAATATGGCAACTCTTGCCCTATAAAAAATATGGCAAGTCATGCCAAAATGCCACATCATGGCTAGTGTACATAGGAGGGTCTCTCAATCCTCTTTCCCACCCTCAGAGCTCCCAGGTACACCTCCAAAATCGATATTCCTCTTCTTCGAGCTAGAGGAAGCTCGGTTCTTCTGGCCACTTTGACCACCTCCCCTTGGGCTCTAAACTGACAACAATCAAATGTCAACTCCTACATGCAATTATACAAGTATAAAAAACAATTTAAAAATCAAAATTACATTTTCAAATCTTAAATAGCTCACCTCAGATGAGACCATAAGTGGTGAGCAAGCTACCCTCCTCCATGATCCAAGGCTCTCATCAATGCCACCCTGCAACATTTAAACAGTACGATGACTCATACAATTTACTGCCTATGTTAATTTTTGTTAATATTGTACGATATTTTCATAAACTAATAAATCTCACTGTGAACACAACACGTTGGTCATGGGGGCTGGCAGGTGGAGCAATCGACTGGTCCTCAGGGGTTGTAGGTGGAATAGTTAGCTGGTCCTCAGGGGTGGCAGGTGGAGCAGTGGGCTGGACAACCTGCTCTGATGCTAGGGTGGATGGCATAGCGGAGGATGTAGCCACATCAACGTTGGCTACAAAAATAGGGGGCACGATGAGAGAGGGAGTGGACTGGAGTGGGCGAAGTGGTGATGTACGACGATAAACCCCAACTGGTTGTAGAATGGAATGGGCCACCCTGGAAGGGGAAATGAGGGTGGTGGGAGAATATGGGGGAGGCGGTTGAGGTCTAGCATGGGGTGGAGGGATGGGTGAATGTGGATGGATGGTGTATCATGGTTGGAGGGTGGAAACATGGGAAATTACAAGGGAGGGGGTGGATGCGTGGGGTGGGAGGGAGTGAGCGAAGGCTATGACGAAGAAGGGGGAGCTAGATGGAAGTGTGGTGGTGGATGGGAGGAAAGGGATGGATGGAACAGGGTGTGGAGGGATGCCGAGAAAGGGACATGTATGCCAAGGGCTACACCTGGCATATATGGTGGGAAAAAGGCAGTCGATGGAGAGATAGTGACTCTTACATGCCTATGTACTTGGACTTGCATACATATTCATGGCCTTGTATATTAGTACATAAAAATATAACTATACAAATCTAAGCCATCAAAACTGGAATTAAATTTATACTTTATTACAAGATACCTACTCACGAGGGGATCTGTTGATTCCCGATGGGGATGGCTGGTCACTCACTCCTACTGACACCTATGCAATCACAAAAATATTTAGATTCAATTACTAAATATTAACTACATTGGATGAAAAGATTAACTAATAACATTAAATTTAATTACTGACAGAAAAATACATGTGTGTATGGTGCGACGATGTCCTCTGCAGCTTCTATGGCTCCATCTAGGTTGAAGGAACCAACGTCCTCCCACCCAAGTGTTGGAGACTCAGCACTGAATAGTTGTACATTAAAACAAATCAAGTCATCAACATCTAATTCTAATTTAAATTGATTAGAAATTATGAGATTGCATAACGTATAATGGGAACATGGTGTTATAGCTGATTTTACCACACATGGTTGATCAAATATTTATGGCCTTCCCTGTCCCTCTACAGACTCTTTAGACCCCATGGACTGATATTATACTTTGATGTTTCCAAGTTCATCCCTAAAAATCCCTGTTTATTTTTGTACGCAACTTTTAAACCCATACTAGCGTGTACACGTGAATTTTGACCTCAAACTCGTGTACATCGAGATGTGTGCATAAATCCAAATACTTTTGTAGTTTTCCTTCATATGAGTCCGAACCACTTGACTCTTGGCCTTCCATATGCCTTGAGATCGCTCGGATTTGACCCTCCATTACCCCTTTGGAGTGCTATATAAGGAACCCATTGGATACATTGAAGAGCAGGAAACTATAGTCCATTGTTGCCACAGTTTGCATATACTTGAGTCTGCATCCCTTTGTCCCTTTGGAGCACTTTGTGTTCTTCCAAATATTTCCTTTTCTTGTGAGATTTCTATAGAGAGATGGAGGGTTGAGGTGGTGGAGGCCCAGGTGGAGGACTCGATTTCTCCAGTTCGTAGACGTGCTGACAGAGGTTGTTACTTGTGTAATCTATGATTTGATTAATAGAAATATCTTTTCTTGTCCAATAATGTGCATTTGAATGAATATTGAATCCATGGATATTTTTAATTGCTTATACATTGTTGATTATATATGCTAGAGTAGATCTAACACCATATTATATAGCATGCTTGTCTTTTTTGCTGTTGTTCAGAGAAAATTGTTAGTGCAAGCTGGATCGGAAAAATCTCAACGGGGATATACTTTAACCATCCGGAATAAGGTATGATTCGAGGTCCCTTAGTGTTAGATTTTTGGTTTCTCTTGCATATTGGGGAAGGGATTGATTTCTCGTGTCTAGTTGTCTGTTGTGGTACACCCCAAGCCATAGGAAGTTTCTCTCCATAACAGAGTGAACCCCCATGGCTCTCTTATATAATGCATGTTTTTTAGTTTGATTCCTTGTTCATTTTCCTTTGTCCCTAGATGTTTTATATAAGGCATAAGGGCCTTATTTTCCTCCCATGTCGATTGTTAATTCCTTCAAACCTATCAGTACTATCCAAGGCATTATAGGAGAAACCATACTCCACTTAGAGGCCAAAAATTACCTTTAAAGGGATTGTGTGATGGTTTGAAGTGTTAGTCAAGGTGCAGGAGTGATGATCCCTAGAGGCTTCATTGCGAGCCTAAATACAAGTTTTTTTCTTGACCTTCCAATGGTCAGATCCCTGAAACCTATCCCTCATATAAAAAACATTCTGAGAGTACCCAAATACCATGGAACACCAAATATCCTCATGAGAGGGATTATGTGATGGTTTGAGCTATCAATCAAGACCTAACATTCATTTTCTATTCTTTTTCAAAATGCACAATTATTTTTGTATAAAAAATAAAATATAATAATATAAACATGTATTTCTCTTGAATACCTTTCCAATGAGCTAAAAAAACTTCAAAAATAGATGTTTCCCTAAAATGTTATGACCAAATTACTATTCCATACATACGTACATACATACACAAATATATATAACACACATGTGCTTTAGAACACATGCATTTTATTAATACATGAACATTTGTAAACCATATGTACATTCTTGTGCATGCCTATTTAGAAAAAACTATGGCAATCTGCATGGGAATTTAGAAAACAATGAGCAAATAACAAAAGGAATGTACACTTCTTCTTGTGTGAGCACCTTTGAATTTGACTCATTTCCTCCATTTCATCTATCAATGAGTCCCTACTAGTGTTAGCAATTAGCAATTATTCCCTACTAGTGTTACTACTCAACAATCATTACCTATGACTACATGTCGCAACACCTAATCAAGGATCTTCTTCCCATAGCTATTGTAAGAATTGTAGTTCTTTCTTGGAAACGAAATTACTCATGTGACCTGCAATTCTATATTATTGTCTACGTGATCTAGGTTGAAAAGGAATGGTAGATCCATATTCAACTTTGTATACACCTTACTTCCAATCAACAATGCAAAGTAAGCACTAGATATTTGCTAAAATGATTTGATAGGTTAATTTTGTTTCCAAAATTCTCTCATATCCATTATGATAGAATGTATTTACTCCTCTTGGACTAATATTGTGCAAGATAAGTTAAGGTTATCCTCGTTGTAACAAGTTTTTTTCAATTTTTTTGGTTTGAAAATCGCAAGGACAAGGTTGCAGTTCTTTCTGGTGCTCCATGGTGCTTCAATTCGATAAAGTTGGTGCAATTCCTAGTTAGAGATAATGCTTACCTGGGATTGAGTTTGTTACCAGTATTCCTTAGTTATCTATTCAGATCCACATTCTACGGATCTAGATCTATTGATCTCAAGGATGTATTTTTATATATGTAACGTAAGATTAATAAATATTATGTATGTTGTGTGTATCTTTGCATGCTTTCATTTTTCCTATTTGGTATCAGAGCGGGTCTTGGCCTAGATCCCTCACAGGAGGGCCAAGGAAAATGAGAGAAACGTGAGAGTAATTTGTTGTTGTAGGAATATATTAGAATTTGAGTATGCCCATGTGAGTTTTCTGTGCATTTGGAGTGTGTTTTTTTTGTGTGTGTTTTCAATTGGTGCTGACAGAGGAGGATACGATATAAGAGTTGTGGTATATCGATCTAGAAGTTAAGCCGCTATACAATGCTACTATTGTAGAATATTACGTGGGAACGATTTGAATATCTATTTGTTGGGATTATTATTAATCCTTCCTTTGACCACATAATTCTATTTGTTTATTTCTATAGCTTAGGAGGTATTCATCACTTCACCAATGCATGGGGAACACATCTAGTGGACATCTACCATGTATTGTGCCTATTTACATGAATTTTGGTGCTCCAAAAATCAATCCCTATAATTTAGGAACCCACTCAGAGTGCCACCAGCAGTGTCCAGTAGTTGATGTTGGACACAATGGAAACACGGAGAGGGGGGTGAATCAGTGTGAGAGAAACTATAAACTTTTACCTTCTTTTAATCAATAAGAGTATATCAATCAATATGTCCTCAATTACACAATAAAATTAATCATGAGTCATAAGCACAACATCACATCAAAAGAGACACAAGAATATTTAGAATTTTGATCTTTATTTATTGTACATGGAAGACAACAATCTTCTCAATTACAATCAACACCAACGAATGAAAAAAAAAACAACTCTAATAATAGGACCCAACCTGGTTTTCTTAGCTCTAACTAAGAAGGGTTTGAGGAGTCCAATCCTCAAATGCAAGACTCTTCTTGCAATCAATCATATGGATTTGTTGCACAACCAACCTCTGGTATGCAAATCAATCTATGCTCATCACTCTACTGGTCAATCTGCTCATCACTGTTTCTCATCACTACTAGTTATCATGCTGCTCATCTCTAGTTCTCATCAATGCTTCTCATCACTGTTGCTCATATCTGTTTCTCATCATTGTTACTCATATATGTTGATGGTCATCTGCTAAGTCATCACTGTATACTTAATTTCATTTCACTGCCATACACTGCTCATGGACATCATTGTACACCTCATCATATGCAATTACAGAACAAGTAATTATGTTAGGCTTTCACTGAACATAAGGCATGCATCATCATCATCTTAGTGTGCACCATGTATGCATCGTCAACATCAATTATACATCATAGTTCATATGAGAGCATCATCACACTATGGTATGCACGTACATCATATTGTATTGGAGTGCATCAACATCATAGAGTGTACATCATTATCACATGCATTATCATCATAAAGTGTATCATATCATAGCATAAAGGTATACAACATCATCATCATAGACTCTACAATGACTTCAAATATATATACCAATATATAGGCTCACCTACTAAGATCAAAGATGAACTATTTCCATGAGAGACATGTGTTATCACAAGAGAAACCCAGAAGCATGAACCGTACATTTTTGAAGATAAAAAGATGAAGAAATAATAGAAAAAATAAGAGAAACTATAGATCATGTCATCACATATCCCTCTTAACAATCTTTCCAATGAGCCAAGAATTTTGTAATTCTGATTTCGTATGAGAAAGTTATGCCAATTTTAGTGAAGATGCCCAAAAATTTCTCCTCCACAAACCTTCGCACTTTTCTCCAAGAGTTGTGAAATACCAAAGAGAGAATTGATTGATGAACAAATGAAATGTTTGAAATTATATTTATATAGGTCATGGAGGAAATTTATTACCTCAAACTGGGTCGACATACAATTAAAAATTACAAATAATTAAATTCTCTTTTGTTTGGTCAGTTGGCCCAAAAAGGTGGGGTACACCAACTTCAAAAGTCCATATCTCTTCAACTGTAAGGAGTTAGAATATGCTCCACATATCACCATAAATAATTTGACAAGGGATATCTCCCTATGATGGGTTTATTTGCAAATTCTTGGTCTAATAACCTTAAATTTTTCAATATGTTCAGGATGTCAAAGACCCCACACATGAGGGTGCCAAAGACTATACGACCAATTACAAGAGTTTCAAAGTCTTCTTCAACATATCAAGGCATGTCCATGGGATCTACCTCCATATACATCCCAATAGCCATATAACCACAAAGAGCACCATACATCACCATCAACAAGCTACCAAGTGTGTGGATTCAAGACCTAAGGAACCACATGCAAGGGTTTCAAGGACTCTTTCAAATATATCATACAATATTTAAACAATATAATTTCCATGGAATTCAAGCCCATCACATAGGAATCCATCACTAAGTGATGAGGGAATCATGACCAAATATTCCATATTATCAAAGGATCCAACGATGATGGGCTTACAAAACACCATATGTATGGATTCCAAGACCCAAATCATTTCCAAATGCACCATCAATGATCATATAGTGTCCAAGGGTCATCATGCCACCATTTATGTGGGTGCCAAACCTTCTCATGCATAATGACCATCTCCAAGGGTTCCATGACCCCAACAAGGGATACATGAGCATCAAGATCATCATCAAGGGTTCCAAGTCTTCATCAAGTCATTAATGGCCACATCATCATCTTTAAGGGGACAAGGACCATCAAGCCATCAAATGTGGGTCTAAGGGATTATTTGAGGCTTCTTCATTAAGCAATGGGATTCATAGGATTCTTCAACCACCTCAACACACCAAGAGACCTCCAAGGGTCAAGATCCATCATGACATCACCTGTGGGGTTTCTAGACCTTCTCCCGGGGTACCATGACACCATCAAAGCATGAATGACCACAGAATGGGTAATTAATGATTCTCCAACCCATCTAGGGATTCACCATCATCCATAAAGGATTCAACACCATCTCTAGGGACTTCATCACCATCAGCAGGGTCTTCAGCATCTTCAACAAGGTGGTGGCTCCAAGATCCAACCTTGTGGGTACAGGGACCTTGTCAACTGGGTACAAGGTGCTTCAAGGCACAAACCCACTCTGTACGAGGTCCAAGGCACTACAAGTGGGACTTGGTGGCATTAATGACAACCTGTGGGGCCACTAAAATTCCATGTTGGCATCAATGAAAATTTCATCAATAGTTGACTCTAGTGGGTATTCAGTTATGTCCAATTATGCTCTAGTCCCCATCAGTTAGATCACTCCCAGTGTCTCTAGCACTAGTTTCCATGATTTGAGGGATGTAGGGTGCCTTTGTTCACCTACCCTCTTCAGTTAACTGGTTGTGAGCTCCTTCAGTGATCCAAAGTTGCATTAGTGAGCTCTAGTGGTGATTTTCCCACACTGAGTTAGCTCTTGAGTCAGTCTAGATTGGTAGTCCAAATTGGTAGATTCAACTGCCTCTTTAGGAATTCAAATTCTCCTATATACTACCATTGTACTACATATTATTTATTGAATATGTGTGGATTAATATCGATTAATGGATTATGATTATTATTCCAATTATTAGTCTCATGAGTGTTTTTATTCTTCATGATTATTGATCTGAGTTACTGAATTGCTTCTTCTCTCTCTTCTATAATTCTTAATTTGAATTTTGTAGGTTTGATGATCTAATGCTTCATTGAATTTTACTTAGTATAAGAGTCGGTATCAAGGCCAGCAACAAACCTCAGAAGCTTCCATTGATGCACCATAAGCCAATGGGTTCCACATAAATCTTGGAATTATTGCCTTGATCCCTTTGGATTATGTCTAGAGAAGTATATTTAGGTGTGAAGCACCCATAGAAAGTGCACATGTCAAAGTGGAGATTGTTTGTTCTAATTTGATTCAAATTGAAATGTTTTTGGAGGTACAATTTAAACAATAAAATTTGAAAATATTAGCCAAATTTGAAGAGGTACCAAAACCACTACATATCATCTTAGAGGGGATTACCATATCTTGTTTGAAAGGAATTTCCATTATCTGAAATGAATTTTTTGCGGAATTCAATTTCAATCTCTGGTTTGAGAGATATGTTTAATTGAATATTAGAGGTTTGCAACAGCTCACATATGCCCGTACCCTCTATTTCGGCTTGATATTTTTCACTCCACAGGATGAGATAGGTCAAGTTCCTTATATGATTTGAAATATATCTTTGATATCTCAAATGGGTCTTCGATAAAATTTGATTTCGTTCACTATAGAAGAAGTTGTGATTGAATTGGAAACGTGACATTAATTATGTTTCTGAGTTTTTATTTAAACTTACATACATGATTTGATTTACATGTACAACTTCTTGGATTCAAAATTATTTCTGAATTTGAAGAAGAAAATTGCAGAAACCTCTATTGTACAACTTCAATATGGATTTGATATCAGTAGGCTCCTTTATCACCATTCAATTATGCTGAGTGGAAATTGAAGATGGTTGCATATCTCAAGAACCATGAGCTCTTTGATGTGTCTATTTGAGCTATGTCAATGCTAGATTTCGATGATGATAAGTCTATTTTGTTCAATAACTGTGACATAGCATATGGATCCATGTGTCTAGCCATTCCTCCAAGGATGTGCTATCTCATTAAGGTTGCTGAATTCCCAAGTGAAATATGGTCCAGATTGTTAGATTTTTAACATTTAATCTATATGATCTTAGGATCTTATCTGAGAGAATAACAAGCGCAGAAATCAATCACAAGAGACAGTGAACACAAATATTTTCCTTGGGGAAACCATAAATGAGAAAACCACACAACTTCCTCAGATATAGAGTCAACACCAAAAGTAAAACCCAAAGACAGTAAGATGATCTCCCAACAGCAATAGTCTCTCTCTCTCTCTCTTGTCCCAGCTTCTTCTCTCCCTCTCTTAGTTATGCGCTACAACTGAGTGTGAGTGAATGTGTGTTAAATAGAGAGGCTCCCTCTCTATTTATACTAATTCCTGACTTGACAATAACTCACCAGGGTCAACTTCTCTAGGAGAGTCTAATAACTCCAGGGCCCCACAACTGTCGGGACTTTAACCCTTGATCAATAAGGAGGGTTATAATCTATGACTTTACATGACTTGTTTACATTATTGAATCTCCCGATCGGAACATCGGGGCATGACATGACTTAATTACATTACACATACTTCCTGGAATAAACATTGGGGTACAATACATAAGATATACGAGTGAATACATTCTGAAGTTACAAATACATCAACACTCCCTCTTAACTAGGAAGGTATTCTCTCGACACAATTTATCAGCACAAGTCTTCTTCTCTGTATCATCTGGATCATCATTAATTCATCTTCATCTTTAATTCATCTTCATCTTCAATTTATATTCATCGTCAAGCCATCTTCATCAAGTCTGGATCATCACTTGATCTGGAGCATCACTAGATCATCATCAAGTTTGGATCATCACTTGATCTGGAACATCATTGGATCATCATCAAGTTTGGATCATCACTTGATTTGGATCATCACTAGATCATCATCAAGTTTGGATCATCACTTGATCTGGATCGTCACTACTGGATCATCACTGGGTCATCATCACTAGTGTTATCTCAATTCTACTTGTCACAAGAAGTTCTACAGAGCCAACCCTTTTTCATGTTGGTTGTAGGCCTAAACTTCATGTAGATATTCATCTTCTTCAACACTTATATCTAACTATGGAATGAACCATGTCATAAAGGCCCGTCCAACACTTACATATGACCATGGGAGGAACACATCCAAGAACCATGTCAGAAAGGCATGCCCAACACTCACATCTGATCATGGTAGGAACACATACAAAACCCATGTCAAAAAGGCCCAGCACTCACATCCGACCTCATCTTGTCAGAAAGGATCTGCACTTACATCCGACCTCATCATGTTAAAAAGGCTCTACACTTACATCCGACCTCATCATGTCAGAAAGGCTCTGCACTTACATCCGACCTCATCATGTCAGAAAGGCTCTGCACTTACATCTGAACTCATCATGTCAGAAAGGATTTGCAATTACATCCGACCTCGTCATGTCAGAAATGCTCTGCACTTACATCCGGCCTCATCATGTCAAAAAGGTGCTGCACTTACATTCGACCTCATCATGTCAGAAAGGCTCTACACTTACATCCGACCTCATCATTTCAGAAAGTCGCTACACTTACATCCGATCATGTGGGAACACATCCCTCAATCACATTAGAATGGCTCTGCACTGGTCATGTGAGAACACATCCCACAATCACATCAGAATATCTCTGCACTGATCATGTGGTAACACAACCCACAATCATATCAGAGCATCTCTGCACTTATATCTGATCACGTGGGAACGTATCCCTCAATCACATCAGAATGGCTCTGCACTGATCATGTGGGAACACATCCCACAATCACATCAAAATATCTTTGCACTGATCATGTGGTAACACAACCCACAATCACATCAGAGCATCTCTGCACTTACATCTGACCATGTGAAGCTCAGCCTTCCACCATGTCAGAAAGGCCAATGGACACATCAAATCCCTTTGGAGGGAACCTTGATCTGAATAACACCAAGTTTCTCCCTAAAGTACTCAAACTTTACTCTAGATAATGGTTTGGTTAGTACATCAGCTCTCTGCTCATTCGTTGCAACATACTGGAGATGCAATGCTCCTCTCTACACCATATCCCTGATATAGTAATACTTGATATCGAAATGATTTGACTTGTCATGGAACACTGGGTTCTCTGACAGCTTCACACAACTCTGGTTGTCGCAATATATACAAGTAGCATCCATCTGAAGATCAAATAAATCATACAGTAGCTTTCTCAGCCACACTTCCTCACAACTAGCTGAACAAGCTGAAACATACTCTGCTTCGTCTATACTCAGTGCCACACAGGATTGATTCCTGCTAAACCAGGAGATCACACCTGATCCCATACTGAAGCAACACCCTAAAGTGCTCTTTCTATCAACGGCACTGCCTTCCCAATCCAAATCCACATAACCTACCAGGTTAATCTTCTGATTCACCTCATACTTGAGCCCATAATCAATTGTACCCTTTAGGTACCTCAGAATATGCTTTGTAGCAATCAAGTGAAAATGTCTCAGCTTCGTCAGGAACTGGCTCAATGTGTTCTGTTGCAGCGCAACATTTTCCCAAAATTCTAAAATTTTGGGACCCCCTTTTTTACTTTGAATTAGTCGGTTCTTTCTTGATTACAGCCTCTCGATTTTTTGGCCTATGGATTTTGAAGCATTTTTGGTTGCTGCCCATCGATTGGTTTTCTCCTCATTACATGTTCTAAAGATTTCGTGCCTTAAAGATTTTCATCTTGAGTTGATTTCATTGTCATTTTGGCCCATTTTTTAAAAACCTTATCGATCGGGAGTTAAGTTTTTCCTCTGTTTCGCCGTTGTGGGCGGTTTAATGATCTTCCTCCCCGCCGTTGCGGCCTGTTCCGAGTCTTGGACTTTCGTTTTCGTCCTAACCATTTCAGGAGGTTTTGGAATCTTCCGACCGTTGCACATGATTGTTTGATTCTCCTCCGTTGCGGACGGGTTTTGGTTCTTCATCGGAGGAATGTGAAGTCTTCCTCGTCCGCCGTTGCGGACGGTGTGTTGCTTTTCCCTCCCGACATTGCGGATCATTTCCGGGAAAGGAATTTTCGTAGCGCTCCGACGTTTTTTTTATCTCCCAGCTGGATAGTGGAACGATTGACCACCGCTTACTTCCCCGTTGCGGACGTCATCTTACTCTGAGGGCCCGACGTTGCGGAGGGGTTCGAGCTCTTGGTCATCCGATCAAGGTGTCCGCTGACACTCGACGACGGTGATTTAAACGTTATATTTGGCCGTTGCGGGTGAGTGAAAGCAGGGGGTTTTCCGCTGTTGTGGAGGAAATGGAGTTCTGGCCACCCGACCCGGTTTCAGTTCGCGCCCGATGGAATTTTTCCCGCACATGTGGCAGTTTTTCAATATATACGGGGCGACAAATGGGGTTTTGTATTGTTTTTGAGCGCTGTTGCGGTAAGTCGAGCTGTCGATTTTAGGAACGCGTGAGGATCTAGCTGTTGGTGTACCAGTGTCCAAGTGGCAGGAGGAGAAGTCTAACCGGCATCAGCTCACTTGTTTGTTGGATTTCCAGGTAGGATCTTTACACTCTAACATCGTGTTTTTTTTCAAGGTTTCGATTAAGGGTTTTATGTATTGGTTCGAGTATTGCTAGAATTAGATTCCCGTAGTTTTTTTCGCTCGCCCGAAGAATTTTTCGCCCGCAGCTAGGTTTGTCATAACCGTTCACCTGGCGATTCGCACCCATTTTGTTAGGGTTTCCAACCGAATAATTTTTGCGGTTAGAGGGGTGGAGTATTTGCCTTTTTAGAGCCCGCATTTTATTTTGTCTCTGCTGTTTCAGTCTCGCCCTGAGCGCAGTAGAGAAAGACAAGGTGCAGGTGGCCTTCATGCCGCCTGCACCTGGTTTAGTAATAATGAGATCCGTCGGTGGTTTCGATAGGGTTTCTGACGGAGGTTTGGATAGTGAATACTTAGCCGGTCAGTTTCCCTAATTGGTTTACCCTTTTTTGAGCCCTAACCTCTGCCCGTGCCGCTTAGTTCGTCATTACAGGCTACCTTGAAACCCTAGGACTGTGCCGCTGTTAGTATTTGCGTTCGGAGGGTAGCATGAGTAGTGGTGATGGTGGGAGACCCCTGTGCGAAAAGTTGTTTTGGATTCCCATGGTTTATAGTCGCATCGAGGTAAATACCGTGTCTGCAAGCAACATAAGCTTTCGCCGTTTTTTTCGTTATCCTTACTAAAACCATGTCTGAATTCGGAGAGCTGTAGTCGCGCCTTGCGTTTGAAAGCTATGCATTTGCGTTTCATATCGTTTGATTGGAAAATGGCAAACTGTGGAATAATGTAATTTTGATGCTAGGCCATTTAATGAATATTTCCATTTTTATTTTACACCACATTAAGACCTGGCTCATTATAGTGCAGTGGCAGACTGAGTCCATTTTGTGCTGTTAGTTTTGATAGACAAGGCATGGCGAGATTGTGTGTACATGTGTTGGCCTATTTCTTGTTTACATATTAACATAGAATAATAGTATGTTGCAAAATATTGCACGACCATTTCAAATCTTTCAGCCTGAAGGGTCTAAGTCTAAATCCCGTTATAGCTCTGATGCACTTGAGAAAAAATAAAATTGCTGCAAAATGTTCACACGCCTGAAAATGCTTAATATCATAATGTTTTACATTGCAAGAAAAATCTACAATGTCCAAGAGGCAGAAGAAGAAATCCCCAGCGGTGGAGGAAGTACCAGCACCAGACACAGAAGCAAAAACTGAGTACATCTATGAAGACACCCAATGTGTCTCGGGGGTTGAACTTGAATATAAATGGGGAGACATATACAAGATGATTTCCCACAGGGAAGTCCCAGACACTGGTCTTGAGGAAGCACCCATTTACACAAACATAGAAAAATCTGCCATTATGAAAGTTGCCACTAGGCCCGAGCTGTTTCCATGCCCGGAGGTGATGAGATGGGTTCTACCAAATACCAACCACAACTCAATGCTTATGTGTAATGTCGAGGGCCAAGGTTATGCCGCCTTTAGCCCTGGGTATGTGGCCTTAGCTTACCACCTGTCGGAGCCTCAGCTCTTCCTAACAAATGAATGGCTGGACAATCTTAGGATGGATTTTGTAGAAACCATGAAGAGAATGCTCTTGCCAGGGAAGCTATACCGACATAGAGCAACTGAAGAATATGACACAGCCAGTCTCAGACCTACTTACAGATTCATAGCTCTAATGTTGAATAGGATCTTCAGGAGAGCCAATGACAGACTATTCAAATTCGAGTGGATACCCCTGATGTTCTATGTGGCCACGGAAGGCACGATCTTCAACTGGGCAAGTATAGTATCAAGCAGTCTCTCCTCTTGTGTGGCTGCATCTTTGGAAGGAGAATCCAGGAAGAGATCTGAGTTTTATATGAGCTCAATCCTGATAGATTGCATACTTTGTCACCAGCCTTTCCCCGGCCTCCAGTGTGTATGGGATAGGGACAGAATGCCTGTATATGCGGCCTACAAACCTCTAGGGGCTCATCTATATCACAGTCACTACAGAGAGGTCTGTGAGCAGTTCCTCATGCCATTATACACACTCATCTTCCGAAAAGAATGTAATTGCATGTCAGAAGATGCTATGCAGGTCATTGATGAATATGGAGATTACTTTCTGACTGATAATGGTATGTATATCAGGATGTTTGGAGGGTCAAAGACCCCTTTGTTGCTACCCAAATACGCTACAGATTATATAATCCACAAGGAGGCAGTCAGACAAGTATACATTGATGGAGTTGGTCACTTCTTGTTCCAGTACAAGAAGACTGCATATCCCCCCCTTCCATTTAAACTGGGAAATTATAAATTCACAAATGTAAAACAAGCGCCCGAGTTCATAGAAGAACTAGGGAAGTTCCGCTTTGGTGAAATGACTTTTCGAAGGAATGATACTCATGGCAGAGTAGCGGAACACTGCAAGAAACACAAGGTGACCTACAAATACAACCATTTTTTCGATAGCGATGAATCGGTTTACAGAATGGCCCCAAATATGACAGAGCTCCGCAAGAGATTCAAACCTAAGCACTCCACCAAGGGTGGAAAAGGATCTGAGCAAGAGAAGGCTGAGCAAGCTAAGGTTGAAGAAGCAGCCAGAACAATAAGAGAAGAGGCTCAGAGGTTGGAAGAGGAGGCTGCAGAATGGCTGCGAAAAGGAGAAGAAGAAAAGAGGAAAGCTGCCCTGGAAGCAGCTGAACTGGCAAAAGAAGCAGCCAGAGAAAAGGAAGGAGCTGCTAGGCAAGCAGCCGAAGAGACCCAAAGAAAATTGAACGAAGAGCTTCAGAGGCAAGAAATTGAAAAGATAGAAGGAACACAACAGCAGGCTTCTGAAATGCAAGCGGGGCAAAGCCAAGGAGAGGAAAACCCTGAAGTGCAGATCCTTCAAGTGCCCGCCACCATTACTCCTTCAACCTCTACACTTCAGTTAGTACCCTTCATGCAGAAAAGGGGGGAGGAAGTCCCTGAATTTACCATGGTATATTATGACAGGGCTACTAAAAGAATCATGAGGAGAACAGAGAAAAAGATAGAAGCAGAAGGAATGACTAGCAATATGATATCAGATAAAGCTGTGATGGTAGGGACAGACGTAGATCCAAGGTTCACCATAAGTGCCGGGAAGGCAGCCATACATGCTTCGGAAGATAACATAGATCGAATGATGAATGAAATAGAATCTACCAAGAAAACTTCCTCTCAGCTGAAGGACACCCTGAGAAAGGAAAGAGAAGAGAGCAATAAACTCAAAAGAAAATATGATCATGTGCTCAGAGAAATGGAGGCTACAAAGAGTGAAATCTACGACATCCAGGGAGTAGCACATGCACAGGAAACAACACAAGAAGCCCTAGAAAGAGCACAGCAAGAAATTCTAGACTTGAAGAATGAAAAAGAACAGATGAGGGCGAAGATAGAAGACCTAGAAGAGCAACAGGATATTATATACGAGTCCAATACTGCATGTGTTAAAGAACTAAAAGAGCAACTAGAAGCAGCTAAACAACAGCAGGTTGATCTACAACCAATCAAAGAACACATCCAGGCCCAGAAAGCTAAGGTGCTGCACCTGCAAACTGTTCTAGAAGAAGAAAGATGCCAGATTCTCCAGGTTGATAGCCGATTAGAAGAAATCCTGGAGACTGCTTCTTACTTTGTTGATAGGTCACAAGATATCCTTGAAGTATTGACCACCAGGATGGCAAGGGTAGAGAAAGGTGAAGAAGTCCCAGCAGGACTGTCAGACAAGAATAGACAAACCCTTCAGCGAGATTATGACTTGATGGAGTTTGCTATCACTACTACAGAGGACTTCAAGAAAACCGTCCAGAAAACAAAAGGACTGTGCACCGAATTTTTCAGGAGAGCCTTAGTCATTTACAACCGGTGTCAAGCAGAAGCTGAGCAAAGGCTACCAGAGTTCCCAGATCATGACTCATTTATAGAAATGTTGCAGAAAAGACAACAAGAGGAAGAGGCCAAAGTACAATGCATCAAAGCCATTGATGAACAAACCCTGAAGATTGAAGTAGGCCATACAGCCGTTTGTTTGCAGCTCCTAGAAGAACAGGTGAGACTAAATGCAACCAGGGTCGGGGCCATCAAGAAAAAGGCTGAAAAGTTTGAGCTTAATATCCAATTCTTGGAGCCCAACTCTTTTGAAGATCTCGCCAGGGAAGCTGCAGCGTGGAAGAGATTTCTAGAGAGTCAAGCGGGACCCTCTTAGTGAAAAGTCGGTCATTGTAATGTTGTAAAATATTTGTAAAAGTTTTGGAAAAAGGGGAAGCGTTAGGAAGACCAAGGGTTGGGATGCCCAAAGGTCCCTTTGGGCAGCCCAACCATTTCTTGCATTTTGTATAAAAGTAGGAGACATAGATAAAGAGGGGGCTTTTTCCCAGTAATACTGGAGGACCTATTGTAATAAGAACTACTTCCTTTTGCAATAAAGATTTTAGTTTGCCTGTTGGAGAAAGATATGTGAAGTTTCCAAATGCTAACAAATGGATGGCGGAAAGATGAACTACTTTATTTTTCAGCTTGTGTCCACAATTCGTGAGATCGTTCTAACTTCATGACCTATGTCTTGTTAAATGGTTTCTGATTCATTGTGTGGAAAGTTCACTCAGAGTAATGCTTGTGGCTCATATAACAGTTAGCTATCTGATTGTTAGAATATTTTCTTGTTCATTTGTTGTAAACGTAAATATCAGCTATCTGTAATTTGGTTTATTATACATGGAGATAATGCATTACTCATTAATAATCATTTTCTAGCTCCCCGGGGATAGGTAGTTAGGTGTTTAGATAGTTAGTTGTTTTACTTCATAATTGCATATGTGGTTGGATGTTCGAGAACCTAAGACGAGAGGTAAGAACCTGCGCAGCACATTGTGTCGTTCCTTACATTTTTATCACCCTGCATGTTTAAGATAGGCATGTGCATTGCATATATTAAGTCAAAATACAAATTCCGGTGGACCGGGCCGCAACCGGTAAACCCTCATAGTTACTTTGACCTACGGTAACCGGACCGTAAACCGGACGGATTCCCTATTCCAAACAGTCAACGGGCTAGTTGGGAACGTTGATTGGGGAGAATCCCTTTCTGTTGTCGCCTGCGAATTTCCAGGCCTCAACATGTTCACAGTAAAGAAAATATCTGGTCTCGTATTTTTCAGGTATATCAAGGACCCAATCATTTGACGATACATCGTAGCATCAATCGATTCTAATGAAGCATCACTCAATAGCTTCAGATTCGATGCCATAGGTGTGGTCATGGCCTTGCAGTCCATCATCCTGAACCTCTTCAAGATATCTACTGCATACTTCCCTTGTCCCAGGGAAATTCCATCTGCATTCTGCCACACCTCCATGCCTAGAAAGTAGTGCATCATACCCAAGTCCTTCATTTCTAACTTGGTAGCAAGCTTTCTCTTTGTATCAACAATCAACCCATCCTCACCTGTTACAAATAGATCATCTACATACAATAGGAGTATCACTGGGTTCCCTTCTTCAACCTTGTAGTAGAGGTTGGAATCCGCTTTACTCTTGGTAAAGCCCAAACTGGATAGGAAGCTATCAATTCTGTCGTACCATGTCCTGGGTGCCTGTTTCAAACCGTACAGGGCTTTCTTTAACTTACACACATGAGTCTCTCTGTCATGTGTCTCAAAACCGAGTGGCTGCTCCACATATACTTCCTCTTCTACTAGACCATTCAAGAAAGTTGTCTTGACATCCATCTAGTGTACTTTCCACTTCATTACTGCAACTAAAGCAAGTGTTGATCTTATGGAAGTATATTTGGCTACAGGAGCAAAAGTCTCTTCATAATCTATTCCTTCTTTCTGGGAGAAACCACGAACCACAAATCTTGCTTTATATTTTTATATGCTACCATCTGCAGCATGCTTTATCTTATAGATCCATTTGGAAGTCACAATAGACTTCCCCTCTGGTCTTGGGACAACATCCCAAACATCAGTCTTCATGATCGATTGATACTCTTCGATCATAGAATCCTTCCATTCTTTATTTTGTACTGCTTCTTCATAGTTGGAACGTTCTTTATCAATGAAGTCACATAATAGGGCTACATAACCAGAGGAGGACCTTGTTCTTTTCCTTTCTCTATGTATGTCTTCTAGAGCCCCATATCTTTTTGCACCTTGGATAGCTTCTCGTACCCAAGCAAGTTTCCTCTTGTGAGGATTATTCTCCTGAGGTGGATCTGCAGGTTCTTCTATTTCTAGATATTCTTCTGGAATTGCTTCGTTCATGGTTGTGTCATGAATTATGGGTACTTCTGTTTCTACAGGTTCTTCAGCACGTCTCTTTCTGGATTTGTTGTAAGCTGAGTCTTCGTCAAATGTTACGTCCCTACTGATGTCAATATTCTTAAATCCTGGGAAGTATATTCTGTGAGCCTTCGAGCTTTCAGAGTATCCCACAAATATACCCTTCCTTCCTGAAGGATCTAGCTTTGTCCTCTTTTCTTTTGGAATGTGTATGTCCATTGGATAGCCTAATATTCTGAGATGACTGACTTCTGGTTTCTTGCTGAAAAATACTTCTTCAGGTGTCTTGTTCTCGAGTACTCTATGTGGAGTATGGTTCTGTACATACACAACTATTCTATCCGCTTCTGCCCATATATGCATGGGAAGATCTTGATCATGAAGCATTGCCCTTGCAGCTTCCATGATCGTTCTATTCTTTCTTTCTGCAACCCCATTCTGTTGTGGATTATATGGAATGGTCAACTCCCTCTTAATCCCTAAATATTTGCATAATTCCTTGAATTCATTTGATGTGAATTCTCCGCCATTATTTGATCGGAAAATCTTGATCTTCTTCTCTGTGTAGTTTTCGATCAATGATTTGAATTCCTTGAACTTGCTGAATACTTCGTCTTTGTTCTTCATGAAGTATATCCATGTCTTCCTAGAAAAATCATCAATGAAAGAAACATACCCGCTTAATGAACTGAATGACATCGGATCGCATACATCAGAGTGAATGATTTCCAAGATTCCTTTAGCCTTGCTTTCGCTACTTGGAAATGTCTTATTTGTGTTCTTTCCTTTTGCACATCCCTTGCATACCCCTTCATGTTTTTCTTATATTTCTGGAAGACCTTCAATAGCTTTGCTTGCAAGTGGTAGTGCCCTATAGTGTACATGTGCAAGCCTTCTATGCCAAAGTTCATTGGGTTCTACTGAGTCATGAACCAAAGCTTGTTCTGGTTGGCCCTTTAATTTGTATATTCCTCCCTCTTGTTCTCCAATTACTACTGCATCGCCAATAGTCTTTCCTTTTGGCCACATGATGACTTGGCCATCTATAAATGCAACTCTGATACCTTTTGCATCTAATGCAGAGATGGAGAGAAGGTTCTTCTTTAGTCCTGGTACAAATAGGACATCCTTCATTTTCATAGACTTTCCAGAGTCTAATTTGTAGGAGGATTCTCCACTACCTTTTATTGGATATTGGTAGTCATCCCCCATTAGAGGAAATTTCAACTCAAAATGGGCCTTTTAACTTTTATTCAAATTCCATGTCATCATGTGTTAGCCAATGAAATTGCTTTAAATTTGAAATACCGTATAGGTCTTAAACATTTTTTTAATATAAATTTGGGGATAGGTATCATAAAAAAAAACTACTTTTTTTGTTTGTATTTTCTACATATCTCCCTGTGTTTTTACTCAAATTTCGATCGGGAGAGCTCGTTGGATGCGGAATTTAATTCCGCATCTAACGAGTACCCACTCGGCATATTTTTTACGGACCGTGCTACCCCCAAAACAAGAAATACCTGAAAAAACGTGATGAAGAAAGAGCGCAAACTGTAAGACTTCAAAGTGGATGTAAATGCTTATGAAGAACAGTCAGACAAGAGGATATTGTGTAATTTGTGATTTGTTTGTTATATAAACATTAAAGAGGGAGTTAGAGATAATGTTTACTTGGGATTGGGTTTGTTACCAATATTCCTTAGTTAGCTATTTAGATCCACATTATACGGATCTAAATCTATTGATCTCGCTGATGTATTCCTATATATGTAACGAAAATATTTGATTAATAAATATTATGTATGTTGTGTGCAGCTATGGGTGCTTTCATTTTTCTTTTTTTTCCTTTCATTCCCAAAGGGATTTGGAGAAACTTTTATTGGTTAAGGCTTCCAAGCATATTGATTCATTTGTGAGAGCCAATGATTTTAGGATAAGGTTGGATATTTTAACAAGAGGTTCTAGAAACCCTAGAGACTCCTTCATATTTATCACATAGTTATATGACATCTAGTAAAACAAAGTAGGTAATCAAATTAGATGGTTTTGACAATTATCTACTAGATTTTAAGGAAGAATTTATGACAGAATTATTATTATTACAACATTGAAATGAAACAATTCTAATAATGTATATATATGATTTTACACTTATGATAAGATTTTGCATAATGATTAAAAATAATATTAAACTCTTTTTATAAAAATATTTAAATTAAATGTCATATTTTTTTAAACCAAATTCCAACCCGGCTCCCTATGACCTTAAATTATAAGGTGGTACACTGATTTCTGTAAAGATTATAAACACAATGAATTAATAAATTTCCCAATATATAAATGCTATCTACACCCCTTTATTGAATGGCCATGCTGGTCCCATTTTTATGGCCCATGGGTTAAAAGATATAAACCTCCCTCTTTTTCATTTTAAATTATAAGGTGGTACACTGATTTTTATGGCCCATGGGTTAAAAGATCTAAACCTCCCTCTTTTTCATTTTATTATTTGGTACTTTAGGCCTAGCTGTTCAGCTCTGGAATTGGACGGAAAGTAGTATCACATTAATTTTGTACAACTATTCATTGAATGCCAGCCTGTTAGTATCACCTTAATTTCCTTCGAAGAACTCCACAGTTTCAGCAAACGAAGCATTTTTTTCATGTGGAAACCGATCTGCCACCAAATGTATCTATCTAGAATAACAAGCAGTACAAGAGCCCATCTAATTTCAGCATTTGATGCTGAAAACATAAAGTAGAAGCACATGATATGCGCCGTCCTTGATATGAGTAAAACGATCTGCCTTGAACTGTATCAATATAGTATTATAAATAAATTGTACCAATTATTATAAAGAATTTGTATTAAAAATCAAGATAGTATTATAAATAAATTGTACCAATTATTATAAAGAATTTGTATTAAAAATCAAGATAGTATTATAAATAAATTGTACCAATTATTATAAAGAATTTGTATTAAAAATCAAGATAGTATTATAAATAAATTGTACCAATTATTATAAGTAATGATTTTGGCAGAACTTCTTTTTATTAATAATAATAGGTAAAATTTTAACACTTGGTCAGTATTATAAATAGTTTGAATGTTGTGTGATTTTGGTTTAATTACTTTTCAAATTTGAATGTGTTGTGATTTTGGTTAAACTGTTTTTTCATTTGGTTGAACTGTTTTTTATTAATAATGATAGGTACAAATTTAATACTTGGTAGTGTATGGTTGTATACATCAAATAAGTAAGTCTATTATTTATGCTTTGAATTTGATGCACTGTGCATTATAGAATTCTAGAAGTAGTATAAAAGTAATTTGATGAACCAGCTTTGTTTATAATAAATATGTATTGTTCATTAAACTTTTATAATTATTAGCATTATAGTATCAGTTATAGTAAGGAATTTAAATGTTGTGCGATTTAAGTTGAATTACTTTTAATTAATACAAGCAGGTAAAAAATTAACATTCAGATAGTTTGTGATTTTTTAATTTATATCAAATAAATATTTTAAAGATTTATGAAAAACTAGACATATCAAATAAATATCATAATTGTGTTATAGAATTTCCTAAAAAGAGCAAAACTTTATGTAAAAGTAACTATGAACCAAGTTTCTTAACAATAGTAAGAGTATGTATTGCCTTTCAAAATTTGGGTTAACATTTCACTATATATTTTGTATATATAGAAATTTTATATTATTTGGTGTTTAATTTAAATGTTATATAACAATTATAATTTTTTTGGGATGCCATAGCCATATTGAAAAAAATTAAAATGTGATTTTTTTATTTAAAGAAGAGCAAATAAAGTAAGTAATTAAAATTGGAAAACTCTGAAAAATTAAAGAATCTCACTTCCACATTTTTTTATAAAGTTGTCACACTAATGAATTTGACAACATGGAATATATATATATATATTCTAAATTTGTTATGGGGCACAACACTAAGAGAAAAATATTGCCCCAATGCCTCGATCAAAGACTGGTTTCGTGAATCAACGAAGAGTCATAAAGGAGGGTCAATATGCTGGAAAGCCCTGGTGGAATCCTTTCCTCTGGTGGGGAACTGGATGGCATGGCAAATAGGAGACGGGCGAAAAACACAAATAGGTCAAGGCCCATGGGTAGGATGAGGAGATAGTTACAGACTCCCAGCTAATCTTATCAGTACTCTGAAATAAAAAGGTATCAAGGTACTGGCAGATGCCAGTATGTACACAGACAGAAATCAGAGGGGCACATAATGGAAAAGGGCTCAGGAATTAAACCTCTCAGCAGAAGACCCTCCGATATGGAATTCATACATAAAGGTTCTGAGAGAAAACTCTATCCACCTAGGGAATGAGNGAAATCAGAGGGGCACATAATGGAAAAGGGCTCAGGAATTAAACCTCTCAGCAGAAGACCCTCCGATATGGAATTCATACATAAAGGTTCTGAGAGAAAACTTTATCCACCTAGGGAATGAAGAAGACTTTAAAATGGACATGGAACATAAAAACTAGAAAGTTCTCTGCTAAAATGGGATATGACGCAGCCCACTTTCTAGAACATCAAAACCGTGGTGGTCAAAAATCTGGAAGACAAATGCACCATTGAAAACAGTCATAATGTTGTGGCTGGCTCTAAATAATAAATNGACGCAGCCCACTTTCTAGAACATCAAAACCGTGGTGGTCAAAAATCTGGAAGACAAATGCACCATTGAAAACAGTCATAATGTTGTGGCTGGCTCTAAATAATAAACTGTTAACCTGGGAAGTGCTACTAAGACATGGTTTTGAAGGACCAGGATACTGCTGTCTGTGTAAAGCTGAGAATGAAACCCATTCTCATATTTTCTCTCATTGCATTTATGCAGGCGCAATGTGGAAGCAAGTGGTCAACAAATTGAANGTTTTGAAGGACCAGGATACTGCTGTCTGTGTAAAGCTGAGAATGAAACCCATTCTCATATTTTCTCTCATTGCATTTATGCAGGCGCAATGTGGAAGCAAGTGGTCAACAAACTGAATCCTTCAATGAGCTCAGAAGAGGACCAACCGCTAGAACAACTAATGAGGACATGGTGGAACAACAATAGGGTATGTCAATATGAAGCTATGCCATCCCTCTTTGTATTCACAATATGGGATGTAAGAAACAAAGCTATCTTCAAAGACACCCTGTCGAGCTCTGATCTAACTGTCAACCTTCTATTGCAAAAAGTGATGGAGCATCACAAGGAAATCAAACCCAAACCAAAAAGGGTACTCAAGCCTCCAGGACTGGACAAGAACACTCCATGGGCATTCTTTGACGGGGCAAGTCAAGGAGAACCACTACTAGGAGGAGCATGAGGCATTCTACATATGAATGAGATGTCCAAAACAGAGATCCTTTTTGCCCCAGGTCAGGGTACCAACAACAAAGCAGAGCTATCAACATTATGGCTAGTCCTCAAAATTGTGACTGAGAAAAATGTCAAAAATTTACAAATATGTGGGGACTCAAAACTGACTGTCGATTGGGCTAATGGCAAGCTGCAAATAAATGCATTACCTGCAATAAAAAGTCAAGTGGAAAGCTTTGATTCACTCTCTTTTCAACACATGAATGAAGATGCTCCAAAGATGCCTTATTACTACCGCCTGGAATAATGCTGATCAAAGATTATGAAAATAATCTTCTGATAAATCAATATATAAGGCTATGAAAAAAAAGCATGTATATGTAACTTAGCTTTGTGTTTTTTTGGTTCATCCAAAACAGGTTCATGAGGCAAGACTTTGCGTCTTATGATGTAAGCCGACATGCCTATGATGTAAGGCAAAGAAAAGCCAACAAACTTTATGTAAGTGCCTAGAGGACAGCCAACTTTATTCACTGTGAATAAAGAGATTTTTTCCAAGGAAATTTTTTTCTTTCTAAATTTATAAAAATATATATATATTTTTAATTATTAATTTCAAAATAACTACCATAAATTAAATTTTTAGATTATACTGTTTTCATTTTCCCACCATCACTCTAAATGATAAACTATCAACAACAATTAATAAAATTATGAAAAATTCACTAAGAAATCTGTATACTATTAAAAAAACACTATATTGCTGAAGTCCAAAGATAAACCAGATCAAGATCTCCCACGTTTCCCGCGCAATCCTGGACAAGTTTGAAGAGTAAGGAATCACGTCTTTTAAACGGTTGGTGTTAGGTGTTACCGTCAGATGGTAACTAATGGAGATGGCGACATACTCGACCTATCTTTAATGTAAGCTTCAACTCTTTAACACTTTTCATTAAATTCAAGATCACGACCTCCATCCTCTTGACTTTAGTTCAAGTTACATCACCACGGATGTTTTTACGCGACGCAATTTATATATTTATAACCAGAAGGGCCTCTGTGCTGCTGCGTGAGAGACTAATCCTGTCATTGTGTTCCATTATTTCTTTCAACTTTTTACGGCATCGCCAATATGTCTGCATTTCGACCGTCGCTGTGGAGTATATTTTCCTTCCAGACTTTCTTGCAGCTCGGGTTCACCACAATTGTAAGTAACTCGACGCAGGAGGCACAGAAAGTGGGCAGCACAGTTTTGTTTTTTGGAGACTCGTATGTAGATCCTGGAAACAACAATGTAATTCCCACGCTAATCAAG